>JBBBDQ010001104.1:0-490000 GCA_037127315.1 Ascarosepion bandense | reverse complement strand
AAATATAGATATTTTCACACACACACAAATATATATATATATATATATATATATATATATATATATATATATATATATATATAGGCGGTACAAACTAAGGATAGGATTGATAAATAATCCAGGAGAATCCTAATAATATCGTTAAAATATTAAAACTGATCCAATAGAGTGCGCAATGTAAATTAATTTAATTTTCAGAGCGGATATTTATTTATTTATCCTTAAATTCAGATTGAAGAATACATGTCTTAAAATGACATGTTAAAAATGACTATTTCGCCGCTAAGTTTTATCTGAATTTACTTATACACACACACATATATATATGTGTGTGTGTGTGTGTGTGTGTGTGTGTGTGTGTGTGTGTGCATGCGTGTACACTGAGGTCAACATTAAACAATGACTGCTTGCACTATTTCGATTATTTGGACTATTATATTTATCTTGTCAATTTTCACGCCGTGTTGGCCGTTGAACGACCCGGTCTTTTTTCTTCTTTGATATTAATGTATTATCTTTCCCTGATAGGAATTAAAATTTCCGATAAATACAGCATACCATAAAACTCTCTCTCACTCTCTCTCTCTCTCTCTCTCTCTCTCGCTATATATAGTATCCTTTTTATGGTTAATTCAACGGGGTATCGTAAACTGATAAGAACTCAATGTTAAAATTTAATGATATCAGTAAGAATAATAATAATTAACGCTTATGTCTTCCCCACCCTTTTTTTTCACACTTAATCATGGGTATACAACGACAATATATTAAACCTAACGGCCTGATGGGGGTTGCTTCTAAAGAGAGCAATTCCTCGCCCGGTAAAGACCGAACTGGACAACAGGTGTCACCAGACCGTCATCCGGCGACTGTTAGCCACAACGGCGTAAAGGGAGCAGCTTTTTCCAAAATCTGTCCCTCGCCCGGGAAGGAACGACTTGAGCAACAGGTGTTTCTGGACCATTACCCTGCGACTGTGCGCAATAAAGTAAAGACATGGAACGTCAGGACGTCAAACAACTGCGGACAACTAGAGAGCGTCAAGCAGGAAATGAACAGACTGAAAATCAATATTCTGCGAATATGCAAAACCAAATGACCAAATATTAGAAACTTCAGCAGCGTCAACCATAGTTAAATAACCGCAGGAGGCAAAAATAATGAAAAGGAGTCGGCTTGATACTAGACAAAGAAATGAAGATATGTTTTGGGATACTGTCAGTTCTCCGAAACAGTTTTCCTGGTCAAACTGAAAGGGAGACCGTTCAACATAGCAACTATAATCATCAATGCAGCAACAACACAAAGCACCGAGGAAGAAATAGAACCTTTTTACTCGACTCTAGACAATGCCAAGGCTCAATGTAAAAGCGAAGAAATCAGATTCATCATGGGAAATTTGAATGCCAAAATAGGCAAGGAGAGGGAAGGTATGGCAACTGGCAACTTTAGTTTAGGAATCCGCAATGAACGAAGAAAAAATGGGTCCAATGATGCATAGCAAATGACCAGGTAATAATTAACACCTGGTTTCAAGAACACCCACAACGTCTATGGACATGGAGAAGCTCAGAAGGTGACATGAAAAACCAGATAAACTACATAACCATAAACAGGAGATTCAGAAATGCAGTGGTTCAAAGCAAAGCCTATCCAGGCGCTGACTGTGGAAGCAACCAAGTCCCAGTCATCTTCAAACTAAAAGGGAAACTCTGGAGATTGAAGAAGCTTCTGGGATGCGTCCTTTGCCATGCAAATTCTACTCTGTGATCTCAGTGTCACACATTCTGTGATCTGTTAGAATACTTCGCAAGTATTGAAATTATGGCAATTGCTGGATTTTGGAATCCTTCACCAGTAATTGACAATTTACGCTCTTCTGGTTGTCGATGATCATCCATTCGGTTTTCTTGTATTTCATTTGTACCCCTTTCTTTCGGTTTTCTTCAGCTACTTCTTTAGGAGGTTTTGTAGTTTCCTTTCATGTCTGCTATCAACACTGTATATTCTGCGTATCTTATGTTCAGATTGTGAACGCCAATGATGATTCCTGGCATAACATCCTGGATTCTCCTTGTAGTCTCGAATTGAATAAATCCAATGAAAAGACACCATCTTGTCTTACGCCCGTTTCTACCTTTGCATATCTGCTGAATTCGTCTTTTGAGAGCATGTGGACGGTTTGTGGCAGTAGAGGTTCTTGATAACTTTGTTATGGGGAAAACACCTATTTCTCAGATAATGGACCCTTCCTTCCTATGTTAATAAGAATTAACGGGAAGTTCATGGGAGTTCTGTAAACTTCTATTGGAATTCAATGCAACTACTAGGCAGTTGATATTAGTCGACAGTTAGCCGAATAATGATTCAGCATTCAGTGGAAGATTATTAAGTGCATAATATTTTGGGTAGGTTAAGTTGATTAGCAACCGACATAGGATGATTGTAACCTTCAATGCGAACACTACACTACAACAAACTCTAATGTTTTTCCCAAATATATCAAGGTTGCCAAGCATTTTTATCACTTCTTTGTTTTTTACTTTGTCGAATTCGTTTGCGTAATTGATACAACATATGTACACGTCCTTTTTCATTTGTAGTGCTCTTCCTGATAGCATTCTAAGCATAAGAATTGCAACCGTTGTTCCAATGTTCTTGACAAAAACCACACTGTTCTTGTCTTTGGCTTGATTCTGCTTAGCGCTCTTTTCCTCAGGATTCGGATGATGAGTTTTGTTATGTGGCTCATGAAAACTATTGTTCGCATCCGTTTGTACCTGGCTTTTTAGGCAGAGCACTGAAAAATGATCTGCTTATGTCATCTGGTATTAGACCACTATTGTAGATTTCATTAATTATTCCTGTAATTCCTTCTATGCCAAAATAATCTATGGCTGTCGGCATCCTTATTACAATGTCGTCTGGTCGGGCTACTTGGTTTCTATTTAGTTTGGTCATTGCAACATCCGCTTCGAATTTAAACATTTCTGCTTCGTCAGAACCTTTGTTTATTGTCGGTTACTCTCTCTCTTGTTGTAAAAGAAAACTTTTATATATTTTTACAATCGTTGGAATATTTACTCTTTCTCTAATATGTTCATTTCATCCTTGTTTTTTATTCATCCTGTTGAAAAGCATGTTTCTTATCATGTTAGTTCCCTTACTGTAATTTTGTCATGACAATGGTTTTCTTCAGAAAAATATATAAATAGTGAAAATCTTTTTCAACATTTATTTTTAAAATATCACCCGAAGAAGAACTATACTGTTCGGTTTGCTCGAGTAAACACCTGTTGCAGAGGCACCAGTGACTTAAGTTCAATGGAGCAGAAGCCATGATAGTATTTATAAAACAGACAAAGGGATTCTAAATCCCGTCGGTGGGGAAGTGGCTGGAGTCTAGCCGCCAAGTCGGTACCTATCACATTACTGATTCTCCTTTTTTTCTTTTTTTAAAAATCATATCACCCCGGGCAAGGCGGTAAGACTACTGGTGTTCAGGAGGCTACGTAAAAGTGAAAAGATTGGAAAAGAGAAAGCCGGAAACCACATCCTAAACAGGGAACAAGAGATGAGCCTCTACACCTGTTCAATAGACGTGGGTGGAGTGTGAACCAGGCGATAGTTCAGTCTAACTACTCCAATTGAAAAAAAAAATAAGGAAAAGTGAAAAGATTGGAAAAGAGAAAGCCGGAAACCACATCCTAAACAGGGAACAAGGGATGAGCCACTACACCTGTTCAATAGACGTGGATGGTGTGTGAACCGGGCGATAGTTCAATCTATCTACTCCAATTGAAAAAAAAAAAGAAAAAAAAGAGGAAAAGTGAAAAGATTGGAAAAGAGAAAGCCGGAAACCACGACCGAAGTCGAAGGAGAGTGTACCGGAAACCCCTTACAAGGCGATCACCTCCACTCAATAGAAGGGGGTGGAGTGAAAAACCGGGTGATGGAGGGTACTATCTACTCCAATAATAATAATAATATTAATAATAAAAAAATTGAAGTTTTAACTTAGTATATGTCGAAACGAGATTTAAACGTAAAAATTATTTACAATAGTAAAATACTACCCCTGTTAAAAAATTCAGGCAAATTAAACAGGCAAAAATTAAAATAAAATAAAAATCGCAAATCAACATACCAAGAAGGTAAGACAGACTGATAAAGTTGAGCAGAAATACCGAAGTAGGATTCCGTTCTGTAATTTTCCTAGTATATTTTCGTAGTGGTCCGCCATCTTGGGTTAGTTGAAGTTGAGAGAGAAAAAGAAAGAAAGAATTGGAGCCTGTCAAGAAAACTGAAATGAACAGCAGGGTCACAGGACCATATATAGCAGCTGTATTCCATGCAAGGACGAATGGTTGATTTGTATATATGAGGAATGGATTTAGGCAGGAAAAAAGCCTGGCCAGACATAGTGACCCAATCTTCTTAAAAAAACGAGCACATCATATTTTGTTACACTCTAGTAAAATCTTAACCACTTAGTTAAAAGCTGTCCTAAACAAATAAATAAATGAGTTATACATTTTTGAGTAACTAAATATCCGTTTTCGGTCTTGGTATTCATTTTTGAGGCTTTTAAAATTGTATCTGTTTGACTAAATAACTAATTTTTCATTAACGTAAATGTGTTAGAATTAAAAACATATTTTATAATGCATTGTAATTTTTTTGTTGGGACTATATATATATATATATATATATATATATATATATATACAGACATAGATATATATATAGATAGATAGATAGATAGATAGATAGATAGATAGATAGATAGATAGTGTGTGAAGTTGTGTTTGTGTCTGTATTGTGTTAATATCGCAAGAAGCAAGGCGATTAAACCAGTAATACACAAAGGATCTACTCAGAGTGAAGGAAAATGAAAAATACCCGAAACAAAATCTTGAACATGATCCCAGGGTATGAACCTCGTCTCGTGCTAAGGATACTGAGGCTATCTACTTCTCTTTATAAGCGAGTTTCAATTGTCTTGTGTGTAATATCATTCTCTTCTCTGCAACGTTAGAGGTTGCGTTTCAAGCCAGCCATTGCCAAATTCCACTTTCTATTTCTAAGTGTGGGATCACCTCTATTCTTTGTTACACCGCTACGAACATTTACTGCTAGAAAACGTCATGTATCTTCCACGAAGATGATTCATCCTAATTTTCCCCGGGTTTTTAAATTGAAGAGAAATTTCTCCCCAGTGAATATATTCTTCGTTTAACAGGCTTCCGCATGATCACGATGCTGATAATCATTTTTCAAATCAAGGACCATTCGTCCGCCGTTGTTCTTGTTACATAATGTTCGTTTCTAATCTTTTTTTCCCTCTTATTCATATTCCGCACCATATTTAACATTATTATTTTAACTCTCACTCTCTGACTTTGGTTACTTTGAAGGTTTTTCATTGTATAAAATACAATTTAGTATGATACAAATGATTAGTATTTTAAGGGTTACGGTAGAGTAATGTGACAGCGGCTCGGGTTGAAGAATCGGAGGGCCGAGTTCTGAATTCTAATCGAGGTCATTGCATGCACTTACGAGGCACTATGTCTGATAAAAGTATGAATTCATATCTTATCTCTCAGCTATGGGTAAAACGAAGGACTAACCGCTGCGAAAATTCACTGGATAACAGTCCAGTTATAACCTGTCACTGAAGTCTCTCCTTACCGCGCGAGAGTTCGTTCCCAAATGATTTAACTATTTTAACGGTCGTTATCAATTTAGTTTGCTGACGTTCAAGGACACTGTCGTACATGTCTTGATTTGCTGAGAGAGGTGTCATCAGCACTAAATTTGACATACTTCACTCCGTTATCTTTAATAGCTTATCGAGATAATTATGCTTACTATAAATAGTGGGGTCGTTTAATGCTCAATTATACATTGTGATTTTTTGAAACGCTAACTTCAGTTTGTTTGGCGCTTAGTCAGTAGGTTTTCTTCAGCCCTTCGATATGTCTTATTTTTCATGGTCCAGGTTTGCGAACAACCGTCATCATATGGTAGAGTCATATGGTGGAGTCATATGGTAGAGTCAGGCCCATCAATCATCCAAGAAACAATTTTTTAAAATGAATAAATAAAAGTAAGAATTCTTACTTTCTAAGACAAAGCATGATTAGTAAAAACTCTTCGACGATGGAAAAAATGGATTCATTTTCAAAGACAAGTGTAGTTGAAGCGCGGCATGTGATTCTGGTTAATGTTCTGATTTTGGAAATGGTCACTGGTTATTAAGTTTATTGAGGTTATTAAGCTTTAAATTAGATATATTTTTTACCTTGTAACAAAGAAAATCATATTAAGTCAAAGTAAAAAAAGCAAAAAGAGATTGACTCAAACTAATATATGGCTTCTGCTCGAACGATCGTAAGTCACTGATGCCTCCTCAACAGGTGTTTACTCGTGCAACCAGACTGGCAACTGGGTCCCACCCATTCACAGTCAGGTTAGCCAAATGCAGACGACAATTCTACTCCTGCAGCTTCTTCTCTCGCTCTTCACGCCTGTGGAACTCGCTCCCGTATTCTTGCTTTCCTGACGGCTACAACCTCTAGAAATTTAAATGCAAAGTCAATACTCATCTACTAACCACTGGACTCTAGCTCTCTCCCCATCCCTGTATAACCTTCCCTTTCTCTCCACCTATGTATCTGTCATCGCACCTGCTTTCTATTGTTCCTTTCTAACTAGTTTGTACTCCTCACTCTTTTCTAATTAATCTTTTTACATTTATGTAACCCCCTGCACATCAGTAGCGTTTCCGCCTTGCTCGGGGTGAAATGATTAAAAAAAATTAAAAATAAAAATAACCGGATGTGTGTTGTTGTGCAGTAGATACCGACTTGGAACGACAAATCGGGGTGCCGAGTTCGAATTCCAGTTGAGTTCCTTGCATTCACTTACGCACAAATACCCTCGGGTAAAAGTATTAATCCGTCTCTTCCCTCCAGTCATCGGTTAAATAGTAAGACAGTTTGGTTCTATAGCCGTAGAGGGCAACTAGTCTGCTGCAGAAAGCAATGACAAACTACTGCGGAATAATCTTCTGCCCAGTCAATCATGTGTCTTTCAAGATATGATCGCCCAGACCGTGCATCATATATGGCATTTAACTGACTGACTAAATAACCAGCAATTATTTTTCATCAACTCAAATCTGATTAACTAAAATATGAAAAATAAAAGACAGGTTATTATTAAAATAAATTCTAGAAACAGGGCAAAACTTCTGTAAAATCAATGAATTCATTTCAGTTTTCCTGTTGCTGGAATGTATTCTCACTGATTCGTTTCAATTCTTCAACTCAAAATCTGATCTACTGATATCGAGGTGCCCATGCTAAAGACTATCATTGTGCCCTGTCATTTCAAGACGTAAGCGATCATGGCTTTCAACGTCTTCATATCCTTGGTGGCTCTTAGAACGCTTTCTCCAGAACACCATGCAGACCCCGTTCTGGCATCCACTTGTTCAGGACCTTCAAATATGTTATCCGGCGTTTTCCTCTGTCTCATTTTTTCTCTATCTGGCCAGTCAGTATCAGGTTTTCTAAGCCCTCTTTCCTCATTGCATGTTCCAGGAACTTTAACTGTCTCTTCCTAATGCTCAGTATTAATTTCCTTTTCGTTTCCATCCTTTACAAAACCTTATCATTGCTCACGTGTTCAATCCACGATGTCCGCAGCATCCTTCTGTAGAACCACATTTCAGTTGCTTCAAGCTTTTTCTTTATCTTTGATGATATTTTCCAGCATTCACTGCCATATTGAAGAATAGATATCACATATCAATCCAGTATTCTCTTCTTTGTTTCTAATGAAAATTTTCTTGTATCATAATACTTTACTCAGCTTCTGAAAAGTTCTTTCGCTATGCCAACTCTTCTTCGGATCTCTGTGTCGCACCTACGGTCTTTTTATTACCATTAGTGGCAGAAAGTGGATTTAACCCAAAAGCTTAGAAAAAATATGAAAACACTCCTAATGCTGCGAGAAGCGGATATATTTTTCAACACTTGTTAAATAATTAACATCTTTCCTAGAATGACAATGAAATTTAATTATGCACTGAAAATAGTAAAAATATTAGAATCATATAAAAGTCGAATAGAATATATCCCCCGAAGGCTCGAAACATGTTTAATTGGTTCTTACATGTGTGCTTTCATATAAATGGCAGGCCTGTCATCCAATTCATCCATGGTTGTAAAAACTATTAACTGGTTAAAGGCATTTTTCGAAAGCAATAATAAACATAGTTCCAAGCGAGAAAAGTTTATAAAAGTTAAGAAAAGAAATTCTTCATTAGACACTGGTTACTGATGTTATGCGATCAAAAACGAAGATATTTACTAAATCACAAAGAACACATCAGTCGAATAGAAACAACAACTAAGGTGTGCATCACACTTAACTGGAAAGGACAATGATAAAAATATCTGTAAAACTTGCATAAGCCCTGGTGTAAATTAATTAAAGCAACTGCTTTAAATTCTTTTTATTTCACCAAACAGTCGGTTTTTGACACACTGGAGTGGCAGGGTGTAATCGATTTCTATGTTATCCTCAGAATAAATGGTGTGCACTATTTCTGGGTGTACAATGAAATTTGTTTGGACTTGATATTATTGCGTCATCCGTGATTGCATCAGAATTGTTTCACGCCCAGACTGTCCATTAGTTGTCCTACTGCCATTGTCTGCGATGGACATTACTCCAAGAAAGCGTAAGAATTTTGTAACGCTGCACGAACACACTGGCAAACCTCAGAGAAAGATCACTGATATTGTTGGTGTAAGCTCTTCAGCTGTCAATCGTGTCATCCAGGCGAAAAAGTAGTCTGAATCCATCAGTCCAAAACATAAATAGAAATGTGGTCGGAAGAGAAAAACAAGGCCAAGAGACAACGTACACGTAATAAGCGAAAATTTGAAATATCCTAGGCAGACATTATTTTTCTTGTTCCAATTAATTTGCACAGAGGTGTATTGAGAGAGAAAAATGAGGTGTACTCTAATATCAAATTGGCTGCAGATCTAAAAAATAACTTGCAATCTGTTGTTATTTGGGGCAAGAAATGGCTTCTTAATTTTAGTGATTTTGAAACGAAACTGTTCTTCTTTTTTAAACTTCTATTGGTATGGCTGATACTAACATCCACGGTAGAATCTCTTTCTGACTCACTGAGCTAAAATTTTCGACTAATATACAGTGAGAAACTATATTTTTCTAATTGCTAAGTTGCTTCATAGTGTCATGCTGGACAGTTTATTTCGCCAGAAACTACCTTAACAATTTATATGCTCTCTATTTGTTCATGCACTGAATATTGCAACCAACTCTTCTTGTTTCACAATTCTATGCATTAAATCCTCATAACAAAACTGCAAAAATGTAAGTCCTGACCTGCTGCAATCATTTTCACACCGTTACAACGTAGATTCTCTATGTCGTTTCTGTCACAACATTCTGTATTATTCGTATAATTTTACTCCCGGTCATCACACTTAGGAAACTTTCATTCTAGATCTAGCTTCACAGACAACTTTGATTTTTGAAAATGTCAATCGTTAACAACTGTCTTTATAATTCAGCTTCTTTTTTTCCCTCTTAATAGTGTTATTTTTCTCATTTGCTTTTAGATGGATAATAACCTATAACTTTTAAAAAGACGACAAGTCCATCAAATTCGGCAATATAATCGTTGATAGTCCAAATACTATACCTTTATCCCCATGTAAAAAAGTTAGAAATAGTAAAATCATTATTTATATAAAAAAGCCAACAACCAATAACATCAACTATGAAAATGCCCACAGTATTCTCACTGTGTTTGAAAGAGCAATCTTTTTTAAGAAATCACTAACTTGAGTGGCCCATTGAGATTTCATTGCCTGAAATAAAGTAAAAAGATGAACTTGCACATCTTACACACACACACACACACACACACATATATATATATATATATATATATATATATATATATATATACAAAGGAATGAGGAACGAATAAAATATTAACAACTTTCAATATATTTATTTAAAACAGTGCTCAATATAGAAATAGAGCAATGAATATTTATTATAGATTATAATTTAAAACATGTGAAAATTACAGTCAACTACAAAGTGTACATTTTTTTCGTCATTGAAGGTATAATATCGCATCAGGTAATAAATGCTATTTTTTGAAAGGGGTTGAAAAATTCGCTTCCTTATATAGGTAAAATTTTGTGTGCTAGTTAAAGGGGTAGGAAAATGAGAAACCAGAATGAGGTATCGTAAAAGAGATATTGAGGAAATAAAGAACAGAAAGAAGAAAACAGGAGGGAAAGAGAATGAACTATAAGAGAAATAATGAAAGGCTCAAAGAAAGGTGCCATGTTTAAAACTAAGAAGTAAAGTATAGTCATATACAACTTTTGATGAGCCAGCGTTTCTTTGAGCCTTTCATCATGTCTCATTTAGTTCATTTTGGTTTGTCATTTTTTTTTACCCCTTTACTTCACAAACAAAAATTTACCAATATATGAAAGCGAATTTTTCACCTCCCTACAAAAAATAGTTTTCTATCTGATGAGACACAGTTTTTTCAATGTCGAAATAAAATGTACACTTTGTAGTGGATTGCAATTTGAACATGATCTAAATAATAATAATAATAATATTAATATATATATATATATATATATATATATATATATAGATCTTTAGACAACCATCAGACTATAAAGTGAACGCAAGCAGCGTTGTATCTTCCATAATAATATTATCCACAAAAAGGAGGTGGTCGTTTGAACTTGTGGACACTCAGTAGAATATAAAACGATAGGAAACTGTTTTGTGTCTTCCATTAGAAGATAGTCATCGAGAAGGATATTATCCACCGAACCTCAACTAGATTTTAAGTAAGTAAGCGTTGTTCTCTAAACTGACTGTTCTTTAGCCCATAACTCAGAAGCTAGGAGATGCACTCATATTTTTATCAATCGCATTTGTGTAAAAGCCAACAAAAAGACTTCAGTTGTACATTAAATCCAATTCGCAAAACCAAGCGTCCCTTTTGAAACCTGCTAGCCATAAGCTTTTTCAATTATCTTTCTCTCATTCAATCAAACTTATTCTGATTCTGACATTTTCCCTTTTTATTATTTTTATCAGTTAAAATTTAGAACATTATATTGTTTTTTGGTCAAAATTTTATAAGAATTACATGATAATTATTATATCAGTATTATTTAATAATGTTACTATTCCTTTTGCAGTAATGTTTTCAGGTAGTAATTTCAATTAAACTATTATTATCAATTGAAATTAACTAATACCTGCTGCTAATATGACATGAGTTCAAATGCGGTCACAATGATACAAAAGCTTAAAGAAACATCTGCTCGACATTTAGCAATTGTATTATTGTATTCAGCAATATACGGAGATGGTTCCGGAAATATCATTTGGAAAATCAAAGACTTGATAATGAACTCAAAAAGTTTATTCATTCATTTAAATGATCAGTTGATTTTTAATTTTATCTTTTTTATCATTTCACCCCAAACAAGGTGAGACCGCCACTAGTGCGCAGGAGGTTACTATAAGAGAAATGAATGCATGCAGGATGTATTGAAAGAAGGATAAAAAACGAACGGGATTGGAGAAGATGGCAATTGACGCATTTAAATTTTTAGAAATTGTAACACTAAGGGAAGCAGGTAAACGGATGTGATTTCCAAAAGAGGAAAGTGCGAGACAAAAACAAAGAAGAGGCGGTTACATTTAACTATTTCAGCGCCAAAAGATTAGAAATTGATATCAATCTTAAATACATGTGGCCGGAGAACCAAAGATAAAAGCTTATCAATGCCGTTTCTAGAAAACTGTTAGTAGACAACACAGAGTAAAGCAACGTCATGTCGGTGAAAAAGTGTTTGAAGTTGAGAAGAGTAGATTACTTTGCAGATCCATCTTTTGATTTTGTCAAAAACCTCGAAATAGCAGGAGATATGGTCACAGCATCCAACTGCAAACATTGTTTAGACAAGTTTCGAGAACAAGAGTTAAAAATCAGGCAAACTTGGAGCATCACACACGTAAAAAAGAGAAATTCTCGAATAACGAATGCAAATGATCCACTTATTCGCCTGAGTATGTCCTTCAGAGTTCACTGTTCAAAAGTTGCCCAAATTAAATAAGTGTTTAAATAAGCGTTTAAATAAGTGTTTAAATAAATTTTCGAATAACGAATGCAAATGATCCACTTATTCGCCTGTGTATGTCCTTCACAGTTCACTGTTCAAAAGTAGCACAAATAAAATAAGTGTTTAAATAAGTGTTTAAATAAGTGATAACCCACTCTAGTAATGTAGAGTGGGTTATCACTGCTTTTTTTTTAATCATTTCACCCCGAGCAAGGCGGAAACGCCAATGATGTACAGGGGGCTACATACATGTAAAAGGATTAATTAGAAAAGAGTGAGGAGTACAAACTAGTTAGAAAGGAACAATAGAAGGCTGAAAAAGCAGGTGCGATGACAGATACATAGGTGGAGAGAAAGGGAGGGTTATACAGGGGTGGGGAGAGAGCTAGAGCCCAGTGGTTAGTAGATGTGTATTGACTTTGCATTTAAATTTCTGGAGGTTGTAGCCGTCAGGAAAGCAAGAATACGGGAGCGAGATCCACAGGCGGGAATTGCGAGAGAAGAAGCTTCAGGAGTAGAATTGTCGTCTGTATTTGGCTAACCTGACTGTGAATGCGTGGGACCTAGATGCCATTCTGGTTGTACGAGTAAACACCTGTTGAGGAGGCATCAGTGACTTAAGTTCGTCCGAGCAGAATCCATGAAAGTATTTATAGAACAGACAAAGGGAGGCCACGTTTCGACGATGGGGAAGTGGCTGCAGTCGAGCCGACAGATCAGTACCTATCGCATTACAGACTCTCCTTTTGAGCCTGTCAAGAACACTGAGGAGGACGGCAGGGGCGCCTGACCATAAATGGCAGCAGTACTCCATGCACGGACGGATGGTTGACTTGTATATATGCAGGATGCATTCATGCAGAAAAAACATCCTGGATCGACATAGTGACCCAACCTTCTTAGCAGTAGATTTTGCAATGGATTCAATATAGTGGTTCCATTTGAGGTCTCAGGCGTGGGTAAGGCCGAGGAGGCGTAGTGTATTACTCTCCTGGAGAATCGCTTGGTCCATGCTTATGGGAGGCAGGAGAGGTTGCCTGTAATGGTTGACAGATAACAGCTTGGTCTTAGATGAATTGAATTTGACAAGCCACTTCTTGCCCCAGTTCACCACAGAGTGTAGATCCCGTTCAAGTTCAGCAGCGAGATTATGTCTGTCCGCCACGACAGGTTTCTTACTGGTGCGGGAGTATTTAAACACTTTTAGTTTACTACGCGAAATAACATATGAGAAGCATTTCAAGAGCTTAAGACGAATAAAGAAGTACATACTTATGGCAAAACAGTTGCGATTTATGATGGGAAACTGTAGAAAAAAAACCCTTACGATAGTCGGCAAAAAAGTTCATAGAATGACTATGAAAAATTGATGCCCCAGCCATGAAATCTTGCGCGTATTAATTTCAGCTATTTTTATTAATCACTGCATTGTTTAATTACATAACAGATGTCAGGTCGAAAAAGTCCTAGGATAAGTAACAACGAGGATTCCTACAGTTGTGAAATCTTGCGCGTATTAATTTCAGCTATTTTTATTAATCACTGCATTGTTTTATTCCAGGTATGATGGCAGGCTAAACAGATCATAATTTTTCTATGGAGGAATAATTCTACAGTTGTGAAATCTTATTTGCATCAATTTTAACTTTTTTAAATGCATCGTTTATATATGCTGTTAAACTGATATCCAACACTTTAATGTACACTGTTCATCATATCTAACAGTTCAATGAAATCAGTTTAATGAAGACGCCATTCTCACCGCGATACTTGTTCCCAGTGTTGTGTTTATGTTGGGGAACCGATACATAGACAGGATGATCGTAGAGTTCGAAACCGCAGTGACGAACAACAGACATTGAAATAATAAACTCGTAAGCTAGAGCATCATACTGACGAAATAATCTACCTAAGTCAACGTAATAATTGAAGTGACCGTTTTGATGAAGATCAGTGAACACTGTGTCTTTTATATTACCAAAAATGGAGGAAATCCTTTTCCTGCAAGATGAAACAACATCAGATCAGGCGAGGCGGGATGTTTCCATTGCATAGATTGTCGCTTTGTCTCTGGCTCACAGTGACGAACGCAATTCTTCTTCTATGTGCCTTTTCCTTTCAGTTATTTGGTGATCATGGCTTTCTTTGTCTCTATATCACTTGTCTCTCTAAGCACGCCTTCTCTTGTTACAACACACAACACCCGATCTGTCATACATCTACTCAGTCCCTTCAAATATGTTATCCACTACTTTCCCGTCTCTTTCCTGTTAGTATCATGTTCTCCAGGGCTTTCTTCCTCATTGCATATCCCTGGAACTTTAGCTATCTCTTCCTGATGCTCATTATTAATTGCTTTTTCGTTTCCATCCTTTTCAAAACCTCATTATTGCTGACATGCTCGATTCATGATATCCGCAGCATCCATCTGTAGAACCAGATTACACTTGCTTCAAGTTCTTCCTTCATCTTTGATCATATTTTCCAGCATTCACTGACATATCGAAAAACTGACATCACATAGCAATCCAGTACTCTTTTCTTTGTTTCTAGCGAAATCATCCTGTCTCTTAATACTCTACTCAACTTCAAGAATTCGTCCTTCGCCATGCCAATTTGCCTTCTCATCCTGTGTTAAGAATCGTTCAACAACAAACTGAATGTACCTAAAATATTGTCAGATTTTCCTTGATGTGTTGAAGCTGGTGCGTTTTAATCAGGTGTTAAAAGAGATGGTAAGCAAAAACCTTGTTTATGTCAATTCCACTGGGAGGAATACCCTTGGCATTCACGGGATATAATCATTTTATTAATTATTTGATTTATATCGACTGCCATGCAATACCATGTGGTGAAAATCGTCATGTTTTCTTCGCTTGTGGCAGATGCAGAACGTCTAGGTTTTGTGTTACCTTAAAGACCGTCCCTCCTAAATTCAGCTCCTAATTTTACACTGCGGATAAATCTGATGCATCAACATAAAATGTAACAAATATGTCAGCATGAATGCCAGTACCTTTGAGATAACAATAAATAATTTTTCTGTTAATTCATAGCAGCAACATACCATATACTGTACATTTTCAAGAGAAATTAGTCACATGTATTTTACCTTAAACTAAACAAGTGTTGAAATTATTCTGATAAACTGAGTGTTTGTTATTCTTCAAAATACGAGATTCCATATTGAATTAACTTAATATTAAATGCATAACTTTTAACTTGCTTTTTTAGAAAAAAGTTTCGGTAGCTATTCACGTGATTAACATTTGATTCCGGGCAGAGACGATAGAATCTGTTACTGTTTAGCATAAGACTTCTACCAGATAAAAAAAAATCTACCCGCATATTTCCGGAGAAGAGTCGAGGAGGAATTAAAGCCCCTGTTTTCTATAAAGCTTCCCTTCTAGGAGGAAGCCAATTTGCACTTTAATTTCCTCCAACTTTTGGGGTAACACTTCCGAATTGTGATGAGAATATTTTTTCCTTCTGATTGAATTGGAAATCGATTCGTAGAATTCTGTGTGATGCCACACGAGAAAAAGTTATACTTGAAGATTATGAATTCATTTCAATCGTCAAGATTAATTTAATTTAAAGCGGAAGTTGATGACCTAATCAGGTTTGTTGTTGAAATATTTATAGCAAGCAATGCGTAATGTAAATGGAAGTACAGCTTGTACGTGTAAGAGGAAAGAATTAATAATACTCTTTGACTAAAAAATGTTAAGAATGTAATGTTTAAGGAAGGACATCCGCAAGGGTCTGTTGCGCAAAAAGGCATCAAGGTGAAAGGCTAATTGCACATTATTTTGTAATGCATAAAATACAGGAAAAACGAGGATGATTTGACTCTTTGGAAGTTGTACAGTATGTCTTGTTGGTAAAATTCTGAAATAATAGGCGGGAGAATTATGCTCAAATTAATAGTTCCTGCGTAAATAGCAATAGAGAAGCGTCAGGCTTGCAACATTGATTCTTGGGGAGAGAACCACCAGACAATTTATTTTTAAAATGTTTGTATCTTACAATTAGTCGGAAAATATGCAGAAACAGTTAAGATATAGCAAAAATCAAGAAACATTTTCAATCCAGTGTTCTGCGAAGATATTCAGTCAGTTAAGTGCCATACGGGATACACGCTTGGACGATCATGTCTCGAAATAGACCTGACTGCCTGGGCAGAATATTATGCCGCAGTAGGTTGCCACTGATTTCTGCGGTAGACTTGTTGCCGACCAAGGCTATAGAACCCAATCTGTCCTGTTATTTAACTCATAACTGGAAGGAAGAGACAGATTAATACCTTTCCCAATGGTATTTGCGCGTAAATGAAGGCCATGAATTCAGCTGGAATTCGAACTCGGCTCCTCGTTCCGAGCCGATATCCACTGAACCACAACGCACATCCAAGATATTACTTAGTCGTAATTGTCTTTGAAACTGTCTTATTATGAATTAAACAAAAAAAGAAGATGCCAGTCGAGAAACTAGTTTATAATCAGAAAGTGAATGGTCATCGGCGCTCTGTGACTGATTATTAACATAGATAAATGATTAAATACATCGGCATTAAAAAAATCTATAGATTAATTTGCCAAATGCGTATATTATATCTATATAATATAAAGTTATTAAGAGAATCTTCGATTAGAGTAATTCTATCTTATCCAGATTTTGGAATATAAGATGGGATTACTCTAAATGATGCTTTGTGATTACTTAATCTTTCTTCTAACTGTGTTTCTGTTGCCCCAGCTGCATAAAAAATGTGGAAAAATAATAAGCAAACATAGCAAGAAAATACTTAAAAGAAACAGCAATAACTCAAACAAACTAGACAATACGATCAAATGCAACTACCAAAAGAAGGACCATTCACCTCTTAATAATTAATGTCCACCCAAAGACATAATATACAAAACTACCGTGACAAATAACACTGACGAAGACAAAAACATTTCCATAGGAGCAACAGAAACGTTGTTTAAAGAAAGAGTCAATATTCACAAAACATCATTCTACAGTGAAAAATACAAAACACAACGCTATCAAAATATGTGTGAAACCAGAAATAAACACTAACAACTTCTGTCATCTTTTCAAAATACCTATTTATTTTATTATAATAATTAGATATATTTAGATTTAGATTTTGACGTGGTTTATTCTCAGATTTTCTCAGCTTCGTTTTGCTAATGATTGGTCAAGGCGCGATTGATGAATTATCGTCTAAATTACTATAAAATGATAATAATACTATATATTAACATATATTTACCGAAATTACACAAACCTGACTTGAAATACTAAAGATTAAGTTTATTCGACAAAATCGACATTTGAATAAACCACGGCAAGTAGACGATTTCGAATGCTTCTGCAACTGTCATGGACGGTATACTTGCTGCCCTAATTCTTGACTTCAGGTTATGTTTGGTGTTGCAAAGAGGTTTTAGTCTCTGAACAACGTCCCACACATAATAATAAAATGTTTTTAGTATGCAGAGTTAAGTGAACAGTTGTAAGAAGTGACGTGGTCGTAGAAATTGTCTTCAAAATACGAGATTCAATATTGAATAAACTTAATATTAAATGCATAACTTTTAACTTGCTTTTTTAGAAAAAACATTCCGTAGCTATTCACGTGATTAACATTTGATTCCGGGCAGAGACGATAGAATATGTTACTGTTTAGCATAAGACTTCTACCAGATAAAAAAAAAAATCTACCCACATATTTAACTTAACACATTCAGACGCCATGAATGTGTTAAGTTGCTTATGTGGCATAGACATATAGACATAGGATTTTCCAGCAGCTACTCTCCTGACCAAGGACAACACTACCTTCTCAAGGCACTTTATAAAGGCGTCTGTCTCAAATTTAAGGATTTGTGGGAGATGAATAAAAGCATAACGTCGGCCTTCACTAGAGATCGTTCTAAACAACATTGTAATTATACTCATTTAACACATTGCACTGTCTTCCTATTGATATCAATACACACTGAAATATGTGTAAGGTGTTACGGCACAGATTTCAAGCAGAACAGCATCCTGTTTCTAAATTTCTTGCTACGTTATTGTGTAATGGTGCTTTTTTTTTCTCACAGACGGTTCCCAACTGATCCTACTATATTCTGCAGTTGACAAAATGTATAAACATCACCGTGTATGCACGAAATAAAATGATAAATTGCCGACAATTTACTCGTCAACGCCAGTACATTATAACTGGTAACTTTGACCACGCTCACATTTATGACAATTCAGGGCTTTTAGAAAATATGACCAGGACAATTGAAATATTCAAAACCAAACGGCTGATAGCAAGGATAAATCAATTTAATACAATCTAAAACAGTCAGTAAATCTAAAATTGATAAATGTTATCATTTTAACAGGTAAAGATGGATGGACATATAGATCATAACAAACCTGGAAAGCTGAATCTTTTCTTACGCACTTTAAAAAACGTCAAGCTATTCGATGTCATTATAATCAAATTAAATCCTTGATCTTGTTTGCAGTCTCAAATCTTTATCTCTCGTAAATATCATTATTTGAATACATTCATTTTTTTTCACCAAGCAACAATAAGAAATGAGACATTTAGGTAGTGTATTATGGTGCAGTGGATATCGACTCGGAATGACAAATCGGGTTGCCGATTTCGAATTCGAGTTGAATTTCTTCCATTCACTTACGCGCAAATCATCTTGTGAAAGGTATTAATCCGTCTCTTCTTCCTAGTTATGGGTTACCGCAAAAAGCAATGACAACCTACTGCGGGAAAATCTTCTGCCCAGTCATTCATGTCTCTTTCTAGACATGATCGTCTAAAGTGTGTATCAAGTATGGCATTTAAATGACTAAATGCTTAGACCACCAAAGCGAATTCAAAGAAAAAGTTTCGAATTCTAGCCGAGTTCTTTGCATTCCTGTTCGCACTATTATTATTGGAAAAAATATTAATTATTTATCTTTTTTCTCTTTCGATGACTAAATGAAAGAATGTATGGACTCTCTTTCCTTGATCCTGGTTTTACCAAATAGAAAATGTATTCACCATGTGCTTAAAGAAAAAGTCGAAATCGAATTTCAAGGGTAGATCTTAAATTAATTTTCTGACCAATGGAATGGTTTCGGTCAGCGTCAGACAGTCAGATAAGAGCAGTGATACGACACACTAAAATGTAACAAGAGAAACCTCAATTCGAACAGGACCTATGGTCGTGTCGCAGATTCGTTCTCTTTCTCCTACTTTTTGGTGTGCTGATTCCTATTACTTCTTCTCCTCCATTTAAAGACATTACTACCAAGCAAATGCTCATACATACATACATACATACATACATACATACGCATAAACTCTTTCCAACAAGTTAAACCTTTGTTTTAATAAAGTTCTATTCAAACATACAAAATGTATTTTTTTTTATTCTTCTACAAATTCACACATTCGAACCTGCTACTAACCTTCTGATAATTCTGAATAAAACTTGTAAATTGTAGGGATTTCGGTTATGTATGACACAAGGCCGAATTAATAAACAATAAACATCTCCCAATAGCTTCAATATCAGAACCTGTCTAAGAAAAAAAAACGGAAAAATATAAGAATTGTTATCTTACCATAGACACATCACTGCCACTATTAGGTTTCTGTTTTAATCATTTCAAACCAAGCAGGACGAAAAAAGCCACTAAGACCTAAGATGTACTGAATGTTTAATAATAGCAATTTTCTAAGTACAGATTATACGTGATACAAATCGAATGTACAAAGCATCCAACTAGGATTAAACTCACTATTCAGTTGTCATTGTTCTAGCGATGCAAATATGCTAGACTTTATGCCACGTCAAGGTGCCCAAACAGCTGTAGCCATGTACTGATCTCACGACAAGTATTGGACACGTCAGTAGATTCTGTCAATGTCTTCAACAACTGAGCTTTGTCTCCTTGAATATTTATAAATATAAGAAAAGGAAAAGGAAACAAGAACAATAAAAGAACAGTCTTTAAGCAGGCAGATGTTAACGACTGAGATTACATTCATATGTCTGAAGATGACTGGCAAACAAAAAGCAAGAAGAGAGTTCCAGAAGCGACAAATGCGAACGAAGAGATTACTAGCATATAACTTACGGTTACATCGTACTATTCCAACTGTAGAATGATAAATCCGTGCAGAAAATCTAACCAGTCAGCCATAATTATTACACGCTCAGACAATCAGGTCTGTTTTGAGATATGACTGACCGAGTAAAAGATTTCCCGCAATAATCTCCTAGACTGGTTGCCAAACAAGGCTGTAAAACCTACTTAGTCTTGGTAATAAAACCTATTATCATAAACATTCAGTTAAGAGCTATACCTGATGCACGCGAGGGTGAGCATGTCTCTTTTGTTTCATGGTTGATTAGGCAGAATATTTTCACTCAGTAAGATACCGTTTCTTTCTCCAATAAACTGGTTGCAAGCCAAGACCAGAAAACTCAGTGTGCTTTTCAACCCATTAGCTCAGGAAGGAGTATATATGCGCGTAATTGAATATAAAAAGAAACGAAAGGAAATCGAACTTTAAATAGTGCCTTAACGAAACCACACTATTCTTGTCCTATCTCTGGCCTGATTCTTCTTCTCGCTCTATTCATCAGGATTCGGACGATCAGTTTTGTTACATGGCTCATTAAACTGATGGTTCTGTGGAGTTCGCACTCATTTGCTCCTGGTTTCTTATGTAGTGCTAAGAAGATAGACTTGCTGTGGTAGAAAGGTGGGTGAAGCTGAGATATCAGGATCGCTGATATTGCAGATGTTTATTTATGTTATAGAAATAATCATTAAATACACAGCATAAGGTCGGACCCCGTTTTAATACTAATATTCAAAGCATGCACTAATAGATATAATATTTACAGTCAAGATCTTATGAAATTGATGTAAATATGAAATAGAGTGATTCCAAACATAGTACTGTTTGGAGTGGCCATTCAAGAAAACCATCATTTTGCGATTTCAAGAGAAAAAATTAATCAAATAACACATTTAATCAGAAACCTTGTAATATTGCGAGTTGGGTGAAGAACTATTATGCCAAAACGTCTCCGATATATCTAAAGCAATATCACGTTCTTGCCAGAACTTTGATAGACACTTCCGGCAATATGTGTTAACACATCCGTGACTGACCGAGAGAAGGAATAGCTATATTTTTCTTTGAAGGAAATGTCTAGATGGTGTGACATTAGCCAATTTGAAGCTGATTAAAAACATTTATTTATTTGTGAAAGAGAGGTAGACGAATAATTTGAAAGATTAAACGTTTTTTTTTAAAAAGAGAGAAACAGAAAGGAGTTTCCAATATCTTCAAAGCAATACACAAGTATGTTTTTTCATGGAATCGGCCTTTTCATGGAATCGGCCTTCTTGAACCTATTACTGTTTTGATATGGTGCTAATGTTTCTATATTTCTTTATATCATGCTTTGTATAAGGCGGATTGAATATGACACATAATGTGTTAATAGAATCAGTTTATTCTAGGGATAAATTTTCAATTCATAACGACATATGCTAGGATTAAAATTCAAAGAGTGACAAATATTTATTCAACTTAGGGGTCAGGTTTTTGATATTTTATGTATTATAAGTAAACTCAGTAAAATCAGTCAATAAATGTAGCTTACAACTATGTGTATTTGGATATACATATCATAATATGTATATATCGAAATAGACGCATATAAATGAATATAAACGTACACGGTCATACACACGCACGCACACACACACACATATATGTATATATATATATATATGTATATATATGTATGTATGCATGAATCTACATCATTGAAGAAAATATAACTACAAAAAATGGTGTGATTCACTGTCAACACTGCTTTAATGTAAAAGACGCTGATGTTAAAAGTCGGTAGAGTTGAATTAATAATATCCTTAAGCGATAGGGATCTCCCTTTTTATCTTTCTCTCTTATACATATATATATATATATATATATATATATATATATAGTTCGTTCGGGCATGAACCTGATCAGTTAAAGTGAAAAATTTTTTGCACTGTAACTATATACACTCCGATATCAAGCACGTTTAAAAGAAAACATACTAACCAAAAAACTTTTGTCAGTAAAACTACAGAAGAAACAAAAAGTTATTGTTTTCTGCTGAAAAAAACAAACTTAACGCTAAATATTATCATAACTCTCTCTATATATAATTTATGTTGAAACGTGTGTCACACAATTTAGCAGAGTCATGTACTCACTCTTTCTTTAAACTGCTACTTGAAAAAAATGCCCTGATGAGTGAAAACATCATAAGTCTGTCGTTACGTATCATTGAAGTCGTCATGACTTCGGTTAGGTAAATGACAAACATCTTCACATTAATTCTATTAAGTCTCTATCTCAATATCGAGCACTTTACAACAAAAAATCCTGGTTGCTGAAATATTTATATCAGTGTAAACACGGAAGAAAATGTATAGCACAATGTGTGATGGTGTTCATTAAACAATGCTCAATATTTATGTTAATACTAAATATTCATTTAGTTCCACACTGAACCAGGTGAAGTTTTCAGTCGCTAACTATTTGTGATTCCCTTTGACAAAAAACGTATATTATTATTATTATTATTAGTAGTAGTAGTAGTAGAAATAGTATGCCATTTTTCATCATATTTTGATTTCTGCTATGGTCGCACTACCAACCAAGTCTGCGGGAAGACCTAAGGCAGGTCGTGGCGTGTTCTTATGGCTCCATTTCATGTTTTTCTATCTTCCCCCTCATCCCTAGCGTTACATAGACAAACTTCTCCTTAGCGTGTGGGCTGTACTTAATAAGACAATTTTTGTATATCTCTTAAGCTTGGGTTTTCAGAGATGCTTTCAATGTGTTGTTTTGTTCCATTTTTTTATCACTCCAAGTGCACGTACTATCGCTGGCACAACTCTTGTTTTCAATTTCCACATTTTTTCTATTTCAATTTCCAGGTCTTTATATTTTGACAGTTTTTCAAATTCCTTTAGTTGCTATGTTACAATCCGCTGAACAAGCCATATCAATTAATAGACAAGTTTTCTCTTTCTGGTTTTTAACAATGCCTGGCCTATTTGCTTCAATTTTTCTGTCTGTGTAGATGATGTAATCCCATTGAATGGTGACATCTTCTATTTCTATAACCGGTGCTGCGTGATGTTCATACCAGTGTTTGTTTACAGATTTTCCATAGTGTTTGTACATTGTCCAATATAAATATTGCCCCACTCTATCGTGGCGATTCTTATATTCATTTGGGGCAAGTACAGAACAGCCTGAGATTAGATGGTCTATTGTTTCTTGGTGTTTATCACAAAACCTGCATTTTTGAGCCATATTATTATGTATAATATTTGTCTGAAAGTTTCTGGTGAAAAACGTTGGTCTTGCGCTGCAAGAATAAAGCCTTCAGGCTCAGACTTTAATCCAGATGCACGTAACCATCGATGAGTATTAACTTTATCAAAATTGGATTTATTGGCACGTTCTGGATATTGGCCATGCAGAGGTTTGTCTTGCCAGCGTTGTTTCAACTGTTCAAGAGCTTTATCTTTGGCTTTCATTTTCATATATTTTGCCGCAATATTTGGTTCTTGGCTTCTGTTTTGCTTTTCTACAGAATATACTATCTGTAAATCTTGTTTGTATTTACTGGCTTCTTTTATTATTGAATATTTTTTCTTTCTTTCTTCATGTTGCCTTACTAATTGTATCATCCAGTCCTTTGTTGTTTTTATGTTAGTAAGCCAATAGTTGTTGTCTTGTATGACAATTCTAGCAGAATAAGATCTCTTCAACCTTCTTTACGGGGTATGCATAGACGGCCTACATCAGCCTTTGGATGATGCATCTTCTGCTTAGAAAGAAGCTTTCTTGTTTTAGAATCCATTCGCCTGATGTCGTTTAGAGTCCAGTTTATGATGTTGAAATTATATTGGACATCTGGGATTGAAAGGCTATCAATGGCCATAATTCTGTTCTGAAAATTCAATTCAGTTTTTAATATCATTCGTAGCATTCTATAGTACTCTTTATGCAATATTTCTTTCATTCTTTTTATGGTGAATTTTTTCACTCTCATTTGCACCTAGGTATTTATAAGCTTCTCTTGGCTTCAATTCTTTTATTGTTACAGCAGGGTCTAAGCTAATTGAGGATGTTTGTTGTAGTGATCCATGTAAAACTGTAGCATTAGCATATTTATTCAAATTGAATTTCATTTATTGTAATTATAATAATTGTATTTCATAAATGTGCTAAAGCTATGAAATTCTATTATTATTATTATTATTATTATTATTATTATTATTATTATTATTATTATTATTATTATTATGTTTCGATTTCGTTTATGGTTACACACCTATCGATTTTGCTGGAAAACGTAAGACAGCTAGTAGTGTATTGTTATGACCATTTTTCCATTGTATGTTATTCGACCTCCTTTAACATCACTAAATTTTTTTTTTAATCATATCACCCCGAACAAGGCAGTAACGCCACTGATGTGCAGGGGGCTACGTAAGAGTGACAACATTAGAGAAGGGAAAACCGGAAACCACATCCTAAGCAGGGAACAAAGGATGAGCCTTTTGACCTGTTCAATAGACATAGGTGAAGTGTGAACCGGGCGATAGTTTAGTCTATCTAGTCCAATTGAAAAAAAAATGAAAAGGAGTGAAAAGATTGGAAAAGAGAAAACCGGAAACCATATCCTAAGCAGGGAACAAGGGATGAGCCTCTTGACCTGTTCAATAGACATGGGTGGAGTGTGAACCGGGCTATATGCACAATATGAACCGGTTATATGCACAAAGTCTGTGTGTTTTTTTCTATTCTACTCATCAATAATATTTCTGTATTTCTCTTAAGTCGCGAATTCTATGTATTTTTTAATCTGTTGCTGTATTCCGTTTTATTTTTTATTTTTCCTTGCTCACCTATCAAGACTAATACTATTTTGATTTTCAATTTTGGCATATTTTTTATTTGGTTTCCAGGTCTTATACTATGTTAGTTTTTTTTTTTCGAATACATTGGTTTTTTATGTTATTGTTTGCTGGGCAAGCCATATGAATTAGCCCGCAAGATTTTTCTTTTACTTTTTACAAATTATGTCGGGTAAATTTGCTTCAAGTTTCCTATCTGTGAAGATGGTTTCAATCCATAGAATTGTGATGTATTCTATTTCTCTACGAGATGTTGGGTCTTCTTCATGTTAGATCTTTTAACATCTTTATCAAAGTATCTTCAAATATAAATGTATAAACTGTAAATATTTCTCTACGCTACCGTGAGGATTTTTATATTTGTTTCATGCAAGTTAGAACATCCTGAGATCAGAAGATCTATGGTTTCCTAATATTTGTCACAGAAGTTGCATTATGAATTTTCCACTATTATGTATGATGTTTGCTAAAAAACTCTTATTGAAATGGCTCTGGTTTTCACTGCAAGAATCGAGCCTTTCGTTTTAATCCAAATGCTCGTAACCATCGTAACTTTATCAACATAGGCTTTATTATTGCTGAGGTTTTTCTTACCTGAGTTGTTTTTGCTATTCATAAGCCTTATCCTTGGCTTTCTTTTTCCTGCAACATTTGATTCTTGGTTTCTCTTTTGGTTTTCTGCTAAATCTCGTTTGTATTTACAACCTTGATTCTTGGTTGAATATTTTTTCTTTCTGTTTTTGTATTTTTCCCAGATTCGATGTAAGTTAATAAATCAATAGTTGTTATTTTATATAAAAATTCTAGCTGAATCAAACATCTTCCAAATTCTTAACGGTCTGTGCATAGACAGCCTGCATCTGCTTTTACATGTTTCATTTATGCTTAAAAATGGGCTTGTTCGTATTAGAATCTCTTCTTCTGGTGTCATTTAGAGTCAAATTAAAGGTGTTGAAATTATGGACCACTGGGGTAGAAAGGCTATTCATGGACATAATTCTCTTCTGAAAATTCAATTCAGTTCTTCATATCAGATTCGCCCTTCTATAGTACACTTGCTGCAATATTTATAACAATTCTCATGATAAATTCTTTCATCTTCATTTGCACTGAGAAAATTATATTCTTTTTCTCTCAATAACTGACTGTTAGCGCAGTGTCTAAGTAACAGATGATGTTTCCTGTAGACATGCTCGTAAATTGTGGCTTTAGCACATTTAGTGGATATCGGCTCGGAACGAGAAATCGGAGAGCCGAGTTCAAATTCCAGTTGAATTCCTTGCATTCACTTACGCGCAAATACACTTGGGAAAAGTATTAATCCGTATCTTCCCTCCAATTATGGGTTAAATAATAGGACAGATTGGGTTCTATAGCTTTGGTCGGCAACCAGTCTACCGCAGAAAGCAGTGGCAACCTACTGTGGCATACTCTTCTGCCCAGTCAGTCATGTCTTTTTCGAGACATGATCGCCCAAGCGTGTGTCAGGTATGGCACATAACTGACTAACTGATATGCAAACCGAATTCCCTTCCAATATCAACACTGAAACATTTTACAGTTTTCAGAAGACCTTCCATCTCACTTTCATTTCTAGCCTACAACTTTAGATCATCAATATGAAATGGATGGCTTATTTTATTAAAATATGTAATAGACATATGCCCTTAGATTAAGTTCGCTGGTTAATGCTATTAGAGATAGACAAAATGGTAAGGAAGACAAAGAATAATTTTGAATATTACTGTTGCTGTTTACTTCATCAGTCTAGATTTAATTTATACGATTTTCGGGAAGTGTTGCTTTCAATATCGCTATATTTTATTACGTTTATGTCAACATGTCGTATATTCTATATATTTAAAAACTTCAAAATCCAAGATACACTATCAAAGGACTCACGATAATATAAGCAGGTAGTATTGAGATATTTTTGAAGCAATTTTTCTATTAATAAGCAACCGTCACGCTTACATCTTTTTGTTCAAGATGCAGTATGTATTTTTTTAAATTGGAATGTTTTGTCAAAATAGATGTCCACAGTTCGTACGTAGTAACTAGTAACTGATACGTAGTAGTTTGTGATATTTATATTACTATTCTTAGGCTGAAGAAAGGTAATTCTTTTGGTTAATGGGGTACCATCATCTTTGATTACCTGATATGACATTGTTCTTTCAATATCGAAGCAAAATATATAATTTTGTAGGAGTGTGTAATTTGCACGTGTAATAATTATTAATAAAACGTAATAATAATAAAATTTCATTGTTCTATTTTTATATAGAGCACTGTTTTAAATTAATATTTTTAAACTTGTAAGTATTTTCTGCGATCTTATTTATTTGTATATATATATATATATATATATATATATATATATATATAAAGAGGTAATTAAATTTTATATATATATTTAGGACCATACAGCCATAAATATATAAGTTATAAACAGGTGTGATTAGAACATTGTTCAATGGTGAATAACAGCGCAAAATATATGTATATTAATGGATATATATTATCCTACGCACTAGGCACGATACAGAGAGTCATGCTTATGCAATCATCATGTGCATATTATGCATCTGATAATTGCATAACGCACGAAACTCCGAGTCTTAACAAAACCATAGGATTATATATATATATATATATATATATATATATATATATATTGTAACTAAGTTGTTGAACTCGTAGGTTTATTAACCTTTTGACCATGCATTTACTCTTATAAAGAGTGCTAGATACAAATGTAGAGCGTTATACTGTAATGGTTGTTACAATGTTTTAAAGTCATAACACAAAAATGTTTCATGTTTCGAAGTCAGCCCATTATGTTTTTGGCTTCTTCCTCAGGTGATTTTTTAGAAATGAGAATTATCTAGTTAAAAAGCCAGTTCATTTGTGTTTGATTTGTTATTTTTGGGTGTTAGAGGGGTTGGTCTGTATTTTGAGTTCTGTTGACCTTTTTTAGGTCTTAGGGTTAAGTCTTTGCTTTTGGCAGATTTCAGGATAGGTTAATCTATTAATCTTGAGAGGGTTGATGCTGCTGTCGCCTTGCGTATTGTTATTTGGTTTAGGGGTTGCTAGGTGTTGTTTTGTTTTTGGGTTGGTTTCTCCTTAATTTAATGTATGTTCTTTTGTATTGAGGTGTGCGCTTTTTTTGCTTTTTTATTTTTTGTTTTTTTGTTTTTTATAAAATATATTTTTTATAAAATATATCTTTCATAACAAATATTTTATAATATTCCATAATATTTAAAATGTTTTATAATATTATAAAATATATTTTATAATATTTAAGAAATATATTTCTTTTATAAAATCTATCTCTTTATACAACATATTTTATAAGTATAAAATATATTTTTTTTATTTATATATCTACTATTCTGTTGCAACTGCATTATTTTTTGTTGGTATTGTATAGGGTTTGTTTTCTTTTTCTGTTTATTTATAGGGTTCGTTGTGTGTATTTTTTATGTTTTTTTCGGTTGTTTCTGGTTGGGTTTTTTTTTGTTTACTTAAATTAGCGAGAAATATTTGCGATGTTTGCATATTACTGCTAATTCTTCTCTACGGGTTAATAAATTGTTGCTGTTAGGGTACTGGAGAATGTGTACTTTTTCACTTATAGATAAAGGGCAGATGTCATTAAGTGAGTTGCAAGTTCTAGTTTTTTCTAGGATTTTCAATTTTACTTTGGGTTTCTGTTTTGAATCCTTTATCTTCCAAAAGTATGTGGAAAGGGATGTTTGGTTTCGGTATAAGCTGTTTTTAAATGAGGTTAGGTGCAAGTACCAGAGCTGCTTAAAAGTATTCTTAGTTGATACTATATACACTTTATTTATAGTCGGATTTTCGATGTATGTTATGTTTGCATTAATAGATTATTGAGTTTGTTTTGCATTTATTTTGTAGTGGGCATTTGCTAGGTTTTCTACAGTTACACATGTTTTCGTTGTTGGGTTTGGTTGTGTTTTGGTTGCCGGTTTTATTTTGGTTTACGTGTTGATTTAGGATATATTTGTTATGGTTAGTTATGATTTTTTCTAGGTTGTTTGTGGAGCTGTAGCTAAGTTTAAGTGTATTTTTGTTGAAAATTTTACTGAGGGGGTTATTTGTTGGTAAATGTCTTAATTAAGTTCAGGAACTTCTGCGGCTACAGAAGAAAAGACATCCAATACATAACAAACAAAAACCCCAACAAGAAAAGTAGAAACAGAAAAATCATTTGGTACACACCTCTTTTCAACCAAATGATCAACACCAAACTAGGACAGAAGTTCCTGAACTTAATTAAAAGTAAAACTAACTCTGATTCTTCCCCATCTATAACCTTAATACACTTACAGGTTAACATTTATAAATTTCCCCGCTCTAGGGTTTTCCTAAGTCTATTTTCATTTATTCATTAATTCTTTTTATCTATGTTTAATAAAATTTTAAACACCCCTTCTTTCCCTTTTTAACTCACGTTAATTTTTAACTAAGATTAATGTCATAAGATTAATATCCACGCTTTATTTTTATATAAACTCTTCGAAAAACACTTCTACCCTCCCCTGACTCGTGTCTCTTCCGTTCGACTAATAAAATGTGTACTTTCGACACGAAAAGGTGACTGACATCATTTACCGTCACACTCTATCTATCTATCTATCTATCTATCTATCTATCTATCTGTATGTCTCTCTCTGTTTCTCTGTTTCTCTCTCTCTCTCTCTCTCTATATATATATATATATATATATAGTATAAATTATATTTTAGAACATGTACAATTTACAGTTTACTAAAAAGTGTACGTTTTGTTTCGATATCAAAAGAAAAATGTATTATTAGGTAGTTTAATGATGTTATTAAACGTTATTTTTGAAAAAGATAATTTTAAAAAATCTCAGTTCAACTTTATTTTGGAATTTTTTTTATATACGAGATAAAAAGGATAGAAAAGATGGGAAAACTAAAAAGGAAATAAAAAAGGGAAAACAAAATAGGGGAAACGAAAAAGAAAAATGTTATATATATATATATATATATATATATATATATATATATATATATATATATAGGTTCGATTAGCGGTTCCCACCTCTCCTCTGTCCTTTGAACAGGAATATATTTATTCTTTTTATTCTGTTTTGTGCGTCTTCATTCCAAACCCTTCTAGTTTTTTGTTTTTTTGTTTTTTACATCCACTAGTCACAGTAAAATGTTCACCTTGCTAATCCTGAAAATATTTAGATTGGTTTTATTCCAAGTTTTTAAAATTTGGATATATTAAACTATTTATGAATTAAATTATTCTTTACTTTAAAGCTAACATGAAAAATGTAATATAAGAATGAGCGGAGGTTTACATTGATGTGCGGGTAGGCTGACATGGTTTGTGCCGTAGAAAGTATGATCGCCGACTCTGTTTCATATATGGTGACTTTGCGGTAATACACTTGAAAAATGGTTCCATTGGTCACTTGTTTAAGAGTAAGGCAATCGTTTGTCTTGAGTGGTAGCTATAGTATAGCTAGTATAGCAAAAAGGAAACGCTAAATTAAATGTTTTGGGAGATTTTTGTAACACTGCTACAGTTTTTTTTTATTTTTATTATCGCAAGGATGAATATGCATAGAGAGCAGATGTCTACACTTAAAAATCTCTTTCCTATGTAACTGTTTAAACGCTAATCAATTCGAAGATGAAATTTAAATTGAACAAGATAGTCTGAGAATTAAAGTCTCTCTAAAATCAGATTGCCTCTCAATAAGATACTTTTTTTTCTGAAAAAGAAATGAAAAAATATTTATTTCTCGATAATTTATTTTTTAGGTTTTCGCCTTGAAAGCAACAACACGATTCGATTAATTTTCACTTGAGTTTCTCTGTTCAAATATTGAAAATAACGGGAAATATTTCTGTAATCAGACGAAGTACGAATTGGTGCAAAATCAGAAAACAAAAAAAACGAGATGTGGTATTAAAGTTTTTAATGTAATTATTTCCGATATAATATTTGACAGGAAAATCGGTTAATAGGTTGGAAATAAGAACTAATCGACATTTTCAAGAAAATCGGTTCAGCCGTTTTGGAGTTTATAGGTAACGGACACACACACACACACAGACATAGTTCCATTTATAAATAAGTTTAGATAGGAGAATACTTCTTCTTTTAAAATGAATTTTTTATAATTTCCGAGGGAGACCAATTTATTTTTAATAAGTTCACGGCAAGCTTTCGGAAAGTTCTATTTTATTTCTGGATTAATATTAAGCACACCTTGTGGGTATGTTTATTCGCCATGAATGGTGATAGCTTAGTGTTCGATGGAATATAAGTAATTTGGGTTTTGCGGGACTGAATCTAACTCTTGCAAAGATGAAGTGAGTCTCTTTCTTAATTTCAGATACAGAATGAGCTACAGAAATGCCTTATATTTAGATCTCTGAAAGCATATTTGCTTCTACTTAACACAGTTTAATTCTATTATAATACTTCTAGAATTTACACTCAAGAAATATTTATTTGTTTTTATTAAACCTTCATTTAGTTTATTTTCTTTGACTGTATTAATTCTAAATTCGACAACAATCATACGACAGTAGGGAGCGATGCAGTTGCTATAGATAAAATATTGTGAAATATAAAATAAGTGGAGAAAGATTACAATTATATACGGAATTTACTGACGGTATTTGTATATTTTTTATCTAGTAGGAATCCTGACGCATTTGCAGACGACACTTTGAATATTTTATCAAAATAAATGTGGAATATATAAAAGTCAGTAAAATCGAAACGGAATTTCAAAACGAATGTTATATCAATGAGTAATCTATACTATAATATAGAATAAATTATTATAAATAAACTCCTTCTCCGTCCGTCTATCCATACGTCTCAATTTGATATAGATGCTATAATGAGCCGTGTCCGTTCTTCACATAATTCAATCAGTATTTAAATATGCAGCATTTTTTTACTAATAAGATATACAGTATTTCTTTTAGTATTAAATTATGTAGTATTTTTTGTTATACAAGATATAGATATTTTCATTAGTCAAAAACGTTTGGTCATGACTTGAGTTTATTTTTGTTTTTTTTATAATCATATCGCCTCAAGCAAGGCGATTTACTGCCAATGGTACGCAGGGGGTTACATAAGAGAAAGGTTATGAGAAAAAGAGTGACAGGTTATAGGGGCGTCAGGAAGTGAGTAAGAGAAGGATGAGAATACTGATAAGATTGGAGTAGATGGAGAAAAAAAGTATGTGAAAAAGGCTGCAATTTAGTGTGATGATTATTTCATTTAAATTCTTGAAGCTTGTAGCTGTCGGGGAAGCAGGTAAACGCAAGGGATTTCAACTGGCGGGAATTGCGACAAAAGAAGCTACTGGATTAGAATTTGCGTTTACATTTTCTTGTTCTCACACTAAAAGGGAGGGACCTAATTGCTTATCTTGTTGCTCGATTAAATTCATATGTAGGGGGCTCTAGGGAACTATGTTCATCGGAGCAGAATCCGTTAAAGTATTTGTAGAAGAGACACAGGGAAGCCACATTGTGCCAGTGAGGAAGTGACTGTATCTGAGTTGCAAAGTCGGTATCGATCACATTACAGATTTTCCGTTAGATTTGGTCAAGAATACATAGGTGGATAGCAGGAGTACCCGACCAGATATGACAGCAGTATTCAATGCACGGGTGGATGGATTTATGAAACTAGTGGGCATCAATTATGTCAGTAAGGCTACAAACAAAATGCATGTTTTAATATGTTTCTGAAATATTTTTAACATTTGAGAAATTAAAGTATATCGATCGTCAAAAATACGTCTAATTTACATCGATTTTCATTTTATTGTAAAAACATGTTTATATAACAACTAGTATTATAACCCGGCGTTGCTCGGGTGTAATGAAAGCATTAAAACTAATACATGGGCCTGGAGCTCAGACTGCCTAAACAATATTTGTGTGAAGTTTGGTGAGAATCGGATAAAAATAGTGGATTTGTATAAAGGACATACAGACAAACAGACACACACACACAAACATCTTACCTTTTAAATATATATATATTATCGATTTTCTGCACTATTGTAAGAACTGCAACCATGAAACTTCTGAATATCGTTTCTTATGTCTTTTCCATGAGTGTATCAAATTTGATTAAAATCGGACCACTCCATCTATAACCCGATTTTTTCGATTATAGATTTTCGATATTTATCTGGGGTACTTCGGCACAAATCCTAGCTAAGAAATCTCGCAGACGCTTATAGTACAACTGTGTAAATTTCCAAAAAATCGGTTCAGCCGTTTCGGAGTATATAGGTAACGGACACACACACACACACACACACACACACACACACACACACACACACACACACACACACAGAGAGACAAAGTTCCATTTATAAATAAGTTTAGATTCTGGAATCGTATATAAAGTCACGTTGAAATGAAAGGTTTAAAAGATATTCGTATCTGTGACCAATGACATGAGGCATGAGAAAAATCTGCGGTTGGGGTTATTATGAAAATGGAGATGGTAGTGTATTGCAGTGCACAGATTTTCTTTTTCGAAAGTTTCACTTAAACTTAAGGAATACATAAGATTAAAAAATTAAAACTAACACTGGTTATTCATAAACAAATGCTTATTTTAAATTTTATTTTGTATGATCCATTGATTCATTTTCTACAGCGTATAACACGTTAATTTTTATTTAAAGTCATATTTTGATTTTTGATTGTATGCATTTCCTGTTATAATAATTGGTTAGTGACGCAAGTGTTACTAATGAACGGACAGCTAGTGTTGAAGAGATGCATTTATATAGTTCCCAAGGTTATTTTGCTCGTACGTAAATATAACTGATCCAAAAGAAACTAAAATCCTGATCTTCGATTAAAAATTCCGAAGCATTGACTATTACATCACTAGCACATTCATGCTTACAGCACTTGATATTCTCAAACAGTCACCTATCTAGGTACTGACCAGGCTCGACGTTACTAAATATCGGTGATCGTACGGGAAACCGACGTTTCAAAAAATTGTATTTTTATTGGACTTTCTGTACCCAAACGTTTGCCTTTATTTTTTCTTTTACTGTAACTGAACAGGACACACTACATCTACTCAGAAGTCGATATTGTAGTTTTGCACAACGTGCGATGAGCAAATTGTCGCAATATTTTATTTCTAATTTCACGCATGCTAGCTGTTTCTTTTTATTTATTTATTTATTTTGTCGATTGCCAAGTATAGCAGGATCACTTCGATACCGTTTTACCGTTTCTAAGGAAAAGGGCAAACTTGACGCAATTCAATCTGCCATGAATTTGGAGGCGGTGTGATATACTGCTTGGCATTCGCACTGGAAGCTCGAATACGAACATTTCTGTATGTTTGGATGTTATCCTCAGGACAGTGCAGAGGATTCTGAAAAAGTTGGATACGTCTAATGTTGATTATAAAGATGTTTAGAGCGATCACTAATGATGAGAAAGTTATACTTCCATTCATCTTTTTAAAGAGCCAGAGACTAAGCACGGAGGCTTAAATCTAGTGCTCTAAAGAAGTTGTGCTGACCTGTGTTGAAAGTGTGATTGGTAGAAAATCCTACGCCAAGCAACAGTACCCTTCACTTTGACACACAAACTGGAGATTCCAGTCACGTCAATCAGACAATATTTTATGCGGTCACATCACCGCTTAAATCTGGCCATCTAACTTCGCACACAACAGACCATTCACGATATTGTGTGAGACGTAGTTAGGTGAGAAACGAACAAAACGTTTTGTGACGCCAAAGATTACGTGAAGGCAACAATTATGGCAATATTCAGCGTCTTAAGCAAGGAAGCCTTCCTCAACAGTTGCCGAAGATTCCGAAGTCTGATGTTCGTAGCTAAGACCAATTATTGAATAAATTTACTGTTTAATATTTCAAGATAATTTTGTTTAATTTTGTAAATATATCTGTAAAAATAAGATGTAAGCATTATATTCCTTTTTCCTCTATTTAAACCACAATTCATCCATCGTATTTATATAAGAGCTCGGTCCATGGTATCATCATCATTCTTATGTAGAACCACATTTCTGTTGCCTAGAGCCTCTTCTTCAGCCTTGAAGAGATCGTCCAACGCTCACTGCCATGCAAAAAGACATATATAAAATAGCAGTCTAGCCATCATTTCTCTGTTTCCAATAAGACTTTTCTGTCTCTTAGTACTCTAGTTTGCCTTTGAAAAGCGTCCTCGATCATGCCAATCCTCTTTAAAATCTTAATGTGGCACATTCATTACTCAGTCAGAAGGGCTCACAGGTATTTAAATTTATTTACTTGTTTTATTTTAGCGTTTCTAATCGATAAATCTGACAACTCATGGGACTTCTACGAAGTTTTCTCTAAAAACAATCCCATGTCACATAAATTGAGGAAGGTTCATTCACCAAGTTGTTACGACGTTGTATTGTCTCTTTTTCTGATAACCTTGCATTCGGTTTCATACACCTAATAGTTAGTCTTTTCTTCTTTCTTTCTTTTAAAGCGTTATGTTTTCTACATCTGTAAATCTATTTTCAGTTCAAAGCAGAGAAATAAGACTCTTTTGAAAATGCAGGATTGTGTGTTAATGTTAAAATTGAAAATCTAATTACTGAGTATATTCTATATTTTTTGGACTCTATTCCTCAAAGGCGTTCTTCGTTAGGTATTCCAGCTGTATTAGATTAAAAATTAAATAACAGTACACGCTGATATGATTTGATATTTTCGCTTTCGCTGCTAATACAACGCCCCTGTAATCAAATCTGCAGTTTCAGCCTAAAATTATATTATCTAAGAAAAATGACAGTTTGTTTTTTTATAAACATTATATTAGGATGGATTAATTTATCATAATAATATTATCAACTAATTTATATTGTTGATACACGTCTTTCGAAAATTTAATTTAATTTCTTTACGTGTTTCTTACTTCTAAGTGTATTGTTTAATAGGTTTCTTTGAAGTTTAGCTACGCACGAAGAAACAGTGATAGGACAAAATACAGAATTAAACGTTTTGTTGGTCATTGACATGTCGATAAACTGCATCCGGCAGCAACTCTCTGATTGGGAGGTTGTGGGGAGAATGGGACCTCTTTTTAACTCTTGTAGTTTTCAGATCTACTCTGACCCGGAGAGGTAGCACCCGTTAGGATCCCGGTTATGGGCAAGTAGTTAACCTTTAAGCTGGGGTCAATAGACTATGACAGTATAAAATACTATTATAGAAACATATACATAAAAAAACTTTTATAGAAAAATATACATTTTTGAAGAAAAATTATTACCATAATACATATTTTAAGGAAAAGATATCCTCAGCAAAACATTTTTGAATAAAAACTAAAAGACATTTTCAGTTTTCTAAAATAAAAACAAATAAAAACAAAACAATTTTTATTCAAATGTTACTAAATCAACCTACTCACTATAACCGAACATTAGAATAATACCGTAAACACCCACTTTTTTTACATTAAATAAACCACAATGTTAATATGACGTTAAACCAAACTTTAAAGTATTGTTGCTATTATATTTTAGCAAAAAAGCTTACCCAACTCTTTCAAGAAATGACCAAACCTAAAGGACAGTACAGACATTAAACATAGTAACAGGAATACCTAGAAAACTACAGATATATTGCAAAATGCCAAAATAATCTCCCAGCCAAAGTCTAAAGTTAGAAATAAACGAGGTCGTTTACCAGCTGCCACAGTGCCTCTTTGTTGTTGGTTCGAAGCCATGGAGTGGATGACAAGATGCAAGACTCCTGCTCTAAATTCTCAAGTAGGGAATATACTACCCCTTTAACGGAAAGGGGCGCAATGCTACTAAGCAGGTAGAAGACATCTACTTGGTTGTTTTGAGACACACATTGATTGATCTGCAAGAAGAGTGTAAGATAATGTGATATTTTTTGTAGGATCTGCTCTACTGCAGTGAAGTATAGTATATTAAGGAGTGACAAAAGGCTTGATCATTGATGCATACTGTGCTGGCTTGGGCACAAGCACTCCGCCAAGAACCGTCTGGCTGCACGGCCCTTCACAAAAGATGGACTGAACCAAACAAGCAACGCAATGATAACAAGATTGTGGTTTTTACGACATCCTTGTTGAGCAGATTAAATACCTGCGTCAAGCTCTTCGAACTTCTCATCTTACACCCTATGGCCTCGTCTGGAGATGCTAAGCTATTTCTAGAACAAGCAGGCTTAGGATCTGTAAGACTTTTAATACGTCAACTTCTGACCTAACAGAATTCATTGAAGAGAAATTTCAAAAGAGTGATAAAAGAAGTACTGCAATCGTTGAATATTCTGCATCATATTACACTCCTTATCTCAGGTTCTTCATAGAGATACTGTTTGAGATAACTGTGGACTCAAAACTCAATTGACTCGTCAGGTACATTTCAAGCAGTCAATTCCTTGTGATTTCAGTGAAAAACGTAACCGATGGCGGACACAAAAGTATGGTTTCCCTCATGGTAGCATGCTTGGTTTCATCCTCATCATTATCCACACAAATGACCAATCAATGCGCCTAAATACTATGAGAATTTTCTATGAATATAATCTTTGCATTGCTTCTCAGTAGCATTCTTTCGAGGAGGTTGTGAACGCACTCACTAATGCACTGGGTGACCATATCTCATATTATGATGTCAAATCTTGAACCGAAATAAAGCAGGATCACCTACCTACGGAACATGAAAGGTAACTGTGAACTAGTATAGAACATATTTAAACTAAACTTTTAAGCCTGCCTGCCTTGGATGTGCCTTGTGGTGCAGTGGATATCGGCTCGGAACGAGAAATCTGGGAGCCGAGTTCGAATTCCAGTTTAATTCATTGCATTCACATACGCGCAAATATCCTTGGGAAATGTATTAATCCGTCTCCTCCTTCCAGTTATGGGTTAAATAACAGGACAGATTGGGTTCTACAGCCTTGGCTGGCAACCAGTCTACCGCAGAAAGCAATGGCAAACTACTGCGGGATAATCTTCTGCCTAGTCAGTCATGTATGAAATTGGATGTAAATTGCTGAAAACGTTTTTAAAAATTCTAAAGAAAAAGACGAAATAAAATTTCGCGAGTCAGTTATATATATATATATATATATATATATATATATATATATATATATATATATTTGGCCAATGAAAAGCAATTTTTTCTCAAAACTGAAAAATTTAACAAGGCGGTGTAAAAATAGCAGACAAACGAAAACGCACGCAGATGACATTTCTGATCTACTCACCGACCACTTCTTTATATATACACAGTTTTTTCGGCCGTTAGAAAGGCAAACAGATCTCGGTATATGAAGTCACAAATTTATTTTCTCGAAGAAAATCAACTTTAAACTCGAAACACATGTATTAGCAGAAATACCATTACGCACACTTAATGCATTATAAAAAGCAAGTAATATTAATAGTAATAACGGCAATGAATTTTCACTTTCAAGAAAACGATCGCATATTTTAAAACATTTTTCATCTATATATTTCTCTCTATATATAAACGCATATATCTGTAAGTCTGTGTATGTGTTTCTTTGTCTCCATTCTAACAAATCTTACTCCTCTGAAACCCTTGAGCCAATTTTAAACGAAATGACAAACATTTGATGTACGCAAAAAATTGTTGGAATCGATTTACAAGTTATGACGTTAGAATTTATATACGTTTCTCTTTCGTGACGACTTTGCGAATTCAACCAAAATCGGGTAACATGTAAATCAACACAGAGGTCCTGTCTCAAGCTGATCTGCCTACCATGTTCACAATTCCTTAAACAGAGCAGTCTCCGCTGGCTAGGCCATGTCCTTTGCATGCCAGACGGTAGCAATTCCAACGACCTCCTGTATGGAGAGCAGGCCTCTAGAAGAAGACCTACTGGGCGGCCACAACTGCAATTTCGTGACATCATAAAACGCAATGTGTGGGCATCAACACAGAGTCATGGGAGAGCGTAGCATTCGACTGGTTGAAATGGAAGGAAACCCTGACAAAACAACTTAAATCAAGGGAGGAGCAGCTAACACAAGTCACCATGGAGAGGCGGGTCCGCAGGAAGCAAAATGACAGCTCCGACAGACAAGAAACAAAACATAAATGCAGTCTCTGCAACAAATATTGTCTCGCTCGCATCGGTTTCTACAGTCACAGACGCCGATGTTCCAGTCAAGCAGACAACTAGGATTCTACCCATGGTCAACCCTGAACAACGGTACAACAGTTAATCTGTGTGAGTTAGTAAAACGAGAATCATGTAAGAAATCGATTAAAATTCTAAGACAGGGTTTATGATGACCGCCAACAAAACTAACTGTTCAATATAAGAATATGAAAATTAGTAACACCAAAATGAAACGTATCAAATTTAAATATCAAGGAAGACTATTAACAGAGATTGGAAATGCTTCAACGATATCTTAACGTGCGTTATTATATCAAAAGGTGCTGTCAAAAATCTAAGTAAAGTATTTAGAAACAGGAAAATATCAATAGCAACAAAGAAACAACAGCAGTTATGCAGCATTATTTTTAATATATGACAGTGAAAGATGAACAATCTCATTACAGATGAAAATCTGCTTCATGGCTGATATATTAGTTGATACATATGTATATCTGAAACTGAAATTAATCTCAATAAAATAATATAAAAACAAAAAAACATTTGATATTAGAAAAGAATGCTCTACCTTTTGGTTGAACTAAGACTAAAAAATATTGCCTTATGAATTCTTCGGAACTTACCATGAATGAAAACTAAAATTAATTTCGGTCAGACGAATATTATGACAGCGACGTGTCTCTTCCGCAATGAATATTTTTGCAAATATATATTAAAAATAATATGGCCCCGGCAAAACTAACAAAAAAAAAAAGAAATCATTGAATCGAAAAGAGACATTTGACTGTCAAATTATTTTTTGAACAATAACCACAGGTTTTATTATACACTTGTGTCCAGAGGCTAAACAAATCGAGAAAAAATGTTGTAATCTTTTAAAACATATTTGAAATAATTCCAGCCATATAAAGTGAAAAGAAAGATGTTGTTTCTCAACTTATAAGAAACTTACATCATGCTATTTCTATAGCAGAAACTTTAAGTTACACAAAAAAATAAACACCCCTACACACACACACACACACACACACACACACACACATATATATATATATATATATTTCATGTGTAATATTATTTACGTTTTTACGTCCGGCTGAGTGTATAAGTTTAAAAGGTAAAGGTTGTGTATTACTTAAGATTTCCCGACAAGCTAGCTCTTGGTGCTATCAAAAATAGGAGTAATTTATGCTATTGATTTGGCTACAATAAATATATCATGTGTGTTGCTGACTGTGGCGATTTCTTGTAAACGTGTTTATTATATATAAAAGTTTTTATTATATATATATATATATATATATATATATATATATATATAAACACAGAAATCTAAGCAAGCGCCAACAACCAAACACGGTTTCGCCTAACGGCTCGTCAGGGAAATTTTTGAACAACAACCTGTAGTTGTTGTTCAAAATAATAATTTGACAGTCAAATGCCGCTTTTCAATTCAATGCTTCTTTTTTTTTCTGTTTGTTTTGCCAGGGCCAAATATATTTGTTTGCTCTACTTTGGTATTGAGCGCTTTAGTGTTAGGGTTTTCGACTTGTTTTTTTTTTCTTTCTTACGAGTGCTTGCCTTTTTGTTCATGTACTTCGTTTGTTTCTTTTTTTGTTTCCTCTTTTTTCCCTCCGAGTTTGTTCTCGGTGGGTTATACAAGACGATTTAAATTATAGCTTGATTAGTACTAGTTTTACTATTGGTATAGTTGTTGCTATAGTTAATCTTATATATATATATATATATATATATATATATATATATATATATATATATTGAGAGGAAAAGTCGACGCGTAATTAAACGGTTACAAATTCAGAATTTGTATCGGCAATAGAGAAAATATTATAGTTCTTTCATTCAGACCGTTGTCTCAAACCGACGTTACTGGGAAAGCGAATCGTAATATTAACCGTTTCTTTACAAGGAAGTATTCGGCATTGATGACCAAGCAAGTACTACTATCGGTTGATATTCACAAAATCTGGTTCTTAAAACTAATTTTTTGTAAAATATATTTCGCAAATCCAGTAACTCTTATCGCTCATTCCAGTATTGCTGTGAATTTTGTCCCTAGCCTTATACTTGAAGTACTTCGGAATAATGAGCAGTAATTTTGTCTAGCATCAACTATGCTGATGCCATAGGTGAACATAGTTGGTATAGGAATATATCTTCGACCAAGTGTTCGTAAAATAGAAATGAAGATAAAAATTACCTAAACAAAAAATTAAATCTTGAATAGGAATGAAAAAAATATGGATGACACCTATGTTGAATCCATCAGAGAAATTCAGGAGGTGGAATTAGTAACTCTATAGTTATCTTGATTTCAGTTAGGCATTTTTATGTTTGCACCGATTATTTATGTATATAGCGTTTATTAAAAATATTAATTATAATCTTCTAGCATATCGATTTTTTTAAATTGGTTTTAATGATGAAATTCTTCTGACTTAAGAACAATGAAAAAACGAAAGAACTTTCATAAAATGTTTTGGATAATCACGCCGTATGTCAAAAACGTAATCACATTTTATTGATCAATACCATAAACACATATACACAGGCGTATGTGTGTCCTTGAGGGTGGGTGTGTCTGCGTGTGTATAGAGATTCATTATCAGTTGATTTTAATTGATTCACTCACGTTATCTTTATTGTCAGTCTCACCTGACAAAAAAATTGGCACATTTAATCGTCAGTAATTGAATTTATCCTGTTGAAAAGAAAAAGATATCGCAAACTTAATTAGGGAAATGTCATGAAAGAATCAAATAAGCAATTTGGGGGACGATCTTGCTACTACCACAAAGTCAGTGTCACCAGAATGGCTTACGGGATGAATGAATTAGGTACAAGAAACTAAAAAAGTGAAAAACTGATTTAATGTCTTCAATTCAGGCGTGCATTTTTTACTTTCTACCACAATTGTAAAATTAATATGACCACTATTGTTCAGTAACGCCCTAACTTGAGTGGCTCTATATGGCTGTCCATGATTGTATTGATAATGTTAGTGTGAAATATATATATATATATATATATATATATATATATATATATATATATGTGTGTGTGTGTGTGTGTGTGTGTGTGTGTGTGTGTGTGTGTGTGTGTGTGTGTGTGTGTGTGTGTGTGTGTGTTTGTGCGTATATATATATAAAATAAATTCCGAAGTTCAAATCATTTGTATGGCCATTTCTACGAGAACTTTCTAAGAGAAGTTTCGCCTATCATCAGCAACCTTTACTGCAAAAGCCAATTTACAAAATAAACAAAGCTATTTTACCGGCGGAAGTTGAAAAACAATATTCATCACTGAAAAATTAAAGGGGTGGGATTAATAAGAAAGCGATCTGCACATTTGGGCCATTTTCTTATTTTCTACTTTATTCATTACCAAATTACATGGTAAAAGTCTAATATGTACATTCTGATGAGTGGAATAAACCTTCCTGGCCTAAATATGTCATGACCATGAGCCATTCGTGAGCGACCATCTGCCGTATGCGACCAGTTTTGATGGCAGTAGGGGTAATCGCATACGACAGGTTCCACTGAAATGGTGTTGAACGATATAGTCATTCTTTTGCTGTATTTACTCTTAGTCTTCCTTAATTCACAATCGCTAGCGGGTGCTAAGTAGGTAAATTTATATTTATAGCCGCTAATATGGAGAGCTTTTTCATAGACATTTTTTTTAACAAATGAACAAAAAAAAAACTAAAGATAGAAGAGAGACGGCTAATTCTGGTATAAACAGTTCTAGGTGTCTGTTTATTGATGTGGTTAGAATAAATATTGATGTAGCTAAGGGTATCATTTTCTTTATGATGCGATTTGAAAGAATTATTATCGAGATTAAGGGTGATGTCTCGGTAGTTAACAATCTTTAAGATGGAAGAAATCTCGTTTTTAAATACTAGCATCTGAATTTTTTTTAATCATTTCACCCCGAGCAAGGCAGAAATGCCACTGATGAGCGGGGGGCTACATAAATGTAAAAAGATTAATTAGAAAAGAGTGAGAAGTACAAACGAGTTAAAAAGGAGCAATAGAAAGCTAAGAATGCAGGTGCGATGACAGATACATAGGTGGAGAAAAAGGGAAGGTCATACGGGGGTGGTGAGAGAGCTAGAGTCCAGTTGTTAGTAGATGAGTATTGACTTTGCATTTAAATTTCTGGAGGTTGTAGCCGTCAGGAACGCAAGAATTCCACAGGCGGGAATTGCGAGAGAAGAAGCTGCAGGAGTAGAATTGTCGTCTGCATTTGGCTAACATGACTGTGAATGGGTGGGACCCAGTTGCCAGTCTGGTTGCACGAGTAAACACCTGTTGCCGAGGCACCAGTGACTTAAGTTCGTCCGAGCAGAAGCCATGAAAGTATTTATAGAACAGACAAAGTCAGGCCACATTTCGACGGTGGCGAAGTGGCTGCAGTTGATCCGCCAAATCAGTACCTATCACATTACAGACTCTCCTTTGGAGCCTGTCAAGAACACTGAGGAGAACGGCAGGGGCGCCTGACCATAAATGGCAGCAGTACGCCATGCACGGACGGATGGTTGACTTGTATATATGCAGGATGGATTCATGCGGAAAAAACATCCTGGATCGACATAGTGACCCAACCTTCTTAGCAGTAGATTTTGCTATGGATTCAATATAGTGGTTCCATTTGAGGTCTGAGGAGAGGGTAAGGCCGAGGAGGCGTAGTGTATTGCTCTCAGGGAGAAACGCTTGGTCCATGCTTATGGGAGGCAGGAGAGGTTACCTGTAATGGTTGACAGACAACAGCTTGGTCTTAGACGAATTGAAGTTGACAAGCCACTTCTTGCCCCAGTTCACCACAGAGTGTAGATACCGTTCAAGGTCAGCAGCGAGATTATGTCTGTCCGCCACGACAGGTTTCTTACTGATGAGGGAGCATATTGTAGTGTCATCTGCGTAGATGCCTACTTGGGACTTGATCTCATCTGGGAGGTCGTTGATGAAAATAAGGAAGAGCGTCGGGCCCTGAATAGAGCCCTGTGGGACACCAGCATTCGTGCTGTAGGATGAAGAGGCACGCCCATTCAAAACGACCTTCATTTTGCGGTTATTTAGAAAAGACTGGATTAGGTGAAGCAGGCGCCCGGTGATACCGTAACCCCGTAGCTTGCATAGGAGGCCAGAGTGCCAAACCCTGTCGAAAGCCTTTGAGATGTCCAGAGCAACCGCGCGAGCCTCGTCAGACTCATCAAGGGCCTGGAGCATGTATTCCGTTTCGGTTGTTAGCAAGTCGGCAGTGGACCTGGCAAAGCGGAAGCCATATTGCCTGTCACAGAAGAGTTTGTGGGCAGTGAGATGATGAACTATTTCAGCATTGATTATGGCCTCGAATACTTTCACGAATATCGGTAGAAGACTGATAGGGCGATAGTTGGATGGGTCCGAGGGTTCACCACAATTATTAAATACAGGAGCGACTGAAGAGAACTTCCAGCATGCAGGAAAGCAGGAAGCAGAAAGGCAGTAGTTAAACAGTTTAGAGAGGACAGGGGAAAGTGCAGGAGCACACCTCTTAAGGACTATCACCGGGATTCCATCGTCTCCACACGCCTTATGAAGGTCTAGTTTTGAAATTAGTCGGGATACTACTGTCGGGGTATTATATACGATGTGAACTTTGGCCTCAGTTCTAATAGGGAAGTCGGCTGGGTGTACGCCAGACGAGTCAAATGTGGATTTGGATGAGAATCTGCGGGCAAGGCACTCAGCTTAGTCCGCAGATGACCTGAGAACCTCAAATTCATGGATTAAAGAAGGTATTGAGGATTTCCTATTGTTGAGCACTCGTTTACAAATCCTCCAATAGTCCTTGGAGCCGAACTTGCAGTCAGCTATGCGCTGTCGCATTCTCTCAGCAAACAACCGTTTGGCGTCATTTAGGGTTCTCTTGCACTCATTGCGAGCAGATATGAACAGGCGCATATTGTGATCAGATGACTGTCTCTGGAATAGACGGAAGTATGCTTCCTGCGGACAATGGCCGCTGAGCAGGCCGGAGAGAACCACAGAGAGGAATGCGGTTTTAAGCAATACTTCCTGGTGGGTATTAAGGCATCAATGCCAGTTTTCACCCATGACGAAACCTCAGAGGCACAGTCATCAACTGATAGGTCGAACAAATTTCCCCAAGGGACGTCGCAGAGGAAATCGCGAAAGGCATCCAAGTCAGCTTTTTGGTAGAGGTAGGAGGTCCTATAGGTAGGTGGCTCCTGAGGGAATTAGATTGGAAAGAAATACTGAGAGAGACTACAGCGTGGTCGGAGTTGCCGAGAGGGCAAAGCTGCGAGGCTTGACAAGGCGTCAGGCGCAGAGTTGAAACATATATCTTCTTCTGAATCTTCATAGTCAGGGGACCATTATTATTAGGGATGAACATAAGTCCATCATCTCGGTATAGACCTATTTATTTTGGTTTCACTATTCAACTATGTGTATCTAAGATATATATGCCTATTACATCGACTGAATTAAAAGCTGGCATGGGCATATTAAAGTTACTATTGAGAATTTTAGCCTTTCTGGAATGGTTAAATGTTAGGGTAGTTTGATTTGAATATATATATATATATATATATATATATATATATATATATATTTGCCTCACAAAATATAAGTAAAGTGGCTTTCCATTCCTATCCACACCACCTGATGAGACATTGTAGTTTCGATGTCGAAATAAATGTCGAAATAAATGTACGATTTGTACAAATTTCAACATGTTCTAATATATATATATATATATATATATATATATATATATATATATATGTATTAGTTTACTTCAGATCTCTGTCTCAATAATAACCAATAATTTTTTACATGTTTTTTCTTATAATCCTGAATTTATTTAAGGCCTTTAGTCTGATATATTAGAGACAACCAGGAATGATCCGGAAGTAATGCCTCACGTTGTAATAAATAGAACCAAAACGTCGGATATATATACTGATGCTAGACTGCTAATGAGTTTTCTGACTATTATGGATATCTTCGAATTACGACATGATTTTAAAGAAATACTGACAATTTTTAAAATTCAGTATGTGTGGAAATAACTAACACCTACAGAAATCACAACTGCAAATCTACCTACATGTATCTGCCTGGCTATCTATATATATATATATATATATATAATGTATCGAGGCAGCAAATAATTTTCTAAACATATACTATTAAATATAAGAGACAATGAATGTCTATTTGATTTAATCATGAGCCGTCCTTAACGTCGTATTTTGGCTTTAATTTCAGTTGAAAATAAAGACAAAAATTCTCCAACATTTGGAAAAGTTTTTTTATTAATTTGGTTCTGAGCATACACAAAGTAAAATGAACCTTCAGATATTGTAGGTCATGTACATTATATTCATACATCCCACCATTAATAAAATCAAGTTTAAATCTGGTCATAACACATTACATTGCATTTGAATACATGGTTCTGCTGTCATTTCGCGCTATCAGGCGTTGTGACGTCATAGAACCGCATTGCAAATTTGCGAACTGCGTTTGTTATTTTTGGTAACTATTGCTGTTGCCTAGCGGAGTTTTATGTCAACACAAAATAAAATCGTCGGTGATGGTGGATGTTATTGTGTTACCGTCTTAAGAAACTCTCTGAAGATGGCTCATGTGTCCTGAAAGCTTAGAACCAAATTAATAAAAAATTATCTAAATGCTTCGATACACTATATATATATATATTAAGGTAAAAGAAACGGGGCATTTTTATTAATTTTTTTCTATTCTGATACATTTAATCAAGGAAATATAATTCGCAGAAAGAAACGCGTTAGTAAATGATAGTTTTCTTTCTATTCATAATTTGTTACAAATATATCATTTATATCTGTTTACACATACATTCAAAAATAAACACCTAAACAGACAAACCCCTACACACACACAGACACACACACATACACGCACGCACACACACACACGCACACAGTACTTCTGCCTTCTCCTACAGAAAGCCCGTTGCTCAGAGGTCGAATTGCCGACTGATATCAATCGGATGTCCAAACGTTCTGATGGTCTGTGATACAGCGAAACATATGTGTGTGTGTGTGTATAAGAGTGACAAATGTGGGAGAGGCCGTGAACGTTTTGTTTAAAGTGTAGATTTATTCTTATTATTGTTATTATTGATATCAATATTACTTCTTGTTGTATAATATACTAAGTGTCCATTAATGATAATGTTGCTACACGTGTTCTGAGTCCAAATTTGACTTTCTTCAGGCGAATAAATTTATGAGTTTACATCTCGAGATCTGGTATATATAGCGGCACAAATGGACATTTAATGTATTATACAAAAAGCAAATAATAATAATAATAATAATAATAATAATAATAATAATAATAATAAATCTACATTATAAACAAAAGGTTCACGGCTTCTCACACTCTTTTCACCTATACCAACACTTTTTGTTGGAACAACATCTATCTATCTATCTATCTATCTATCTATCTATCACAACCTGATTGAGCACTCTGGAAAAATAGTAGACTTTGATAAACAGTGGCTACTCTGGCATGTACGCTTCGCCCATTCAGTGAAATGAATTAGAGCGCTCTAGCTATTGGGCACGTATAATGATATGCGCTAAAAGTCTGTCTGCTTCCACCGAACGCCCAGAGTCCAGGGGTAGAGTCGCCGATTGACGCCATTTCGGTCGGGTTTCAATCCTGGGTAAAATAGCAATTGGAGTCTAACCGTATTGTTGAGGTGTGATACGGCGAAACAGATCTGTCTGCGGATGACAATATCTAGCTACCTATCTCTCTCTCTCTCTCTCTATATATATATATATATATATATATAAATGGGGGAAAATAACAATCATGTAAAAACAGAGAGAATAATGTAAAAAACGATATAATTAATATAACATATTAGATAGATAAAGAAAAAGAGATCAATAAAAATATCTAGAGGAATTGGAATATACTGAAGAATCTTAGCACAGAATTAACCAGTTAAATATCCAGAATTCATTTCGGTAATTATAAATCGCAAACTGCTTCTTCAAACCCGAAAAATAAAATCTTGCACATATAAAAATCAACGATCCTACCGTGCATACTTCTGTTATATCTGATCAGGCGCCCAGGCTGTTCGTCTCAGTGTTCTCAACAGGCTCTAAAGGAGAATCTGAAATATTATTGGTCCCGACCTGGTATCTCGACTCCAGCCACTTTCTCATCGGCGGACTGTGACTCCCCCACTCTCTCTCTCTCTCTCTCTCTCTCTCTCTCTCTCTCTCTCTCTCTCTTCTATCAATATTTTCATGGCATTTGTTCTGAAGAACTTAAGTAACTGGTGCCCCTTCCACAATTATTTACTCGTGTACCCTGACTGCCAACAAGGTCCCACCTTTTACAGTTAGATCAACCAAATGCAGCGACAATTCTACTCCACAGCTTCGTTTCTCGTGCTTCCCGTCTGTGGAACAATCTTCCATATAATTGCTTTCTTAACGGCTACATCTTTCAAGAATTTAAATGCAAAATCAATTCCCATCTCTTATCCACTTAACTTTTCACATCACCCCGTTTATCTTGTTCTTTTGCTTTCACTCTACCTTCACAACTGTATTCTCTCATATGTTCACACCCTTCTCTTGCCCTTTCTATTTTTCCCGCTGTAACTGGTTCGTCTTTCTCTTCATTCTCCTCCTGTCTAACGCTTTAACTCTCTTATGTACCCCTCTGCACATCAGCGACGGCACCGCCTTCGTTGGGTTGAAATTTTAAAAAAAATTCGTGTGGATAGTTAGAATTAACATTAACAAGTCACAATTTTTTTATGATATCCTTAAAATATTATTAGAGATGTTAAAACTAATATCTAAAATATGACTGATTTAAGGTTTAAAGAATTCTCTACTTTAAATCCAAGTAATTTAAAGGCCCTTACTATATTTTTTACATTTTAAAGGATAACGGACCATTACTATTATCTCTGACAATAAGCGCATCATCCCTATATAATCCGATTTTCTTGGATTTAATAATTCCGCTACGAGTGTTCAAAATATAAGTACCAACAAAATAAGTATTTTATAATGAAATCAAAAACACTTAAAGAGACATCTAGTGTATCAAATTATTTTTTATTCAAGTAGAATTAATATTAGATAAAACCATATTTTAGATGCTAAATTAACTTTATATTTTTCATAAAATATCTACAGTGTTCTTAGCGAAATTTGGATTATTCAACAAGATATCTGTAGAAATAGAAGTGTAAAAATTTATCATATTGTTATGAATAAAGGTAGCCTTTCCTTTATTTTTTTAATGTTATTAAGTCATTTAATGTTATGAGAAGAATCTACACACAGATTATTAAAGGATGATCATTGGATAGTATTAATTATTTTTTTATATTTTTGAAAAAAAATGTCCTATTTCAGTTTTAGAAGTGTTAATTAATCTGTTTTGAAGTTTACTGACAAAGTTAGGTTTATGGTCTTTTAAAATTAAATAAGCATTTTTGAGGTGAATTTCACTCATTATATATTTAATGCTAAATTTACTAACAAACTCAGCAGTATCATTAATCTAATGTTTGACAGTTCCTTCACCTTTATGGATTTTATCACTGCTGGTAATATTCATAATGATGAGTTTCCGATAAAAGTTTATTGATATTTTTAACTTATCAGCCTTCTTCCATAAATCATTTGATCATTTGGAATTGGATGTGCGTTATGGTGCAGTGGATATCACGTCGGAACGACAAATCTGGGAGCCGAGTTCGAATTCCTGTTGAATCCCTTGCATTCACTTACGCAATATACCTTGGGAAACGTATTAATCGGTTTCTTTCCTCCAGTAATGGGCTAAATAACAAGACAGATTGGGTTCTGTGTCCTTGGGTGGAAACCAGTCTATCGCAAAAAGCAATGGTAACCTACTGTCAGTCATGTTCCAAAACGTGTATTACGTATAGAAAACGTGTATTACGTATAGAAAACGTGTATTACGTATAGAAAACGTGTATTACGTATAGAACTTAGCTGACTGATCTATATATTGATGAACCTTCAGTAAGAATTTATTACAATAATTTTTAAAACACATCCTTTTTATTTATTAAATTGAACAAATCAGTTTCAACAGGATATAATTGTTTATAGTTTAAAGGCGTCCTTTGAGATTTTAGATTAAAGATGTGCGTTGTGGTACAGTGGATATCGGCTCGGAACGGGGAGCCGAGTTCGAATTCCAGCTGAATCCATTGTTTTCACTTACGCGCAAATACCCTTGGGAAAGGTATTAATCCGTCTCTTTCTTCCAGTTATGGGTTAAATAGCAGGACAGATTGGGTTTTATAGCCTTGGTCGGCTACCAGTCTACCGCAGAAAGCAATGGCAACCTACTGCGGGATAATCTTCTGCCCAGTCAGTCATGTCTCGAAAGAGACATGATCGCCCAAGCGAGTATCACGTATGGCACTTAGCTGACTGATTCTTTAAGATTGCCAGAAGTACTAGAAGTATTAAGATGTAAATGGGCCTACCAAAGCGGTCTCACTAGAAAATTAATAATTTTTTTAAAAAGGTATCTAGTAAATGAATTCAGAGAATAATGAGAACTTTTTCTCAAAGGGATATTCGATGGTAATTTTTTTCATTTTTACGGTGAAATTGGATGTGCGTTGTGGTGCAGTGGATATCGGCTCGGAACGAGAAATCGGGGAGCCGAGTTCTAATTCCAGCCGAATTCATTGCATTCACTTACGCGCAAATACCGTTGGGAAAGGTATTAATCCGTCTCTTCCTTCCAGTTATCGGTTAAATAACAGGACAGATTGGGTTCTATAGTCTTGGCTGGCAACCAGTCTACCGCAGAAAGCAATGGCAACCTACTGTGGAATAATCTTCTGCCCAGTCAGTCATGTCTCTTTCGAGACATGATTGCCCAAGCGTATATCACATACGGCACTTAACTGACTGACGGTGAAATTGGTATCCGTGATTATGCTTAATCTTGAGTGAGATCAATCTAAGTTAATAAGTAGGAGTATAGGAAATGATGACAAACCCATAAAATCGGAGATGATATAAGCCCAAAAATGAACTAATTAATATAAACTATTAAAAAGATAAAAATAGAGATCCAATAGATATTATCCAGAACAATATAATATAAAGAGAAGAAAACACAACAGATAATTAAACAGTTATAAATCCTGAGTTTGTTTTGGCAGTGGCAAAAAATTACAAAATGTTTCTTCAGACACCAAAATTACATATTTCAAATTTAACACAGAATATTAAAAAATAGGCTAATACAGACAGAAAATAATGTTAGGTAAAGGGTAGATGTGCTAAGCATTTCTGGGACACGTAATGAGGGGCTGGAGAACTTGTTACTCACAGTTCTGATAAAGGGAAGAAGAGAGTGAGGAAAGCAGCGTGAGACGTACTTGTTAGTTCTTAGCAACTGGTAGACGGAGCGCGGCTTAGAAGGGATACCAAGAGAAAAATTATTGAGAGCCGCAAGAGACAGAGTCAAGTGGAAGTCCATGATCGCCTACGTCCTGAAGGGTCACGGTATATAAAGAAGGAGTAGAAGTTTTGTTTATTTTGGGTTTTTTTATGTGTGAATGGTGTAATGTATCAGTCAGTCGGGTTAAGTGCCATACGTGATACACGCTTTGGGCGATCATGTCTCGAAAGAAGCATGACTGACTGGGCAGAAGACTATCCAGCAGTAGATTGCCATTACTATTTGCGGTAGACTGGATACCAGCCAAGGCTATAGAACCCAGTTAAGCATTGCGGTGAAAAGATACCGGAATGTCATAAAAATAAAAGATAAATAAAAGCATGCACAATATCACACATTTACAAAAAATCTGAAAGGAAAAATGATATGATATAAAAGAATAGCGAAGTGAATAGAAAGGTCTGCACGAAAAATAAACACAAACACACAACTATAAAAGGCTACATTCACACGATAATATATGCACAATATACAAAAAACTAACCTAAAAAAGAAGAAATATCAATTATATTATTAAAAAAAAATGACATATATAGAATGATAGCACAATATAATTTAACACAAACAATTAGCAGTCACAAATATATATATATATATATATATATATGTGTACAAATTAAGACAGATAAGCGGAAGTTTGGGCCGATTTCCTCCGAACCATCTTCAGCTTCCGTCTTTATTGTACAGAAGATTTTACACGAATCTTCTGTACAATAAGGACCAAAGCTGAAGATGGTTTGCTTGAAACAACCCAAACTTCCGCTTATTCATGGAATAACGTGTCTGTCTTCATTTTTTACATATATCTACTCTTTATGTATTTATATACATATATATTTTGAGCTCTCTTAAAGAGTTATCCTACTACTTTTTTGTACAGTATACTCCTTTGGATTCTTCTATATCTACGCTGCACATTTATATATGAATACACATATATATATTGATATGTGATTGTATTAAGTGTGTGTTGCTTTGATTTAATGCAGATGGCCTCTAATATCTGAAGTTTTGTTTACTATGTGTATGTGTGAGTATTATTGTGTCATCGACTGAAATCTGTTTAATATTACCCACATAGCTAATTTTTTCTAAGAAATGTTGTTGAATTGGACAATGATCAGAAAGGCGGCAGGTAAGTCTACGGGAGCGTAGTTATAAAACCAATATATATCGTGGGTTTATTATTAGCACCAGAGATAAAATCTCTGAACGGGCATGTAAATTGATAGACTACATTGGTTTCCTGTAGAGAATATACTTGTATGTTTGTTACTATGAGGTAAATTGTTCTTAAATGTTTATAATATTTGATGAGCTTAATTAATTTGATTATTATTATTTATTGGTTTAACATGTTTATCTATTATTTTTAGTGTTGTTTCATCACGTTTGAAAGTATCGTGCATTTGGTTGGTTGCTATAGTTTAATTTAAAGAGTTATTTTTTATTTTGGCGTACACTATTACACTATTATTAGTAATAATGCACACACACACACACACACACACACATATATATATATATATATATATATATGATTGGACGTTCCCGAAATCTGAAACCGGCCGCGACCAGAAATTCATGCACATAAGTGTAATTCTCAGGCCTCCAGAAGACCAAGCTAAACTTTTTTTTTATTTTGGTGTACATTTATTAACTTTTTTTATTAAAATTCCCCGTGTAAAATATTTAAGTTCAGTAGAGTCGTGGTGTTGGTTGTATTGATGGGATGAAGCCTTTTTTAGACATTCACTCTAGTTTTGTCTATATGGCATGATTTCTCATTAGATGATTCAACTGCCCAGAATTGTTTTGATAATTTTTACACTGAAATGAATTTTCTGCTCTGTTTAATGTTTGATTCTATTATCTGATTCTATTAGTCAGACAAACCTGAGTTTTTAACAACTTACACTCGTTCACTTACGCGCTAATAACATTGGGAAAGGTATTAATCCGTCTCTTCCTTCCAGTTATGGGTTAAATAACAGGACAGATTGGGTTCTATAGCCTTGGCTGGCAACCAATCTACAGCAGAAAGCAATGGCAACCTACTGCGAGATAATTTTCTGCCCGGTAAGTCATGTCTCGAAAGAGACATTATCGCCCAACCGTGTTTTACGTATGGCATTTAACTGACTGACACTCGTCCGGTTTATAAATGTTCCGATACAGTTTAGCCTGGTATTCTAGCGGCCTGATGCATTTATGTGCATACAACCCGGACCTTTTTTTTTTTTGCTGTAGCTTAAGTAGTTTATCGCTACAATTTGGCCTGACGAGTGAGAACATCAGAAAGATGTCTTCATGTATCTGCTCATTTAATGAGACAGACTTTTTCTACTAAGCAACGCTTTAACTCCACCCCGACATCAAGCACTTTAGGATAAAAATCCTCTTTGCCAAAATACAGTAAAACCACTGACAAACCAACAATCTTGGCGTTATACATTATCACAATTATCCCTATATATATGTATATAGTTTTGGTCATGATTAAATGAGATCAGTGCAATGTCGTATTAAAATATTTACTTATTTATGCATATATCGCATACACAATTAAAATCTGATACAAATACATATATAAATTATACACAATAGCGTCGTTTGATAATTTAACTTAACATCTTGTCCTTTACTTTCGGCATGTAGCAATGAAACTCCATATTGGAAATTACTTGCAGCATTTGTTAAAATCAGCACATTTTCAGAAGCAAACTGTATTTCGACGTTTAACGAAATTTGATAGTCGTATAGCTTCCGAAATGGTAGCGTAGAGTTCATGCACCTCGTTTTTCAGTAGATGCCAACATGATGACTTCGGTATTTGTGTTAAACACACACAGTATCGCACGTCCTTCATTATCCAGATTGAAAAAAAATGTCCAAAAATTAGAATTTTAACTCTCTAATGTACTCCTGCTATTGTAGCGTACAGATTAAAATTTTGTTTTATGAAAATCGACTTTTAATTAATGAAGTTATTGACAACTTTGAATAGTGTTTCTTTTTAATAACACTACACACACACACACACACACACACACACACACACACACACACATATATATATATATATATATATATATATATATATATAAATTGGGATCAAATACAGATCAATTGTGGATTAGAAGCCGCCAGAATATGTTAAAAATATCAAGCATTTATCATTTAACTTATTCTACTTTTTATCAAATATGATTAAATATTGAAAATCAAACATCACTAACAATAAAGATTCCAGAATTTCTATCTTCTTGTCTCCATATTTCATTCTCTGATGAAGAATCAATAAAAGGGAAGAGTGTTAAATTAACAAACGTTTCCTCTTTGTTCTTTAAACTATTGCATACACGCATATGCATGTATATATATATATGTGTGTGTGTGTGTGTGTGTGTATCAGAAAATATCAATCAGCTAAGTGACAAACACATAATTATATAAATTCTCATATATATATATATATATATATATATATACATTCCATTTTTGAACGAGTTATTAGGCGCCCTAGGTTTCTAAAATGAGTGGTAACTTCGGGCGATTTTAATATAATGAATTCAATAGATTTATTTTATATTGACGCTTGGAATATGTCTCTACAAAACCCACTGTCATAGGAAAAAATCATTTAAATTTAACTCATTTATTATTACTAATTTGCATGGTGGGTAGGAAGAGACTCGTTATAAAAAATTGCGTAACAAATATTAATATTAGCCCATTTTCCAGAGACAAAATATATTTCAACCCCTAACGATGTGAAGTTTGTTCACTATTTTCTGTTTTGATTTCAGAAAAAAACGTGTCTCTCTGAATGGCACATTGCTAGACATTATATAAGCGTGCTGAGCCAGCGAGCCATTGCGCAATGTGAGAGTTAGACGTTTACGTTCAGAGATGGCGAGACAAGGTATACGCACCTCGTTCTTCACTGGATGACAAAACCATCATAAATGGTAATTCCAGCCTGATGTCTTCCTTTCTTGGTATAAACGGACGTATATTCGGGTGTCCTTCATCATCAACATTCGTAGATAATGTTCAAAAATTAAAAAAACTGATCACTGTTTAAAATAAATGTTTTTTTCTTAATAAAAATCGATCGGTTATTGATAGTTATCATCAATTTTAAATACGAGATTTACTTTCACCCGCGTTCTTTATATTACATAATTTAACATATCTGTCGATGGCGACATGCTGATTTATATATTGACGTATCTCTCGTTATCAAACTTATTAAAACAACTTTTATACTCATACACAAATCCACAGCCTCACGCACACACACACACACATATATATAACTATATACTTCTGTCTTTGTTAACACACACACACACACACACACACACACACACACACACACACATATATATATATATATATATATATATATATATAAATTATGTTTTAGAACATGTACATAATTTTTTCTATATATGTCCTCTACAATGATATGTCTGTTTCAACTTTGGGTGTCCAACGAATCATCAGGAGAAATAAGCAAGAACTGGAATCATCCGCTGTCTTTGGTTCATTGTTGTTGTGGGGTTGGTTGGGGTTATTCATAATGAAGGGAATGTGTCTTCCGTGTTGACCGTTAGACGTTTGAAGAACTTGGTGTGTAAATGCTAAATTGTTGATTAATGGCATTATCTGTTGGAATGTACGTTTTAATCGGTCGGGTATATCTTTTGGTTAGAATTTCGAAGAAAGTGGTGTGTGGTGGGTTTTTGATTACTTGGACAGTTCTGTGTGTTTGTGTGGGTATTTTGTGATTGGCGAACTCATCTTGTTTGTTCAACTTAAGACTTTTTATGACGGTGTCGTGGTTAGCTAGTGTTTGATTAATTGGTGTCTGTTGTTACCAGAGAGATTTTGTGTATCCTCTTTCATTTAGTGGCGGGGCTTTCTTCCTCGGGGTTCCTTAAATAGACGTCATAGGGGTGGTTTTTTTTCTTTTTAATTTTGATATTTTCAGTACGGAATATTTTATTTTTGTTTTTTATATTTTTGTTTTAGCGGGATAGGGTTTTTTATTCAAATTTTTATTATTGTATTTAGGCGAAGTTATTTAAAAAAATCTAAACTTGTACTTTTTAGGATGTAAATGCAAATTTGTATTTTATCAGTTTTTTTATAATTTATCTAAATTTGTATGTTGAGTCTTAATCTTGAATTTAGAGGAATTATATTACAAAGCTACCCGTAATAACCTTACTTAAATACAAAATTATTCCCTACTGGAAAAATCAAAATTAAACGAAAAAAATGGCTCCCAAACTCGAAAAATAATCAATTTCTTATATTCAAAATTAAGATTAAATATACCATTTCAGAATAATTATATCATACACAAAAATAAACTGTAAGCACATTAAAGATCTAACCCTACAATCATGCTAAAAATACTAGAAATTTGATTTGATATTTTTATTATAAAAGATAAAAAATGGTATAGAAAAAATCGAATAAATCCTTAAAGTAAGGTCTAATACCCACAAAAATATCTAAATAAATAAAATGAAAATTAAATACCAATAAACAGGATTCCAAACTATAATCTATGAAAATTAAAAATTAAAAGAAAAAAACCGATCCTCTAAATTCCAAATTAAGATTAAATATACAAATTTAGATAAATCATAAGAAACTAATAAAATGCAAATTTGCATTTTCTTCCTAAAAAATACAAGTTTAGATTTTTTGGAAATAGCTTCGCCAAAATAAAATAATGCTCCACACTTGAATAAAAAAAAACCCAATCTCGCTAAAACAAAAATATAAAAAACAAAAATAAAATACAAAAATATTCCGTACTGAAAATATCAAAATTAAAAAGAAAAAAAACCCCACCCCTATCACGTCTATCTAAGGAACACCGAGGAAGAAAGCCCCGCCACTAAATGAAAGAGAATACACAAAATCTGTCTGGTAACAACAGACACCAATTAATCAAACACTAGCTAACTACGAAACCGTCCTAAAAAATCTTAAGTTCAACAAACAAATTGAGTTTCCCAATCACAAAAAATCCATAGAAACACACAGAACTGACCAAGTAATCAAACCCCTCCACACATCACATTCTTCGAAATTCTAACCAAAATATATACCCGACCGATAAAAACGTACAGATAATGCCATTAATCAACAATTTAGCACTTACACAACAAGTTCTTCAAAAGTCTAACGGTCAATACGGAAGACACATTCCCTTCATTATGAATAACCCCAACCAACCCCACAACAACAATGAACCAAATATAAACAGCGGATGATTCCAGTTCTTGCTTATTCCTCCTGACGAAACGTTGGACACCCAACGTTGAAACAAACATATGATTGTAGAGGACATATATAGAAAAAAATATGTACATGTTCTAAAACAATTTATAATAAATATTCACATCTCTATATATCATATATCGAGCACTGTTTTAAATTAAAGTTTTGGACGGTGAAAAAAAGTCTTTCTTCGTTCTGTACTCACTCGCATATATATCTCGGATATATATATATATATATATATATATATATATATATATATATATATATCATTACGATTGAGCTCTCTGGAGAAGAAAATTTTAAAAACAGTTTCCACTTCGGCTATAATGCGTGACTCTTTAGAATTGAGTTCTCTCGGTGACTGGCGTCTGTATACACTGCTTACATACCAGACGTTAAAATTTCCCTTCTCTGATCCCCATGAGACGATGGCTTAGGGAGTAGAGACTCCGACTGACACCAAATCGTTCGAGTTTTCGATCCCGGCCCGAAAGAAAGTGGATATGTCTAGCCACACTGATGAGCTGTAATACAGCGAAACAGTCTTGTATGTGGATGACTAATATATATATATATATATATATATATATATATATATATATATATATATATATAGGATTATGCGTATATAAATAACTTTTCACATGCTGCATAAAAATACCTTGTTGAGATTTAACGTTGCAAAGCAATATATCTTTCTGAAATAAGGAAAGAATCCCCTCCCCAGCAATATATGTTATTCCGGGGGATTCATAACAACAAATAAATAGACAGCGTTGTATTCGCATTTAAATAAATTCAATATATATTGTATTGGGTATTTGCGTTATTTTTATTCAGATGCCATGCTTTTTATTTGAATTAGTATTCGTAATGAATATTTCAAGTAGTCTTTTCTATATTGCACACAGAGAATTTTACGCTGAGTAGGGACACTAAAAGCACATTTTCCGGGTGAAGTGCTAACTAAACTTACTTCTTTGAGCGAAAAGAATGATTCTAAGCTTTCACATAGTGTATTTGGATTGCCTGTCTTATACCATGGACTGAGCACGTGTGTAACGATGAGGTGCTGGAAAGTATTAAAACGAGAAGAAAACTGATACTAAATATGAAAAACAGACAAATGAGATTCCTGGGACACATAATGAGGGCTTGGAGAACATGATACTCACAGGTCTGATATATGAAATAAGAGACAGGAGAAAGCAGCGTGAGACGTACTTGTTAGTTCTTAGCAACTGGTTGACGGAGCGGGGCTTAGAAGGGATACCAAGTGAAAAATTATTGAGAGCGACAAGTGACAGAGCCAAGTGGATGTCCATGATCGTCTAGGTCCTGAAGGGACACGGTATCTAAAGAAGAAGTAGAGTTTTGTTTATTTTGTTGTTTTTTTTTTTATGTGTGAATGGTGTAATGTATCAGTCAGTCGGTTTAAGTGCCATACGTGATACAAGCTTTGGGCGATCATGTCTCGAAAGAAGTATGACTGACTAGGCAAAAGACTATCCCGCAGTAGATTGCCATAACTTTCTGCGGTAGACTGGATGCCGGCCAAGGCTATAGAACCCAAACTATTCGGCTATTTAACCCATAACAGAAGGGAGGAGACAGATTAATTACTTTCCCAAAGTTATTTGTGCGTAAGTAAATGCAAGGAATTCAACTGGAATTCGAACTCGGCTCCCCAGTTTCTCGTTCAGAGCCTATAACCACAATGCACATCCGTGTAATATATAGCAGCTCAGAATTTTAAAAAGGTCAGATTCAATGACGGGCAAATACCATTCCGGAAGTTAAGACTCCATCTCCTCTCCCCTCATCTATGAGTCATATAGTAGGACTTGTATACAAAAAATGAAATTATTCATAAAATTCAAATTATATTTCGGCTTTAAATAATGAATTTTAATGAAACTTTATTGTGAGATCGAGAGAATTGGACGTCCTAACAATACTGACGACCACAATATAAAAATCACATTGTATTTTTTACTGTATTTAGAAATAAAAGTCCAGGAAAATCCTTCAGAAATTTTAACGAATAAAGAAAACTAAATATTTATTGTAATACGACGAATAGTATTGAGAGAAGGCTAAGTAGAGTATTGAGAGAAAGGAAAATTTAATTGGAAACTAAGAAAAGAGTAATGGATTGTTATGTGATGCCTGCCATTCAGTACGACAGCGAATGCTGGACAATCTCATCAACGATGTAGGAAAGATTTAAAGCAACAGAAATGTGGTTAACAAAAGCGTATCTTTCCCCTCCAGTTATTTGTTAAATAGAAATGATAGAACGGATTTGGTTCTATAGCCTTGATTGGCAACCAGTCTACCGCAGAAAGCAATGACAACCTACTGCGGGATAATTTTTTGCCCAGTCAGCCATGTCTCGAAAGAGACATGATCGCCCAAGCATCTATGTCGTATGGCACTTAACTGACTGACTGAATGTGGATATCATAGGCCAAAAATGTTTGTAACTAAGAGGTTTTGGAAAGGATAAATAAAAAGCATATTTAACATCAGGAAAATATAGCTGATGTTTTTCGGAAATGTATGTGGTGCAGTGGATATCGGCTCTTTACGAGAAATCGGGGAGCCGAGTTCGAATTCCAGTTGAATTCATTGCATTCACTTACGCGCAAATACTCGTAGGAAAGGGAATAATCCGTCCCTTCCTTCCAGTTACGGGTTAAATAACAGGACAGATTTGATTCTATAGCATTGGCTGGCAACAGTCTATCGCAGAAAGCAATCACAACCTACTGCGGGATAATCTTCTGCCCAGTCAGTCATGTCACTTTCGAAACATGATCGCCCAAGCATGTTTCACGTATCGCACTTAACTGACTGATTGAATATAACAGTTGGAATCATGAATAAGGATTCTACTGGGCATAAAGTGGGGGATCAGTTTTATATTGTTACGAAGTAATAAACTGATCCCTCGCTAATTACTACTTAATATTATAATAAATCTCTTCTCCTTCTATCTATGAGTCAAATAACAGGAGTGATTGAGTTCTATAGCCTTGACTGGCAACCAGTCTACCGCAGAAAGCAATGGCAACCTACTGCGGGATAGTCTTCTGCCCAGTCAGTCATGTCACTTTCGAAACATGATCGCCCAAGCGTGTTTCACTTAACTGACTGACTGAATCAGACAAATGGAGAGACAGGGAAAATAAAATATAAAATAGTTGATGAACTTGAGGAAATGGATGACAGAGAAGAGTTTGGGAGAAGAAACAAAAGAAAACCTGTTAAGAGCTAAAAGGGTCAGAAAGATGTGGAAGGCTATGATCGCCTACGTCCTTAAAAACACAGCAAATTGATTAATATTAATAATAATAATCATATAATAATTCTGTTTGTTTTTTCCTTAGTTAGTTACTTAATTACTTAGTTCCTCCGTCCGTTACGCCTCTGAAGAATGATAACGCAGTTACTTTCTACACGAGCTTTTTTACTTCCCCTCTATCTTTTTTGTGATCTATCTACCCTCCTCAGCCTTTCTCTCACCTTTGCCAAACGGAAGGGTGGTAAAGTGTGAGAGAGTATGAGGAGAGAGCCTATAGCATTACCGTAGCAGTAGCATTTTAAGCCGGTAGTTGTAGCAGTAATTTTGTTTGCATATGTGTGTGCACTCTACAATATAGTAAAAATAAGGAGGTTTGTTGTCGTATCCCGTGACCTAATAACAAAATTTCTGGACCCTACACCTTTAGCCATAACTCAGTTGATTTTTCTGTTTACAATAAACACAAGAGCCAAAAAAAAATTTCTTTTTCAAAATCACTTTCTTTATAAATTTGGTAACTAATGAAGGAACAAGCAGAATTATTATATGATGATGGTTATGGTCAGAAATAATTCTGATAATTTAGAATTGATCTTTTTCCTATTTTTAAAGTTTTGTCTCAGTGAAAGAGTCCCTAATGTAAGTAAATGAAAAATGAAGTGAATAGCGGCTATGGAGAAGTAAAATAAAGTAAAAATCCAACCTCGGAGTTTTAGAGATTTTTTTCTAAAGAAGGATGCTGCGAATCTCATGGATCGAGCATGTGAGCAATGATGAGGTCTTGAAAATGATGGAAACAAAAATGAAATTAATACTGAGCATCAGCTGAAGTTCCTGAGACACGCAATGAGGAAGGAGGGCCTGGAGAACCTGATACTAACAGGCCAGATAGTGGTAAAATGAGACAGGGGAAAGCAAAGGATAACATATTTGAAGGATTTAATCAGGTGGACAACAGAACGAGGATTGCACGGTGTAACAGGAGAAGGCGATAGGGAAACGTGCAAAGCCATGATCGCCTACGTCCTGAAGGGACAGGGCAAATAGAAGAAGAAAATTAGAGATTTTGGTCAGAAAATAAATAAAATAAATATATAAAAAATACCCGCCGAAGATATCTCGAGGAAGTCGATACTTTATTGGAGTTCAGAAAGTAATTTTTGGAAAACTGATAGCCCAAGTGTCTATCACAAATGGCACTGGACTGACTGTTACTTCACGTGTGTGATAAAACGGTTCGCGTAGGAGCACCACCCCAACTTGTAAAAAAGACAATTACTGAAGCATTAACGACCCTCTCGTTAATGGCCAGAGGGTCGTTGAAGACGTTACTACAATTTGTAGTATGTCAAATTAAACTTTTTCCAGGAAATCATAACTATCCTTCCTATAAAATTCCACGGGTTCTGATAATAATAATAATAATAATAATAATAATAATAATAATAATAATAATAATAATAAAGAAGAAGAACTGGGTAAAAAAGCAATCGGAGTCTAACCGTACTGATGAGCTGTGATACGGCGAAACAGATCTGTCTGCGGATGAATATATATATATATATATATATATATATATATATATATATATATATACTACAGGCTATAAGTATTAAGCAACCTGAGTGTTTTAAAAAATGATGTATTTAATGCTATTTTTTAGTATTTGTTGCCAAGTGAATAATTGTAAATGAAAATAAAATGGCCTTTTTGATAATATTGCCCAATAACATGTGCATCAAAAGAATTTAAAAATATTCAATAATTACTTGTATTGTAGTTTTATCAATGAAAGTATTAAAAATTTTTAGTGTGATTCGAACGAGTTCATCTTTGCTTCCTTGATTGTAATATTTTGGAAAGTAATAATTAAAAAATAATCATTTCATTTTCAATTGGCAATAAATACTGAAAATTGTATGAAATACATCATAGCTTTAAAAATACCGGGTGGTTTAATAATTATGGCCGGTTGTATATATATATATATATATATATATATATATATATATACTAACGGCCATAATTATTAATTATATATATATATATATAGTCATCCGCAGACAGATCTGTTTCGGTGTATCTCAGCTCATTAGTACGGATAGACTCCGATTGCTTCTAATCCAGGATTGAAACCCCACCGAATTGGCGTCAGCCGGCGATTCTACCTCTGGGCTATGGGCGTTCGGTAGAAGAAGGTAGACTCTTTAGCATATATATTGTCATTATATAGCCAGAGTGCTCTAATTCATTAGGGAATGAGCGATGCGTGCATGCGAGAGTAGCTACTGTTTATATATATATATATATATATATATATATATATATATATATATATATATATATATATATCATATCTCCCCAGGCAAGGCATTTTACTGCTACTGTTTTGAAGGACGTTACATAAGAGGAAAGTTATGAGAAAGAGTGACAGGTTTTAGGGAGTGGCAGAAAGGGGGTAAGAAAAGGATGAGAATACTGATGAATGTAGAGAGGACGGAGAAAGGAGCATGAGAGAGAGAGGATGCAGGTTAATGAGATAGGAGATGACTATTTACTTTAAATTTTAAATTCTTAGAGATTATAGCTGTCGGGAAAACAAGTAAATGGGAGGGAATTCCACAAGTGTGAAGTTCAAGAAAAGAAGCTGCTGGAGTAGAATTTGTGTTTACATTTTATTGATTTCACAGTAAAAGGGTGCGACCTAGTTACTAATCTTGTGGCTCGAGTAAATTCAAATATAGTGGGTGCCAGTGGGCCAAGTTCATCGGAGCTTAATTTATTTATTTAATCTCATGTTAAATAAATTCCAAACATTGTGTTTTCTGATTTTTAATAAAATATTTTCATACTCACAGATATTCTTTTTCGTATTATAATTGAAAGATGTAAGTTTGACAGTTGATTTTATTATTCATTTGTGCATGTTCCCAGGTTCTTTTAATCTCCTTCCGAGATCATTTTATGGGATATGATCTTTCTATATATATATATATATATATATTTATGTGTGTGTGTATTTGTGTGTGTAATGTATCGAGGAAGCAGATAACTTTGTAAACATATATTGTTAAATATAACATACAATGAATCTATATCTTGTATAATCATGAGCAATATTCTTCATTATTCTGTTGGTAAGCTTTCGGCTCATATGAATCATCTTCAGTGTCTTTACAAGGACGTTAACATAAAGACGTCAATCAACAAAGATCATATTGCCTTGTGTTCCCATAAAAGATTGCTATGCAACGATAACAGTCACTAACAAGCAGACGCAAGTTGTAAATTAGTAATACGGTTCTATGACGTCACAGCACCTGAGAGACCGAACTGTTAACAACAGAACCATATGTCGTAATGCATTGTAATGTGTTGTGACTAGATTGTAATATGATTTCATTGAGTATGTGTTGCTTTGACTTACTGTAGATGGTCTCCAATATAGGAAGGTTCTTTTTACTTTGTGCATGCGTGAGTATTATTGTCTTATCGATTAAAAACATTCTAATGTTACATACAAAACTATGTTTTTCTAAAAATATGTTGTTTAATTGAACTATGATAAAAAAGTGGCAGGTAAGTCTACGGGAGATCGTTGTTGTAGTTTTTTTTTTTTTAGTGTCTAAGATACAATCCCTGAAAGGGCATGTAAATTGATACACTTCCTTGATTTTATGTAGAGGACATAGTTGTGCTGTTGTAGGGTTATTAGAGACTATGGAATAAATTGTTTTAAATTCTTCATAATTTATGATGGGCTTAATTGTTTAATTATTATTAATTGGCTTAACATTCTACCGATAGTATTTTTGATTGTTGTTTCATTATGTTTGCAATTATTACGCCTTTGGGTGCAGTAGTATAAATTTATAGTGTTATGTTAATTTTGGCGTTCATTACTCTTATTAATATTATCATTATTGTTAGAGGTATTATTAAGTTTATCGAGATACATTTTGATTTGTTGATCAATGACGGAGTTGAGAAATCCATTCATAACTAGTGTTTGTTTACCGATGTGAAATTCTTTATAAGATATAGCTTTTGAAGAATATATTTATTTAGCAGTTTTTATAACAGGCAACGCATATCATTAGTGGGTATTCACTATTGTAATTAGGAAAACACGAGTTTATGATATTTGGTTTTCTGTAGAGAGAAGTAGTAAATCATTATTTTTCTTTATTTCCACCTGTTTCTGCGTATGTTACTTTCTAAAGCCAAAATATAGAACAATTATATACAAAAGCCGAAGTAAATGCTTCGTTTCCATCATTTTAATATTTCATAAAAAAGATTATATTGCATATAAAAAATTTCCTCAAACATAAAGTATGAAATATGTTTTAGACGTTTGATAATTCCAGTTAAACATATTTACATCGTGAGTGTTTTTAGTAACCAACAAGTTATTTTAGAGATACTTTATTTAAAATAAATAAATTTCTTCCTTTATAATATCCATCACAAGACGACACGCGTAAGCAAGAAAAATATAGTTTTCTTTTTGCCTTTTTTATTTATTTAATTATATATATATATATATATATATATATATAAATTCATAATTTTATATATGTGTATATAAAAATTCATAACTATAATATATATATAGTTAGAATTAATTGTACATTGTGACACGGAAATTTCTATGTTTCAAGATAGATTCTCTTCATCAGACAATGTTTGCTCTATAATATTTATATTACTGAGCACTGTTCAAAATGAAATAAATGCCGGGGCACTCACAATAGTAAAAGCTTGAGTCCTCTTCACCTGAAATTATATATATATATATATATATATATATATATATATATATATATATATATATATATGAACTCATAATAATCAAGGCAACTCTTATTCTTCTACATGTCGTCACTTTTAAGAATGCTGAAATCGTTGCTCTCCACAACTGCTATTTTTAACTGTTTTTTATATAAACCTACAAATCACTTTTCGAACAATCATGTTACGTAATTCATTGGTTCGGTTATTCAATGCTTCTCTCTCTTTCTCTTGCTTTTAGTATATATTATTCGTGTCAAGCCCTCTTTTCTTTATGATAATACAGAAAAAAATTAACTGTCTCTTAATGATTTTTTGCTTCCGTTTGAGGTAAAACTTTATCGTTGCTTAGATATTTAGTTGACGTATTTCTCATTATCCTCCTGTAGATAAATACTTCTATTGCCTTATGTCTCTTGTTCATCAGCGATGTTATTTTTTCAGAATTCACTGCTTAGTGGGAGAAGTGATATTATATATTATTTTTGTTTCCCAAGATATTTTCTTCATAGCTCGGTTAGTTCTTGTATGATATTTTCTCCTATTCTATCTGCCGTCTTTTTCGATGTCACATTTTCCATCATCTGTTAAAACACTTTCCAGATTTTTCAGTTTTTGTGCATAATTTCTAACCGCTGTTTCCTATATCGTATCTTAACATATTCCTCATGCTGACAACTGTTAATGCTGTCTCCTTACTATTGATGCATATTCCTTTTTTTATCCTACTTTGCTGACTTCAAGAATAATTTACGTTCCATGTTGTGATTGCTATATCGCTGCGTCGTCTCAATATCTTATTTTTTACAGGTCAGAAGAGCTACAGAAGATTCTGAAATCGTCGGGAGCCATGGTCTATGTCGATACTGATTTATTTAAATACAATTAATCCTAAGTATTTCAATATACATTTGTTTGTATATTTCATAAATATATGTGTGAAAATGAAATTTTAAATTTTGCGTATTTCGACGAAGATTTATCCACTGCAACAAATATATACATATGCATATATGTATATATATGTATATATATATATATGTATATATATATATATGTATATATATATATATATATGCGTAAACATATGTATATATGTATATATATGTATATATATGTCTATATGTGTATATATGTATATATGTATATATAAGTATATATATATTTCTATATATATCTATATATATATGTGTATATATATGTGCATATATCTATGTGTATATATATGTATATATAAATGTGTATATATGTGTGTATATGTATGTGTGTATATATATATGTAAATATATATATGTATATATATGTATATATATGTGAGTATATATATATATATATGTGTATATATAAGTTGCAATGTATAAATCTATATGTATATATGTATGTATGTATATGTATATATATATATATGTAATTATATATTGCAATAAATATATATATATATATATATATATATATATATATATATATATTGCAATATTTTTATTACTCTGGTTTATAAACGCATGACACAAAAATGTTCGTGTTTCAGAAAATTGTTTTCTTTTTTACCTCGGGTGATATTTATTAACGTGTTGAAAATAATTTTTTTAGAAAATAAAAACAAATACATCACCAAAAAATAACGAAAATGTTCTCAAACATGATCTCTCTTATGTAGTTGTAAATTACTTATATAAATGATTGTAATAACATTTCAATATTAAGGCCTGCTTTTTCATTTTCTGATGCCATGACATTTAATTATTACATATCAACAGCGATCAATATAATAGTTATTATAAAGCTTAATATAATTATATTGTCATGAATTAATTGTACATTGCATTATGTATTTATGGGGCCCAATCTCAAAATGAATCCTCGCTCTTATTAGTTAAATGAAACACACGTTTAAATTTTTATATCTTTTTACATACATACACACCAAACCAAAGGTTTTTGTTATTTAATATAAATCATCTGTACAAGCAATATCAAACATTGACCGATGAAAAGAATATATCTCGAAACATAAAATTTTCGTGTCGTGCTGTACAATTAATTCATAATTATACAATTATGCTCTGATTATGATTGAGATCTCTAGAGAAGAAAATTTTAAAAACGGTTTCCACTTCTGCGATATATCCATGACTCTTCAAAAATGTATTGAGTTCTTTCGGTGACTGGCTTGTGTATACACTGCTGATATACAGCACGTTAAAATTACCCTTCTCCGATTCCGTGCCCCTATGGCTTAGTGGGTAGCGACTCTGACTGACACTAATCGGTCGAGTTACGATCTCGGCCAAAAGCAAGTGGATGTGTCTAGTCATCTGATGAACTGTGATACAGCAAAACAAGCTTGTATATGGATGCCTAATATATATATATATATATATATATATATATATATATATATATGTGTGTGTGTGTGTGTGTTTGTGATTTTTATCATGTGGTTAGATATGTTATTCCTTTTTCTCACTTAGAAAAAATAAAAAATTGTTTTTTACTCACGTACGTTTATTTACACATATGTATATATACTACATATGAAGGTAGGCTTTAATCTGTTTTTGTTTGTCTATGCCCCTCTCTATATGCTGCTATCTTATCCAATATATATCTGTCTGTCCGAATTTTTCCCCACCTATCAGTTGATCAACAAATTCGTTTCTGTCTATTTTCGAACGACTATTTCTAACTTGAGAGCATGCTATCACCGTATCGATCATTCTTTCAAAACCTTTCCGAAACCTCATGTCTACATTTCACTCAAATGAATCTATATCGCCTTACTGTCAAGAAACCGATAAATATAACAATTTTCTTCTGCTAATAAACGTCTCATGAGGAGAGAAAGAATTCTTTTCACACAAATATGAAGTGCGATTTACTCTTGCAAATATTTATTTGTCATAACAACTATTGCTTTTATCAAAATTCCTACTATCTATCCAATGAAAGCATCACATAAAATATCTGCTAATAAATACGTATTATTCATCATAGCAGTTGATTTTCCTTCATAAAATGGACAAATAACCAACAGCGTGTTACTTTGAGCTGTATATACATTCTTCTTCTTCTTCTTCTTCTTCTTCTTCTTCTTCTATGTGCCCTGTCCACTCAGGACGTAGGCGATTATGGCCTTCCATTTTTCCCTATCCGTGGTGGATCTGAGCACGCCTCCTCATGTTACACCATGCAGTCCTCGTTCCGTCATCCACCTGATTACGTCCTTCAAATATGTTATCCCTTGCTTTCCCCTGTCTCTTTTAACCTTTATCTCGCCTGTTAGTATCAGATTCTCCAAACCCTCCTTCAGGTGTCTCTTCCTGATGCTCAGTATTAATTTGCTTTTTGTTTCCATAATTTAGAAGACCTCATCATTGCTCACATATTCGATTCATGATATTCGCAGTATCCTTCTGTAGAACCACATCTCAGTTGCTTCACGTTTTTCCTTCATCTTTGATGGTATTGTTCAGCATTCACTGCCATATTGAAGGACGGACAGCACGTAGCAATCCAGTACTCTCTTCCTAGTTTCTAGCGAAATTGTCCTGTTTCTTAATACTTTACTCCAGTTCTGGAATGCTTCCTTCTCCATGCCAATTCAGCTTCGGATCTCTGTGTTGCACTTTCTGTCTTCTGTTATAACGATTCCCAATTATTTAAATTTTTGTACCTGCTTGATTCTCGTATCCCCGACCTGTATTTGGCATTTTGGGCTGCTCTTGGTACTGATGACCATGCATTCGGTTTTCGTGCAGTTTATTTCTAGTCTTTCTTGTTACTTTCTTCTGCTACCTTCTGTAAGAGGTCTTGTAGCTTATAACTGACCAGAATTTTAGAATTACATTGATCTATTGCTTCTAAACTTAAAGAAATGAATTATGGTTAAAGAAAAATATTTATTTTTTTCAATATTTACAGACACTTATGAACTTTGTTCTGATCATTTCACACCAAGCAAGGCAGAAACGCCACTAATCCACGAGTGTTAAAGTGAGAACAAAACCTGGTTACAGATGTTTTTGAAGAAAGGATAAAAGATAACAGGAATTCAAGAAGATAGATGACAAGTGACGTTTCATCTAAATTTAAAGATTGTAACGATCTGGGAATCAAGTAAAAGGATGGAAGTTCTACAGGCTGGAAGTACAACAGAAGAAACCTTTGGAGTAGAAGTATCGGTTACATTTAACTATTTCAACGGTTAAAATGCTGGGACTTAGATATCACGCTTTTATTCATGGGGTCGGGGTTCATCAGGTGAGTTGCCATGAATATTATGAGTAGAAACGTTAAAGAGAAGCCATATCACGTGGATGGGAAAGTGACAAAATTTAATATTTAAAGGTAGATTTGATTACGTTGTTGCTACTTTCGATTTTGAGGAGAACGACGGATGAAGAGTAACAGCAACCGACCAGATATGGCAAGAGTATTCTATGTACGGACGAATGGTAGATTTATAAATGTCCAATATAGATTTATGACGAGAAACTTTGCAAATGTTTCCCAAGCAGTGTGTAAATAACTCTCACTCATACTTAAGTAGTTGAGGTCCAAATTTATGATCAGCTTTGTCCTAGACTAGTTCAGTTTTTTTGGTATAATCAAGTCGCCCCAAACAAGGCATTTTACTGCCACTATTTTGCAGGGGGTTACATAGGAGGAAAGTTATGAGAAAGAGTGACAGGTCATAGGGGGTGTCAGGAAGTGGGTGGGAGAAGGATGAGAATACTTATAAGAGTAGAGTGGACGAAGAAAGGAGCATAAGAGAGAGAGAGAGAGAGAGAGGATGCAAATTACTGAGATAGGAGATGACTTTACATTTGAATTCTTGAAGATTTTAGCTGTCGGGAAAGCAAGTAATCCGAATGGAATTCCACAGGCGTGAAGTGAGAGAGAGGAAACTGTTAGAGTCGTATTTGCGTTTACAATTTATTGGTTTCACAGTAAAAGGGTGGGACCTAGTTTCTAATCTTGTGGTTCGAGCAAATTCATGTATGGTGGGTACCAGTGAGCTAAGATCAACTGAGCAGAAGCCATGAATGTATTGATAGAAGAGACACAAGTTAGTTATATAAAGATCTGTAGAATGAGGGGGCACAATCATAATTTGCAAATTTCTATTATATTGCTTGATTATAGATAATTTGTAAACAGTTTTAAGTTGTGTTTTGGATTATTATATTTTTGCAAAACGAAAGATTTTTCAATAATGTGGCAACCAGTATGTATTGCATGTCTCTTCAGAATTGAATGATACATTTCTTTTCGCATAATGCCCTCTAATTTGAACAGTCTCTGGTAATCACACCTCCCAAAAAATCCACAAACATTTACAGCACAAACAAAATGCTTAACCGATTGCACTGTTGTGGCGTCAGTGATGTTTTTCAAATTAGCCTTCTGCCAAACTCAACCAAAGTCCCCACAATTTAATATATCAGAAAGTTGAAAAATAGATTTTAAGATGAAAAGTGTTTAATTCCTGTTTACAGAACAGAATAACATATTTCTATAAAGAAAATGTTCAAATGCCTGTATTCCTTTTGTATAACTTAAATGTTCCAAAAAAATTCAAAGATTATAGTTTGTAGCTATAGAGAGATGGATAATTTTTATATTTCGGCCTTGAGTCATACATAACCAAACTCCCTACAACTTATTCGATATCATCAGAAGGTTTGAGATTAGAATGTGTGGAAGAATAAAGCGATACAGTTTCATGTTTAACCCTCTAGGGCCATTCGTATCATATTTGATACAGTATGAAAACAAGCTTTGAAAGAAAAATTTTCCTGAAAAATTTTTTAAGAGAAATATTTTATAAATGTCAAATGAAAGCAGTACTGACTGCTCAGTCAATGAATACCAAATGTTTCCTTATAGGGAAATACCAAATGTTTCCTTATAGGGAAATACTGTATCAAATATGATACGGATGGCCCTAGAGGGATAAATAGAAATTTATGAATGGGAAAGAGTAACCTGAATTAGTAGAAGTTAATGTTCAGTAAGAAACTAAGAAGTTAAGGGTATCAAGATTTCCTTGAAATGTTCTTATTAGTCCTTGCAAGAGTGAGTTGATGTGTACATAGGCCAGAACCTATGCATGTATGAGCGTTTGTTGGATCGGATTGTATTTGAAGTTATCGCTCAGATTGAATGGTGATGAGGAAGAAGGTGAGAGGTGAGAGAGAAAGATAGAGACAATGATAATAACGATTGCTTGACGGGTACGTGTTAATTGCTCTTTATCTTAACTATCTGACGATGGTTAAAATTTCACCGTCTTTTATTTCGTTGAAGAATTCACTCCCGGATGTGAAATTTCGTGAATCAGTTTCGTAACTCAATGAATCAGTGCTTAACATTTGAATTTTTATATCTAAAATATGTTTTGTTCACTACAAGTTGATAGTAGCAGAATATGTATATGTAGAAATATTGAAAAAATACTAATAAAGTCTGTGTTCTTTTCCTTTTTATGGTCAGGGAAAATGTGAAAAAGAGGGTCAAGCAATGAAGCAGATTGTACATATCGAAGTCAGTTGAAGTATCTTGTTGTTGTTTTTTTAACGGTTGAGGGTGAAAAAGATGAAAATAAAATTTGTAAGGAAAGAAAAAACGAACCTTTGATACACCCTTACGTCCGGGTCGGCAAACTGAATTTTTTTCCTTACATTGTGACGAGGTTCGTCAGATTACCGCTCTCATCTCCGACTGACGTGACCGGTCAAAAAACGTGGTTAATTGTTAAGAAAAAGTGTCCTGGGTTATAGATCAGTTTGCTATTTCCTATTCAATCAGAATCTAGAAACTTAATTTTCACAGTGACTTGTGAAATTTGCTTTGGGCTGGGTTTTTCCAGAAAGTTTTCAGTCGTTTTGATCCGATTTTGCGGGTGTGCAGTTTTTTTACGTTTGAGTTAATTTTTATATGATATAGAATTTGTATCCTATAGCACAATGCAGGTTATCACTCATTAATTCGAAAAGTCTTGGTCAGATAAACACACTTCGTTTATTTTCAGAAAACACAAACTTGGACTTATCAGTTCATAGTAGCTTTTTCCATTCTTTTAAAATCCAGTCTTTGTACTGTTGTGTCCATTTTAGTCTTTTCAAATTATTTTCCTGTTTTGACAACGATTAATTAAATGATACAGATTCTTTAGGTTCAAAAGAAAGAAGCCTTATTTTAACAGACATAACAAACACTGGATGTTGACCTGTAGAATTAAATTCAGCAGGTATATTTTCTTTTGCTAAACACGACCAATTCTTTGTAATAGTTGTCATGCCGGGCCTTATAGAAAATTCATTTTGGATAATTTTCATGTTCTAATTGAAGCTAGCAAATTGTCAACCGTTATATTTGAACCCGGAAAAATGTACAGTAATTTTTAGCAATGCAGTTTTCCAATTACATTTGTTGCCATAACTCACACACCTAAAGATGATCTCGGAAAAATGGTTGAATGTTCTTGGGTACCTAAAAAATGAAAGAAAATAACATTTCTCAAGGTTACAGCACATTTTTGACATCCTCTGATTGTAATACGCAAAAGGTTATCCTATAGTATGAATAGATTTTATTCGGAATAAGCAAACATTGTGTTTGTAATTTATTTAATATGACCTGTTTACTATATATATATATATATATATATATATATATATATATATATATATCAAATTGTCGGTTGTTTATAGCCAAGTTTCGTTAATTTTTGTTAATTTCTGTAATATATATATAGGTGGAGAGAGTGGTAGGGAGTAAATATGTAGAAAAATACATAGATAGAATTAAATGAAGAAAAATTACGTCATATTATTCGACTGAAAACAAAACATCTTATATATACATATCTACACACAAAAACCCACATGTAGAGAGAGAGAGAGAGAGAGAGAGAGAGAGAGAGAGATGTATATAACATATAGGTAGCTATATATATATATATGCACACACACACACACACACACACATATATATATATATATATTCTTGTCTAAGTATACATGTATTTTCAACAAGCTTTTTTCTGAGAAGTGTGCGTTAATATCCGTGGTGTTTTAAATGTCGGAATACCGACGAAATCCTACCACTTCAAAAACAGGTTTCAAAATATCTCAGTTTTAAAACTCACTTATGAACTCAGCAATGTCATCAAAATTCCTTTCCTTGACATACTAATTAACACTGATGGCAATAAATTCACTATCTCACCATATAAAAACTCCAATAACAAAAATCCCTCCACACTCAATTATATTAGCGAATGCCCCCACTATTACAAAATAGCCATTATAAAAAACTACTACCTCTTGCAAAAAACAATTCGTCTAAAAAACAGATATTCCACAGCGAATTAAAAAACATAAAACAGACACTCATCAACAATAATTTCCCAATTACATAGTTGATGAACAAATACGAACAAATATTTTCTTAAAAACCTTAACACGGAAAAAGCAACACATGGTATTAGCCCAACCAATCCCAAACATATCACTCTCCTATATCGTAGCCAAATGCACTTCAACTAACAACTAGACGAAAATATCCTAAGAAAACTCATAAACATTAATATCTCTCCAAAAGACCCTAACATAATAATTAAGTTTATCATATATTACGCTAAATCCACTACATCCAATTCAATCGTCTGCAACGACTCATCCACACCGTTAGCGATTTGCAAAAAGCCAATGTAGTTTATAAATTCAAATGCCCCTTTCGAGAATGTATCTCTAACAAACTAAATAATATCTACATTGGCGATGCTACCAACTCGCTCTCACGGCGGCTTACATGACACTTAAATGACAATTCAAACATATTCCGACATTTAAAACATCAGGTTATTAACGCACGCTACTCAGAAAAACGTTTGTTGAAAATACATGTATACTTAGACAAGAAAATAATAAACGAAAACTCAAAATTCTAGAAGCTATCTACATCAAACAGCTTAAACTTAGCTTGAATAAAATAAATTTCGGCATCTCTACTAACATAAACCAATGCCTGTAATCGACGGGAGAGTTCATAGTTACTACACTTAACAACTCTACCCATAGTAGTAGTAGCTCGCAGACCAATCCCCTCATGCCACTATACCCTCATGTGACCAAAGCCCACACCAGCACCATTTTGTAACCGTCTGCTGCCATCAGCCACGTTAAAAATGGACTTGTCTCTTTGGTTTAATTTTCTTTGTTTAATTCCACTTTGTTAATAACTTAAATGTTCTATGTTCACTATATGTTAAATGTTTATTTTTTGGTAATGGCTCATGTAAGCTGAAAACTCAGACCCGATAAAAAAATCAACAATTACTGCGATTTCTTGTCGTTTTTTAACGATAGCACTATCAGGCTTATCAGATTATACGAAAGGCTCCTACAGAAAATAAATAGACAAAACTTGTCTATATTATTCACCGAAACCTGTATTAATACATATACATATATATATATATATATATATATATATATATATAGATAGATAGATAGATAGATAGATAGATAGATAAGTGAATGATGAAATAGAAAAGCAGTTAAAAGAGAAATGACCTGAAAAATCAATGCACCTATCGAAATCTACCCGACGAGCATATAAAAATACATAGTGGCAGAATTAATAATGTCCTGTTGGATATATCTTTGAATAGGGAAAACAATACACACGACAAATTATGGATTATATGATTGATTAAGTAAATGATGACCTTGGTTATTGTTTGAATATCACAAGTAAGAAACGTATATAGTGAGGTGTATGGAAATCATTAAAGAATAAAAAGAATTCGAAAAAAATATATCGAAAATTATTCAGCATTACATCAAAGAGGAGAGGAAAAAGTTGTAAAAAGATCCATTCCATCCGAATGGAAAAAGGAAAGATTTCGATTTGCTAGATTTTCAGAGGAACATTAATGACCTTGCATTCAACAATGATTGATCCATGCGAAGGTCAACAAGTGGGTCACAGCTGTTTAAAAATATGTGTACACGTTATACCTGCACACATATCGCATCCACACACAAATTACACACACACACACACATATATATATATATATATATATACTAACAGCCACTCCAGTATTAGAAAAAAATATGATTTATTTCACAATATTTTTTAGTATTAATTGCCAAGTGAATAATTGTAAATGAAAATAGAATGGTACTTTTGTTAATATTACACAACAATATCAAATGAATTTATAAATATTTAATAATTACCTATATTGTAGTTTCATCAATGAAAGAATAAATAAAATTTAGGGTGATTCGGACGAGTTCATCTTTGCTTCTTCACCTAGTAAAATTTTGCGAAGTCATTATAATAAAAGAACCATTCTATTTTCATTTGGCAATAAATTCCAAAAATATTATGAAATATATCATTTCATTTTTTAAAAAAATGGGGGTGGCCTAATAATTATGGCCGGTCCTCTGTTTGTATATATATATATATATATATATATATATATATATATAGAGAGAGAGAGAGAGAGAGAGAGAGAGAGGTAGAGGGAGAGAGAGAGAGAAGAAATAGTGCAAGAAGCTGTGAATGTATTTTTTAACGTTAGTTTTATTGTTGTTTTTATTAATATTACTTGCTTTTAGTGTGATGATAAATGAAGTGTACCTATGTTTTATTGATTATGCGAAGGCGTTCGACAAAATACGCAGAAAGAATTGATAGAAATGCTCAGCAAACTAGAAAAAACTGGGAAAAGAGATAAGAGTAATGAAGAATCTCTACTGCGGCAGCAAATTCCCTCCATAATCGCAGGTAATGAAGTCAGCAGATATCCAAAGATAGAAAGGGGCTTATGACAAGGATGTGTGTTTTCACCGGATCTGTTCAACTTGTACAGTGTGTCTATTCTGATGACCCATGATGTTATGCCAGGATACGTCATAAGGTACGCAGATGATACAATGCTGATAGTAGACATGGAAGACAAACTACAGAAATTAGTTGAAGAAAGTGAAAAGAAAAGATTACAAATAAACTGCACGAAAACTGAATGCATGGTCATCAGCAAAAATGGTAGCCGAAGACGAGAAATACCGGTGGCAGATACTAAAATCAAGTAGGTACAACATTTTAAATATTTGGAAATGTTCTAAAAAGCGAAAAGTGCAACACAGAGATCCGAAGGCGATTTGGCTGGGTGAAGGATGCATTCCAGAAGCTGAGTAGAGTATTAAGAGACTGGAAGATCTCACTTGAAACAAAGAAAAGCGTACTGGATTGCTATGTGATACTTCAATATTACAGTCAAAGCTGCACAATATCAAAAAGGACAATTTGAGCCAAATGAAATGTTATTCTACGGAAGGATGCTGCAGATATCATGGATCGAGCATGTGATAATGATGAAGTTTTAGAAAGGATGGAAACGAAATGTTAATTAATACTGAGCATCAGGAAGAGACAGCTAAAGTTCCTGTGTACAGGCAATGAGGAAGGAGGGCTTAGAGTATCTGATAGTAACAGGCCAGGTAGAAGGAAGAAGAGACAGCGTGTAACGTACTTGACGGGCCAGTGCAAATGCATGGCACAATGGAGATTGCATGGTGTAACAAAAAAAAGCAGGCTAAGAACTACCCGGGATAAGAAGACGTAGAAAGCCATGATTGCCTACATCCTGAAAGGACAAGGCACACAGAAGAAGAGAAAGAAGAAGAAGCAAAAGAAGAAGTAGAATGGTATTTTTGTCGCTATACATGTTTCGAGTCCAATGTTGACACTCTTCAGGCGAATAAACTTGTGACTTTAGACATCGATATCCGTTTTTCTGATGGCCAAAACATTGTGTATATATACATAAGTCATGAGCAGGTCAGAAAGTACATATGCGTGAGTGTTTATTTTTTTTTGTTTTTTGTTTTTTCTTCACACCGCACGTTAAAACTCCTCCTTTTTGAAGTCAGTCACCTTTCGTTTGCCATAATTTTTTTAAAAACTGTTGCTAAAATTTATTTTCTTCTTTCTACTTCGAAATTGTTTGCAGTGATCCTGATTCAGTTCTATTCTCAGGGTCATCTAGTTGTTTTTGGAATATATGTTTTTGAAATTGTTTTTAAACGCGTTTGAATTGTGTGTGTGAGTCTTAGATTTTCATGTTGTTTTGTTGAGGGAAGACTAGAATTTTATAAATATTATAAATATATTCGTGCATCAGGAGCGTGTCATAATCTGCATTTTGATAGATCGGCATTATTCTCTCTCTCTTTTCTCTCTCTGGTTCTCTTTCTCTATATGTCTCTCTCTCTCTCTCTCTCTCTTTATATATATAGATAAATATATAAATATATATATATATATGCGTGTGTATTTAGGCAGAAACAATTACTGGAGGAAAAAGAAAAAGAAAATACCAATTAATACGAATTTGACAAATTTATCTATTTTCATTATATTTATGTATGTGTTGAATTCATTTTATTTGAAATAGTTCCACCGCATTCCCTTCAATTGGGAAATGCCTCCCGTTACTTTTGTAACAAAGCTCAGATGATCATTTCCCGAAGTGAAAAACAACTTTAGCATAGACTAAGACTTAATGGTGACGTTCAAATTAGACGGATGCATTGTAAGAGGCACTGATACCTCCGGCAATTTTGTTTCTCGTCTATACGTTTTTATTGCCTATAATCATAAAATTAACCTCAAAGAACCATAAACAGAAACGCAGTGGTTCAATTCAAAACCTATCCAGGCGTCGACTGCAGAAGCGACCACGTCCCAGTCTAACTAAGGGTAACACTCCGGATAATGAAGAAACCTAGCACAGTACCAAGACTGAAATACAACACGCTCATGAGTGAAGTCAACCTGCAGCAAGAATACACTAACAGGGTGAAAAAGAAATGCGAAAACCAAATTGGAAAAGGACACTCACTAAAAGAAACGATAGTGACATCAGCAAACAATATTGCCCCAAAGGAAATCAGACACAGGGGAAATAACGAGTGGATGACTGAAGAGATTCTTGACATGATGCAAAGGAGACAGAAAAAGATGCCAAGACATGGAATGGAATACAGGAAAGTCCACAAGGAAATATGAAGAAAATGCAGACAGGTTAAAGAGGTATGGCTCAAGGACAAATATATAGACGCAGAGAGATGGAGAGGGACAAATAAAGCAGACATGCATAAAGACATAAGAGAACAGGCAGGGAAAAAAACCTGCTCCTAATCAGGACGTATAAAATCTAAGGATGGAACGATAGTATTGAAGAAAGTAGAAATACTCCAGCGATGGGAAGAATATATAAAAGATCTTTTCTATGAAAAGAGAGAGCAACCGATAATACACAAAGATGTGGACGGACCGAAAATATTAAACTGCGAAATCCATCGAACTATCAGATTAATGAGTCATAACACAAAACTTATCCGAATCCTGATGAATAGAGAGAGAAGCAGAATAAGACCAGAGATAGAACAAGGACAGTGTGGGTTTGTCAATGGAACAAGTAACGCTATATTTATGATTAGGATGCTCTCCGAATAGCAATACAAATAAAGAAGGTCTTGAACATATGTTTTATCGATTATGCAAAGGCGTTCGAAAAAATACGCCACAAAGAATTAATGGAGATGCTCAGCTGTCCTGACATATTTGGGAAAGACATAAGAATAATTAACAATCTCTACTAGAAGAAAATTTCCTGCATACGAACAGGTAATGAATTCAACAGATATAAAAAATAGAAAGGGGCGTAAGACAAGGATGCGTCCTTTCGCCGGATCTATTTCACTTCTAAAGCAAGACTATTTTGAGGACCCTAGATGTTATGCCAGGATTTGTAATCGGAGGACACAATTTGAACAACATTAGGTACGCTGATGATACAGTGCTGACTGCAGACACGAAAGGGAAATTACAAGATATCCTACAGAAGTTAGCTGAAGAGAGTGACAAAAAAGGACTACAAATAAACTACAAGAAAGCCGAATGCATGATCATCAGCAAAAAAGAGCACCACAAAATTCCAAATGCAGGTGGTGGTATTAAATCGTGCAGGTAATAAAATTTAAATACCGGGGAAGTGTTCTAACAGAAGACGGAAAGTGCGACACAGGAATCCGAAGACGAACTGGCATGGAGAATGATGCGTTTCAGACGCGGGGTAAAGTATTAAGAGACCAGAAACTTTCAATAAAAAAGGAAGACGAGAGTACCCGATTGCTATGTGATGTCAGTTCTTTAATATGGCAGGGAATGCTGGACAATACCATCAAAGATGAAGGAAAAACTTGAAGCAACTGAAATGTGGTTATATAGAAGGATGCTGCGAATATCATGGACCGAGTATGTTTTGGAAAGGATAGAAACGAAAAGAAAATTAATATTGAGCATCAGGAAGAGACAACTAAAGTTCCTGGGACATGCAATGAGGAAGGAAGGCTTGGAGAACCTGATACTAACAGGCCAGATAGAGGGTAAACGAGACAGAGGAAAGCAGCTCATAAAATATTTAAAGGGCCTGACCAGGTGCATGACAGAACGGGTGTTGCCTGGTGTTACAGGGGAAAGGTGAGGTGATTTGTGGTGATTACTTAGACAGTTGTGTTCCATGTGTATGAAAGGTATGATAGGTATTTCTTAAATGCTTGTTCATGGAATATTCTGGTCGGTGTAGTGCATTAGAGTGTATGATTGTGTAGAAATGCCAGTTCAGTGTACGTTGAAGAAACGTTAGTTAATAAATGTGTATATGTTTGTATGTGGGTTAATACATATGTCACAAGTATTAAAGCGATATTTCATATTTTAAATATATGTGAGAAGCAAGTGGATATGTCTAGCCACACTGATGAGCTGTGATACGGGCTTGTATGTGGATGACTAATATATATATATATATATATATATATATATATATAGTCATCAGTAGACATATTTGTTTCGCTGTATCACAGCTCATCGGTACGGTTAGACAGCTGATTGCTTTTTACCCAGGATTGAAACCCGACCGAATTGGCATCAGTCGCCGATTTTACATCTGAGCTACGTTAGAAGGAGGCAGACTTTTTAGCGTGGATATTCTCATTATACACGCCCAATTGCTGAAAGTGTTCTAATTCATTGCTGAATGAACGATGCGTAGATGCAAGAATAGCTACTGTTTTTCAAAGTCTACCGTTCTTACAGAGTGCTCAGTCAGGGTGTGAGAACGTATATATATATATATATATATATATATATATATGTTTCAATAAATATTATAGACATGTTCTTGTAGTTTCCTTTGCGTGTCTGTTATTAATATTGTATCATCTGCGTAACTTATGTTGTTCAAATTATGGCCTCCGATGACAAATCCCTGCATAACATCTAGGGTTCTCAAAATAGTCTCGCTGTACAAGTTGAATAGATCCGGTGAAAAGACACATCCTTGTCTTACGCCGCATTATCAGTATTTCTTTAATAAAAATCACGTAACATAATCCTAAAAAATTCATGTTAATTATAAGAGGGTTGAATTTTTCTAAAGAAAATATACATTGATATACACCACTCCAGACGACGCCGACAGAAAATTAAATTAATTATCTATTAAAAAAAAAATTAAAAAATTAAAAGAATTAATCTCCTCCGTAACAACTCACCTGCAAAATTCAAATTACAAACGATTAATATAATTTATGTACTCACCTGTCCCTTAATGAAGAAAGTTTCTGGTCAAACCAAATTCATTAATAATTATATTAGTCATACTATGACAATTACTATATGACAATATGACGATATATATATGACTATTTAAGTCTATATGACTATCTATATGACTATGAAGATGAATCAGATTATATCTGTCAGACAACACAATTAGTTCCAATTGATATAAACACTGGAACATATCAAGTTCCACCAACAATATACACGCTGAAATCATAATCATAAAAATATCATTCATACGTTATACTACATACTACAAATATTAGAAGTATTAATGGTACAAACTGAAAACGCAAATTCCATAATATCAAATATAAACAAAGCTACATCGTGCTGAGCTTGATCCAAATAAAAATATCTATTACCACAGGGTTCAATTACTAACTTGTCGACAATTTACATTTTTAAGTTTGTACATGTGCGTTGCTTTTTTTTAATCAACTTCACAGTATAGGAGAGTCAGTTGGGCACCATCTGTTAAAAAATGGCCACCATGAAGCAATTCCCTTCCCTAGACATTTGGCATGAGCATACTGTACTGTTTGTCATTTGCACCAAAAGCTCCAATTCGGGCATTTCTGTGTCAATCTGGGGAGATTGCAGAGTATTAGAGAAAAATTTAAAAGATTCATGGTGATTACGAATGTGTTTAGAATAGCGGCTAGTGATGGGGGACGTTATGCATCCATTCATTTCCCCCCAGGGTCTCAGAACCAACACGGAATAAGTTAGAAGACAATTTATCCATCGCACCCTGTATAGATGCACATACATAAAAAATTACATATTCTATTGAAAATAGTTCAAAATAAACGTTCTCGACAATGGCTGAGATAAATAAGGTATATTTGGACAATTTTTACATACTTCATGAGCAGTCAAGAAAGACCTCAAGTAAATCTAAGAAAAAATGAAAAATTTGATAGTGTTTTTGGTCTAATAGTAATGTAGCAATATGAAGGTGGTTAGCGACCCAGTCGGACCATCAGTTTTGAAAATGAATATCTAATTCACTCATTACACGCTTAAAAACATACATTTCTTGAACTTTTAACATTGCACTTAAAATATACGTCCTAAATTAATATTGCAAATTCTGAGAATTGAAATGTATTACAAATTGAAAACAGACAAATGGACTTGACTGTCTGCCGCTAATACTGTTATGTCAAAAGGTACTTTAGACGGAATGAACTATATGAGGCCAAAGTCCACCCAACCCAATTTCCTGATTCATCGCTTTTAGAAGAAACTTGTTAAAAGCAAACGAAAAGTATTTTAAATGATAATAGACTCGAGTGATAAATTCATTTCACTTTCTTCTGGTTGGTTGTATTTCCCGGGAAAGGTTAACGGCTTAGCCCTTGATGGCAAAAAGATTTAATTTGCCATTTCAATTACAGTATGTTTTTCCATCAAAACAGTGGAGCACCCGCCTCCAGAAGCAAACATGTGGGGGTCAGTATCTAGAAGGCGTTCCTGATAACAATATAAATATAAGATACAAAATTTGCAGAGCAATGCAGCAGGAAGACCAACGAAGGAGTTGTTGCTTGTAAGTACTAAAACTGTAATTTTAAGTACTAAAACTTTAATTTTAAGTACTAAAACTTTAATTTTAAGTACTAAAACTTTAATTTTATTTTTAAAACAGGTTTTACAAGATGACTATTCGTCGTCAAAATTTAACATAGTAAGTTTTTTTATCTTTGGATGGCTAGAACTTCTGAAAATGAATGCATTACCTACCTATAATGATGTTATTAAATATTATTTGTTAACTAAATTGGAACTCAAAGCGAAGAGAAATCAGAAAGAACGACATTTTTCTGACATTGCAGCCAATGTTACGACACTGTCATACTCGTATGGATTCAGCAATCTTCCAAATGTATCTTTCACCCGTGTCATACAAATGGTGAAAACATATAATGAAAAATACAGGTAAATTGTTGTCCTATCCACAATATAACTAAGAATACAACAATCATTCAACCCAATTTTACATAGGTAAATTGTTGTCCTATCCACAATATAACTAAGAATACAACAATCATTCAACCCAATTTTTGACCTAAACTTCCTATGCCTTGTGCTCATAGAGAGTAATCAAATAAAAATCTAATATAATAAAACGAACCTTATTCCATTCCCTAAAACCACCACTCTCTAATTCCCGATCTAACCATGAATACATCTTACATTCTCAAAAATCAATTGTTTTCACCATTTATTTTCAGCTTAACATATCACCCGAAGAGGAGCTGTTCAAATCCGAAACATAAAAAAATTTGTAGTGACACCATGCTTTTATAAACTATTGTAACAACTATTACAATGTACATATATATATATATATATATATATATATATATATATATATATATATATATATACTGGCATCTACGCATCGGTCATTCAGCAATGAATTAGAACATTCTCAGCTATTCGGCGTGTATAATGATAATATACACGCTAAAATGTCTACCCCTTTCTACCGCCAGTAGCTCAGAGGTAGTATCGCCCACTGACGTAAGTTCGGTCGGGTTTCAATCCTGGGTAAAATGCAATCGGCTGTCTGACCGTACTGATGAGCTGTGATATATCGAAACAAATCTGTTTGCGGATGAGTATATATATATATATATATATATATATATATAATACTAAAATAGTATATATGTTGTAATATAGAATATGCGTTGTGATGCAGTGGATATCGGCTCGGAATGGGAACCTCGAGAATGGAGTTCGAATTCGCTACATTCTCATACGCGTCCTACCCTTTGGTAAGGCATTAATCTTTATTTTTTCCTTCAGCTGTGATTTAAACAGTAGGATAGATTATGTTTTCAACCTTATTTGGCAACCAGTCTACCGCAGAAAGTTGTGCCAGTCTATTTTGGAAAAATATTTTGACCGGACAGTCATGTCACGAAAGAAACACCATCGACCAAGCGTTTATCACGTATGGCACTTAATTGACTGATATTTTATAATAAAATGTACAACACCCCCTATCGCCTATGTAGGCTGACTATATTAAGAGCCATATATGGTGAGAAAAGTAGATACCTGTGATTGCTTCGACAATTAGTAGCTGCCACCAGATTCACCTGTCTTTCCATACTGTACTCTGTTTTTAGTAAAAAGCTCTTTCATCTACGCAGGTTTTGCTATTCATTACTGCTTTCTCTTGCTTCGGTGAGGCAAGTCTCCACCAGAAAGTTATTGTGCGAAACCGTAATATCTAAAACAACGGAAGAACTGGGTTATTCTTTTTCCCCCCGAAGGGATGTCAAATTCGTTATCAGAATCCAAGTACGACCCAGACAATAGAGTAAATTTCCCCAAGATTTTTTTCGAAAATGTGCAAACAATGGCCTAAAGAGGAGAAAATTACGTTGTTAATCGAAAAATTAGATCAAGAAGATCACACTAAACACACGAACCTAACTTTATCTAAAAAGCCGGGAGAAACTAGGTTGTCCATCTTTGACGAGTTCCCAAAAAAATAAGAAATAAAAAAAAATAATTATAATAGTCGCTAAAGTGGTGTCTGGGATAAAGCTAAACTTCGGTGGCGAATTTCGCTGCAATGTTTAGGGAAGGAACTTTCAAATTAAAGTCTACGTTCTTCCAGGTATCATGCATTTATTTGGGGCGGATGGGATCGTGCTTTTCCATTTATAAGAGTTACCTGTAAATTCATTTTGCAACAAATTGGGCGTTTCACTAAAGGAAAAAATCTAAGGAAACTGAAAAAAATTATTTCTGATCTGAAAAACGAATTTTCATGGGTGTTTCCTGATGGTCTCGGACCATGCATGAAAATCGAGACCAGTTTCGAACATAAAAACAACATAAGACCAGTATTCAAACCAAAAAAGGAATTTACCATTTTAAGTTTTAGTGTCCGTATATCAAGAATTGGAACGGTTAGAGTAAATGGGTGTAATTTCTAAAGTTGCTAACTCAGATTGGTCTGCGCCAACAGTGTATAACAGGAAAAAGAACAAAAAGGTCCGAGTTTATGTAAATTTTTAACCGGATTGAATGACTGTCTGATAACCCACATATACTCGTTACCTTCACCGCTGGATATTGTTTTCTAAGCTGATTGGGGGGAAAATGTTTTTTAAAATGAATATATCTGACACATATCTCTAAATGAAAGTAGTTGAACGGCGCTCAAATTCATTAACAATTGATACACACAATAATTCCTTTTCCGTTTGGGTTGCAAGGTGACTCTCAGTTTATTTCAACAAATAATGGACACTATAATAGCGGGATAAGAATTTGCCATAGAGTAATTAAAAGTCATCCTGATAAATAGCGAAATACGAACAGCACAAAAAAAATATCAAGGTAGTGTTTCATAATATCAATGAATATGGCTTCAAGCTAAGTTCAGAAGAATGCGAGTTCTTCATGAAGCAGAGCAAATATTTGTAGCAGATAATCGACGAGAACGGAAGAAGACCGGAATACCGGACCCGGAAAAAAACCGAAATTATTTAAAATATGCCACCACTAAACAAAGTCACTAATCTGCAGTCGTTTTTAGGCTTGGTTAATTATTATAATATCTACATTCCCAAAATAGATTTGTTCTAGATAATACAATTATGCTTTCCAGAAAAAAAAAGCTGTCTGGTATCAGATTTATCGTTAGCGTATTTTGACCCTAAGAAAAGAAATAAGTGTAGTATCTGATGGTAGCAACCATGGGATCGGAGCGGTAATTCTGCATAACTTTGAAGATAAGACTACAAAGCCCATAGTCCATGCTTCAGAACTCTGCTTGCTGCAAAAAGAAATTATAGCCAGATCGAGAAAGAAATCTTGGCCATAATTTATGCGTTAGAATTTTCAGAGTTTCATCCATGGAAGTAATTCTGCTGAAAGGCAGATCATAGATCGCTGTTAACAATTTTCTTTTCAAGGTTTCAAATCCTACCGGCTGGTGCATTTTTTCTTTAATAAAATTTCTCGAACATTTAGGCTAGTAGATGATAATAAATATTCTGTTTAAAAACAAAAACGGAGAGTCTATTCAAATATGGGTATCAATTGAAAAATAAACATTAACTGATAAGAATAATGGGATTAATAAAATGGTAATTACTTATTTTAAGAAATATAAGTGTTTAAGTGCGTGAGAGCTTGAAAATCGATCGATTTATATATGAATCATAGATACTTACAGTTTAGACTGCTGGGGAATAATCTTGTTAAACCGCGACTTTAACTGGAATACCTACCCTCGAAAAAACTAGTACACACAGTTTGTCTAGGTTGATTTCGAAATTTGGAGAGGATTAGAAGACACGGTGATAGCTGCTTTAATCGATGAAAAAGAATTATCAGTACTACTATGGAATACAATTCGGTACTCTAGAATGTTGGATTCATTAAAAAACATGAAGAGACGTGTATGGTTGAAAGAAAAACTTAAAAAAAGAAACTAAAATATAATGTGCAATTATATGCAGATAGAGTGGCAATATCATATACACTGCAAATGAAAGTCCCGATTAAACTTTATATGAGTCATCCGAGCATGTCAACAATGTAATCGTTAATGCGTAGCAATACGTATTGGTCTAAAATCAAACAAATGATCGTAAAAAATGTGTGAAGAGGTTGTCAATTTTCGGCAAAAGTACCACTAATGAAAATTCAGACATGGCTTAAAACGGATGTCATGTGGCTGCTATGAAGGTCGGTTCTCTGTGCAGGGCCCAGAATTCTTGAATCTTGACAAAATACAACGGAGAATCTGTAACGTGATCGATCCTGTCTTGGCGGACCGGCTGCAAACACTCTCTCACCGGCGTGCCGTGGCTTCCCTGTGCCTCTTCTGTAAGTACTTTCACGGCTTCTGCTCCGATGAACTGAGGTCATTGGTGCCGCTTAGGTACGAATTTACACGAGATACTAGATTAGAAACTAGGTTCCACCCTTTTACAGTGAAACATATAAAATGTGACCGCTAATTTCGACTGCAACAGCTTCTTTTTTCGCACTTCCCGCCTGTGGAATTCCCTTCCACATGCCTGCTTTCCCGACAGCTACAATCTCCAGGAATTTAAATGTAAGGTCAATAGACACCTCCTAACACACTAACTTGCATCTATTCTCTCAAACGCACTCACCATCTAACCAACCCTCATTCTCGTTACCCTTACTCGTCTATCACCCTCCTTCTGTCATTTCCTATATCTAAACAACCTTTTCCCCTCACTTCCCCGACCCTATGTAACCCCCTGCGCAATAGTGGCACTGGAATGCCTTGCTCGGGGTGAAACAATTTAAAAAGAAATAGGAGCTTACACATCAACTATACTAGACCAATAAATGATAAATGGTTATAATCGTGGACAGTTTCTCCAAGTGGCCGAAAATATACAACTATCGACATCCGACATCCGCAATTATATGAATGTACTAAACGAGAATTTTAGTGGTTTTGGTTCACCAAAAACTTTAATTAATTACAATGGGACACAGTTTACCAGTAGATAATTTAAGAATGTCTTCACATCTTTTTCTATAGATCGTAGTATGACCTCTGTTTACCACCCGAGATCAAATTGACAAGCAGAAAGATTCGTAGACACTTTAAAATGCCTCTAAGAAATAATCACCGCATGGACACTGATGAAAAGAGGTCTCAAAAGTTTTTAGCTGTTTAAAGAACTACTCTCAATCCAAAAATATATTCAGGCTTATCACCCACCAAACTGTTGTTAGCGAGAAAAATGTAATCAATGGTTGACAGACTTTACCTTCGTGCAATGAAAAGATTGATAGGAAAAGAAAACTTTGCGACCAAATTTTACAAACCAGGAGTCAGAAATTCTAAAGGTGGAAAAAGATTCTGGGAAAACAGAATTATTACCAAAAGACTTGGCATAATGATAACTCAAAGAAAGAAAATCTGAATGTAGGAGACATTTAATTAAGTTAAAGCCAAGACATACAAAAGATATCACGCCTAATGAAGAATTACCAGTGGAGGTAATATATGATACATAAGAAATACCAATTTACATATCTTTACCAAGATTAATGGAAGTATCTGTAACCTATCCAATACTGGAAATGTCAGGTTCTCGAAAATCATTAATGCCTCAAATCCCAGCAGCGGAAAAATTAGTGAGACGTAAAAGTGCTATGAAGAGGAAAAAAGTCAAACAATTATGTCCTTATGACAAAAAGAAAAGATAATGAGCAAAATATGATGTGAAAATTAACTCGGGGGAGGTGATGTAATAAAATGTCACACAATCGCTATCACCTATGTAAACTGACTATATTCGTAGCCATATATATTTGATTTTCTAAGTCGGCTAAATGTTGCACAAGGCCGAAACTTTTGCGTACCCAGTGAAGATTCAGCTAACTACTCAGTTGTAATAGTTTCTGCCAAGACAAGCTTAACAACCGTTACATCACGTCGAGGTGCGCAGTAGCTATATGTAGTGAGCACAAGAGAAACCTGTGACTTGCTTTGGCAATTACTAGCCTGTAAAAAGATCCCCTGTCGTGCCGCAGTGTAATCCCTTTACAATAAAACTCACTTTCATTTAAGCTACTTGATACTTTTCCTTCACTCAAGTACTACCTTGTAGGTTTGCAACTTCTATAAATGATACAAATATATATATATATATATATATATATATATATATATATATATATATAGTCATCTGCAGACAGACCTGTTTCGCTGTATTACAGCTCATCAGCAGGGTTAGACATCTCGTTTCATTTTACCCAGGATTTAAAACCGACCGAATTGGTGTCAGTCGGCGATTCTTCCTCTCAGCTATGGGCGCTCGGTAGAAGGAGTCAGACTTTTAGCCTGTGATATTCACATATTCACACGTTAGTAGTGTGAGTGTTCTAAGATTAGCATCTAGGTCCCACCATTTTAGTGTGAAGCCAATAAATTGTAAACGCAAATTCTACTACATCAGCTTCTTTTCTCGAACTTCCAGTGGAATTCTCTTCCGCATACTTGCTCTCCTGACATTTACAATCTCCAAGAATTTAAATGTAAAGTCAATAGTCATCTCCTGTCACACTAACTTACACCTCTCTCTCATGTTTTCTATATCGACCCCACTCTCATCAGTAATCTCTTCCCTCTCCTACTCTCTTCCTGACAATCCCTGTAACCTCTCACTCTTCAAAACATTCCTCCTATGTAGCCCCCTGCACAACAGTGGCAGTAAAATGCCTTGCTTGGGGAGATACGATTAATATATATACATATATATATAATCAGTCATTGGTAGTACGATTCGGATTTTCATGCATTACACAATCGTCACGTGCATATTAAACATTGACGGATTAAGAGATTTGAATTTAAGTTTACTCGATGTCCGTGGAAGTAAAATCTTGTAATGTTAGGGCACTACATTTACTTTATAAAGAATATAATATATATAGACACTATTTACATGAAAATAAAAGATAAAAATTAAATATATATATATATATATATACATTTATAATTTCAATTTTGTTAGATGAATTCAAATGTGGTAATTCATAATTATTTTTAATAATAAGTATTTGCGGAGTAAAAGACAGAAAGAGAGAAAGTTAAGGAGTGAGAGAGAAAAAAGCAAACCAATACCCATTTACACACACACACACACACACACACACACACATATATATATATATATATATATATACGCTCTCGCCCGTCGACTCTGGGAAAATGGTAAACTTCATAAACAGTAGCTACGCACCGCTAATGACGCATCGTTCTCCAGAAATGGATGAAACACTTTTGGCTACTAGCGTTTGTTTACTTTGTGGATATAACATGCTAAGTTAAGTCGTTGTCCACCATGCTCCGATAGCTTAGTTTCATTCTTGGTTGCAAGCAGTCGGATGTCTAGCTTTAATGATGAGCTGTAATGCAGCAAAACAGAACTGTTTGTGGATGAGAAATATATATATATATATTCGTTGTGGTGCAGTAGATATCGACTCGGAACGACAAATCGGTGAGACGATTTCGAATACCAGTTGAATTGCTTGCATTCACTTACGCACAAATACCATTGGCAAATATATTAATCCGTCTTTTCCCTCCAGTTATGGGTTAAATAATAGGACAGATTGGGTTATATAGCCTTGGCTGGCAACCAATCTACCACAGAAAGCAATGGCAACCTACTACGGGATAATCTTTTGCCCAGTCAGTCATGTCCTTTTCGAGACATGATAGCTCAAAGTGTGTATCACTGACTGTAATAGAAAAAGAAACATTTTTGTCTAAAGTGTTTTAAATCAGGTGAAGCACAGTGCTGCCTCAACTAATCTCAAACATATTAATCTCCTATATCGCAATCAAATGCATGCAAACTACAAACAAGGTGAATTTTTTTATAAAAAAATAACAAATACTAATATATCTAAAACAGCTCCTAGCAAAAAAATTAAGTTAATCATATACTATTCTAAATCCAGTATATCCAATTCACTCATTCGCAACCACTTTTCCCCCGGTTAGCCATTTGAAAAAAAAACCAACATCCTCTATTAATTCAAGTGCCCTTTGGGAGATTGTATCTCTAAGGGATTAAACAATATTTATGTTGGTCATACTACAAACTCCCTCTCACGACGCTTGACGCTACAATTAAAGGACAGTCCGACATATTTAGCCATCTAAAACAACATACCAGACCACATACAGAATTCTGTGAAATGCTCGGCGAAAACACAACCATACATAAACACGAGAACAATAAACAAAAACTAAAAATGCTCGAAGCCATATAAATAAAACATTTGAAACCTAACATAAACAAAATTAACTACGAAATCTCCACACACATTCTCAAATGCCTATAATAGGTAACAAAAGCGATTGGTTATCCCAATGGCTTTCCATACTTAATACTTCTCGCCCCCACTCTCGGCTGGTCATGTGACACACCACAAGCTGTAGTGCGATTTTCGTTTCCAGAATGCCTGCACGTGTTCACCAATCCTCCACACAAACAAAATAGACGACTACTACTATCGTCGTCCGTGAACTGCCCATTACAACAAACATTATTTTCATCTTTGATAATGGCTGATGGAAGCCGAAATCTCAGAAAGGATTAAATAAAGACATGTATTAATGTTGTGATTTTCTTTCCTCTTTCAACGATAATGCTATTATGCTTATCAGACGATATGAAAAACATTACATAAAATTAATCGACAAAATTTCTCCATATTATTTAATGAAACATACATCAATATATATATATATATATATATATATATATATATATATATCATTTTAAGAGGTTACAAAACAAGGTCGTGCTCGAGTGAAAAAACAGCAGCAAGTGCTTAAATAAAAGAGAGATTTATTCTAAAGAGAGTACACTGGGGCAAGACAGAGGATCTATTTGTAGGCTAGTAATTGCCGAAGCAAGTCACGCTCAAACGTTACCATTGAATCAAAACCACCAAAACCTCGGTCCATGCAACAATTTGCTACCATCTTCATATTATATTTAGCAATGTATTGTGCTAAATGGAGGCGCTGTAATACGGTGCCAAGATATAAATAGCAAAAACATTTGAGCCTTTCGTCTTCCATACACCATCGAAGACCGAAGAATATACGACATGCTTGATATGTGCTTCGTTCCTTCTGTATTAAATGCAGATTTGATTAAATTTAGTATCAATTTTCAATTGGCAGGTACAATTGGCTTGAGTTTTGAGCAGTGATTCTCAGTCCACAATGCGAAGAATTCCTTTTATATGCTTCTCTCAGTATTTATGGAACTAAATCGATTAAAAGGTGGGAAATATCCTCATCGCTTTTAGCTACACTCAACTCTTATTCAAACTTTGAAGTTTCAAAGTTTCATTGATATATCCAGCTAGGTTAAACTTATTACAGATGTATCCGTTGTCATATGGTAAGTTCAATATTAATGAGCGTTTATTTGACGGCATAATTAATTGCTAGCCGCACATATCTGATTATCTTTGTCCTTCATAGCGGCTAGCCAATCTTTTTCGCGGATGGCTGTTCTGAAAAAGTTCCGTTTCTTCAACATTCACAGATCTTACCTATGGTTTATATTGTAGCTATTCTCAGCAGACCTTTACTTACAGATTCTGGAAGGAAGCACATTAACTGGCATGATCAATAATCTGAACAAAGTTAGTACTTTCAAACATTGTGTTACAGAATTGTGCGATTTTGTGACAGATGAAGCATTCAGTAGTTCCGTCTGCTCAATTTCACTCACTGCCATATGATTTTTAAATGAACTGCTGTGATCTCGACAGGTCGGTAACCTCACGCCTTCCTGATAAATCATCCCTGGTGAGACCTAGGTTCACATTATTAGAAACTTACATGCCTATGGTCGTTCTAATATTCATATAAATTATGGCACTTCACTACACATATACACCTTAACACCACAGTTACGCATACACACATACGTACATACATATATATATATATATATATATATATATATATATATATATATATATATATATATACGTATGTGCTTGTGTGTGTTTGCAATTGTCGTCTATTCATTAATTGAGGATGACTATTTTAAGTAATTAATTTATGATTTAACTTTTACATTGACAATTCACACTGTTTGAAGCATTTGACAATAACTCGTAGATGAAACCGCGAAAGAAAATTTGCTTAAAATTGTATAGAAAATAAATTAATCTGTGCCAATTGGAATATTATGTTACATAATTAAATAAACTATGAACAATTATGCTAAATAATGAAATACAAAATTAACTATAATGTTGGAGAAGTAAAAACGTAAATATAATTCTACACCATAAAATAAAGAATATGAAGAAAATTTATAAGTCTGAGCTATAAAACGTTCGATCTAAAATGAATTTGAAGAACAACATGAGATTCGAACATTTTCTACGAGCAATATGCTTTTTACGTTGATGATTGTTTGTTTTGTTTTCATGGCAAATCAATCTCGGCGGGTCATTTATTGCCAACTAACGTTTATTTATTTGTTGCTGGTAATACAGGGGCCCGACAATATTTTTCGGACACTTTGAAAAAAGTACTTCAAGGTGGTTACTAGTGCCAAAAACTTTTGAGATTGTAAGTACGTAGTTGAGGAGTGAAAATCCACTACTAGTGTAATCATTTTTTTTAGTTTGGCTTTGATCATTTTAGTTTTTTGTGATTTTTGCGAAAACTTGCGCGACACTATTTTTGGGACATGACAAAAATCCTATTTTATTAAGAGTTAAGTTCATGTATATGTTGCTGTATGCAAATTTTCTGCTTGTACACTTAGCTGTCATCATTAGAATCAATTATCTGTTCTATTTTACTGGCAAAACAATTAAGTTTAATGAGGTAAAATGCATCCAAAAGAAGTCGTTTGTTTGACACGGAAGAAGCGGGATGATGGCCTCAGCATCAGAAAGATCGCCATGGATTTGAAGCTGTCGAAATCAACGGTCGAATACATGCTGAAGACAAACTCCAAGCGGAAAAAGAAGTGAGGACGGAAAAGATCAATTGTCAAGAAGACTGAAAGGAGAATGAAGAGGACTGTGACACGGCTTTTGACATCTGGAGAAAAAGTTACAGCAAGAAAAGTGAAGGAGAAATGTGAATTGGATGTAAACGTCCGAACAGTACAAAGAACGCTGCAAAGGCTAAGAAAAAAATTACACTAACAAAGAAACACAAAGGAGCAAGACTGGAGTGTGCTAAAAGGTGGTTAACAAAGCATGTTGACTTTAAGAAGGTTATATTTAATGATGAGAAGCGTTTCAAGTTTGATGGGCCCGATGGATGGTGTACTTGGTCGAGAAGGGGTGAGCCTGCTGTACTGAACAAACGACAGATGGGATGAGGAGGAGTTATGGTTTGGGGTATGATCTTTGCTAATGGAAATATATGGTTGAATTGGCTGAAAGGACGACAGAACAGCGAAAGCTACAAACAGTTGCTGGACGAGAAAGCCCTACCAAGGATGAGAAGAGAGATAGGGAATGATTTCGTTCTACAGCAAGACAATTGCAGCATCCATGTGTCAAAACACATGAAAGAATGGATGGCTAAAGTGAATATGACTACTTTGGAATGGCCTGCAAAAAGCCCAGATCTAAATTTAATAGAAAATATTTGGGAAATGCTTGCGCAACTTGTCTATGATGGACCTGAAATAACGAAAGAGGCTCAACTATGGGAACGGATACTAGATGCCAAAAAACAACTAATAGAAACACGTAGAGATGTTATTGTGCATATGTTTGATCATTATGAAGAGAGATTGATAAAAGTTATTGAGAAGAAAGGCGATATTACAGATATTTAACAGTTTTTCAACGATGTCCGAAAAATAATGTCGCGTGTGTTTTGTAAAAATTGATGAAAAATAAATATTTTTCCTTACGTAATCGATTTTCTTCCATTTTTATTACAGGTATTGTCTTTATTTGTTTATGCTATTCTATTGAAGGAATTTCGCCACTCTATGGTACTCGGAAAATCGAATACTAAAGTGTCCGAAAAATATTGTCGGGCCACTGTAACTTTTTCTTTCAAAAAAGTATTGTTGCTTATTTAAGTTTTTGTCTATAGTAATACATTTGTTTAGTATCAAGATTCATTGGGATTTGTTTTTAAATTAAGGGCAGGATCCCCAATTCCTGCCTTTGTTATTTAACCCATAACTGGAATGAAAGGGACGGGATAATACCTTTCCCAAGGGTACCAGTGCTTAAGTGAATACAGAATATTCAACTAGAATTCGAACTCGGCTCACCGATTTCTCTTTCCGAGGCGATATCTACTGCACCCCTACGCACATCCGTCACTAAAAGCTTACCGTACCTGCAAGTCACATATCTAAATACTGATATGATGAACGCTGCTTAACTTCGATGCTCGAGCGAGAACCGGTTTATTCAACGTGATAGGCCGTAAGCCTTTACGCTGATGAAGAAAATATTATTTTTCTATATTTGCAGGTAATTTGTTTTATAATCATTTTAGTCCAAACAAGGCGGGTACTGTGACTAGTGTGCGGGGTGTTAAAATGAGAATAAGGATTGGGTCCTGTCAAAGCAACGATAAAATATGAATAAAATTTAAGATTGACGTTGTATTTAAAATTAGAGAAATTGTAGCAATCAGGGAAGCAAGTAAATGGAAATGCGTTCTACATGTGGGAAATGCGATAAAATAAACAATATAGAAGAGAAAGTTACATTTAACAATTTCAACGGTAAAAGGGTGGGACTTAGATGCTAATCTAGCAGCTCACTTCTCGTCAGAGCAGTTGTCATGAAAATATTTGTAGAAAGGGAGCAACGTTAAGTCAGTGAGAAAGTGAATGCAGTCGAGATGCCAAATCAGGTTCAATTATATGGCAGATACATGGATTCTGACAAAAGAAAATTCTTGCCCGACAGAGAGACCCGAAATTCTGATCAAATTAATCTAGATCTATATATTACTTGATTTATTAAAAACAAAATTGTTCCCTTTTAATCGTCTTAGAGAACCATTTTAATTTCCATCACAGTGGCTGAGACGAATCTCAAGAAGAGTAAATCATTGCGTATTTTCAAATTCTTTTTCTGCTGACAAGAAGTGGAGCATTTATAATCAATAAATTGCTAGGTCTGCTGATAAAAAATGTTTTTTTCTGAAAAGTTTTTACGCCTGGCTTTATCTTAGATATTTATAAGTCTACCATTTGTTCTTGCTTAGAACACTGCGGCCACATCACATCTAACGTTCTTGCTATATAAGTAGGTGATTTTTGATAATATCCAAAGTATTATCTGCAATATTACTGGTTGTAACATGACATATAGGCTTCAATTGCATTCTTACTACGAAAACATAGTTTCTGTATGTTTTTTATATAGATATTTTCATGAAAAGTGTTCCGATTAATTTATCTTTATAAGAAAATAGAGTTTATGAATTTAAACGGAGTACTAGATTGGTGGCGATATCTCACCATTTTACTGTTGACTCGATGTTACCGTAAGTTCTATGCTAATAATGTCTTTTATCCTAACTTTTATACCAATATTTGTACTTTGCTAAAAAGTTCTACCGTCTTATAAAGACGTCCATGCGATTTCTACAAGCACTAAATGTGTGGAAATCTCTTTTTCGTTCTTTTAATACAACTATAATCTTCAGGTTGGGACACTGTGTCGAGCCAGGAAGTGTTTTCTGCCTGAATCCATGTTGCACATATACAAATCAACCATCTGACCGTGCATAGAATACTGTTGTCATATCTAGTCAGACGCCCCTGCTGTTCATCTCAGGGTTCTCGACAGGCTAAAAAGGAAAATCTCTATTGTGATCGGTCCAGACATGTCAGCTAAACTCCAGCCAGTCTCACAGGCGGGATGTGGGTTTCATCTATGTTACTGGCTACTGCTCTGATGATATTAGGTCACGGGTGCCCCTTCTACAAGAATTTACTGGAGCAATCACACTGGCAAAAAGTTAAATCTACCAAATTTTGCCGACAATCTTACTCCAACAGCTACTTTTCTCTTACTTCTCGCCAGTGAAACTCTCTTCTATATACTTGCTTTTCTGACGGCTACAACCTCCAGGTATTTAAATGCAATGTCAATTCCCACATCTTATCCACTTAAATCCAGTCTTTCACTCGTCCTTTCTACATCATTCCTTGTATCTTGTACTTTTTCTTTCTATCTACCTGCGCAAATGTCTTTACACATGTGTTCCCATCCTTCTCTTGCCATTTCTCTGACACCACTGTAGCTGCTTCATATTTTTCTTAACTCTCCTCTTGCCTACATTTTTAGTCTCTTATGTAGCCCCGAGTACATCAGTGGCGGTAACTCATTGCTTCGGGTGAACCGATTAAAAAATATCAAAACAAATATTCAAATGCAATATCAATCGTTATCTATTGACTTCTTAATTCTTGCACTCACTTCTTAAAAGTGATTTCTTATCATATTATATATCACACAATATACTATAGTGTTTTATTTTCTTTATTGATTTGAATGGAAGTAATTAAAGGATTCTAAAAATATACAAAGCAATATAAACCGGGAAAAAACTAGAAATATTTATGCAGTTGTAAAACTTAAAATATGAGTACACATGTAGCTAGTCATACCAAATTGTATGAGGTAAACCCAAATACAAATATCACACACTCAAATTTTATTGTCATTATACCCTATCTTGAAGCACTTTTCATCTATGCGTGAGTGCATTTTTTCTTCTAACTTAGCGACTTCTTAAATATTTTTTCTCTAATTTTGGCAATCTCTAGCCTAAATCTCTCTATTATCCTGATTGGTTTTCAAGCTATAAGTAACGTGTATGTTCAATGCTTAATATGTGATTCGGATTATTGTATGGCCAATAAAGTAAAATTGATTTGTATTGATCATCTTGTCTTATCAAACGACTTGCCGAACGTAACTTGTGCTTATAGATTTCTCTCTCCAGCGAACTCCAAAAAGTCCATATCCGTTTTTGCGAAAGTTTATGATTCCTTTTGCTGGCTCGTAATTTAGATTGATGTATGTTTTCAGAGTGTTATATATGTTAACATGTTAAACAGTTTTCACATGAGTAAAAGGAACTAAAATCAGCACACATGTCATAGAAAGATATATGCTAAAATGATGTTATTACTCCTGTCTGCAGCAATAGTATATTGCATATTCTTAAACGCTGGATTGTAATGCAGATTGTTATCCCATCATCAGATAGAAACCGGCGATACATAAGGAAATTTACCAAAATATTTCGTTTCGTGTTTTCTCAGAAGATTCTCAGCTCAGCTCATGATGAAAATCAATTGGCTCTCTTTCTCAATATCTCTTTCTCACTCTGTCTCCCTATATATATATATATATATATATATATATATATATATATGCAGGTTTCATTGAATAATATAGACAAGTTTTGTCTATTAATTTTGTGTAGGATCCGGTCATACCGTCTGATATACTTGATGGTGATGTCGTTAAAAGTCACAGTATTTGTTGAATTTTTTATCGGGTCTAAGCTTTCGGCTCACATAAGCCATTATCAAAGAGTAAATATTAACACACAGTAAACATAGAACATTTAAGCTATTAACAATAAAGATAACTGAATTGAAAATATAAGTCCATCCCTACCGTGGCGGATGGCCGAAGACAGTGCATGGAGTATGTGGTTGAGTTTTGTGTTGTAATCTGATTTGTTAAGTACAACAAAGATGTTAGCCTTGTCAGCTTTTTTTACAATTATGTGAAGGTGGTTGCGTAGTTCGTGCGCGGCACTTTTTAGTTGTTTCGATAGAATTTTTGAGGAGCTTCTGCTTTTATCATGGCGATCTTTGATTGCCTCAGCCTTAAGTAGATCTTTCAGTTCGGGTTTAACGGTTATAAGTTTTTCATCTTGTAATTTAGTGATGCTTTGATAGAGCGTTTCTATTTCAATTTTTTTAGTAAGCTGGTTATACTTACGGTATATATGGCAGTTAGGTCCAAGGTTGAGTAATTCTTCTTGGTGCTTAGTTAGTTCATGGTTGGAAAGATTTATGAATTTATCGAATTTTTTGGGAAGAGTGATCGTGCCATTGTATAGTGAATTAAGTTTTTTGACAATTTTAGCACGGTGTTCAACTTCAGATTTTGCAGTGATTTTGGATAGTCTGAGTATTATTTCTTCTAGTTGATTTGAGGTAGTTATATCTTTCAGTTTGTTGTAGAGGTCATGTTTGTGCTTGTATAATGTGTCAAGATTTTCTTTTGCTATTTCAATTTGCCTTTTCACAAGGTTCCATTTATATTTCAAGGTGGTGATGGTGTGTTGGGCTGCTGGATCATGTAATTTAAATTGTGTGTATTTTGGCAGCATTTTTTCATTAATGCAGGTTTCATTGAATAATATAGACAAGTTTTGTCTATTAATTTTGTGTAGGATCCGTTCATACCGTCTGATATACTTGATGGTGATGTCGTTAAAAGACAACAAAAAATCACAGTATTTGTTGAATTTTTTATTGGGTCTAAGCTTTCGGCTCACATAAGCCATTATCAAAGAGTAAATATTAACACACAGTAAACATAGAACATTTAAGCTATTAACAATAAAGATAATTGAATTGAAAATATAAGTCCATCCCTACCGTGGCGGATGGCCGAAGACAGTGCATGGAGTATGTGGTTGAGTTTTGTGTTGTAATCTGATTTGTTAAGTACAACAAAGATGTTAGCCTTGTCAGCATTTTTTACAATTATGTGAAGGTGGTTGCGTAGTTCGTGCGCGGCACTTTTTAGTTGTTTCGATAGAATTTTTGAGGAGCTTCTGCTTTTATCATGGCGAGCTTTGATTGCCTCAGCCTTAAGTAGATCTTTCAGTTCGGGTTTAACGGTTATAAGTTAATATATATATGTACATTAGTCTTATTATTGAATACTAACAATAGTATTAAGAACTAATGTTGGATTAAATGGTCTATATAAAAATGTTTATGTTCACATACATACTAGTGTACCTGGGCAAAGGTAAAAAACAATTCCATGAACAATATATCTGAACACACACACACACATTGATACACACAGTAACACATAGACACATACACACACACAGACGCACGCGCGAAAACACACACATACATAAATATGTGATTAGATCTGTAACAATAAATAATATATAATAATATATATATATTACAATTATATAATAATTATAATTATTATTATATTATAGATATATGTGTATATTATTATGATTATTATTATATTTTTATTATTATATATTATAATATAGATATATATTATTTTATATATATCATTAATGTTATTATCATTATTATGTTGTCATTTTCATCATATTTACATTTCTACTATGGTCGCACTGTCTACCAAGTCCTCGGGAAGACCTAAGGCAGGTCGTGGCGTGTTGTTATGGCTCCATTTCATGTTTTTTTCTATCTACCATATCAACCTTAGCGTTACATAGACAAAGTTCTTCTTAGTTTGTGGGCTGTACTTAACACGACAATTTTTTGTATATCTCTTAAGCTGGGGTTTCGAGGGATTCTATCAATTTGTTGTTTTGTTCCTTTTTTATCATTCCAAGTGCACCTGCTATCACTGGCACTATTCTTGTTTTCAAATTCTACATCTTTTTCTATTTCAATTTCCAGGTTTCATATTTTGACAGTTTTTCGAATTCTTTGTTTGCTATGTTAGAATCCGCTGGACAAGCCATATCAATTAATAGACAGGATTTTTCTTTCTGTTATTTAACAATAATGTGTGGCCTATTTGCTTCAATTGTTCTGTCTGTGTAGATGTTGTAATCCTATGGAATGGTGACATCTTCTCTTTCTGTAACTGGTGCTGGTTGATGTTCATACCAGTGTTTGTTTACAGATTTTCCATAGTGTTTGCACATTGTCCAATATAAATATTGCCTCACTCTATCGTGACGAATTTTATATTCATTAGGGGGCAAGTACAGAACATGCTGAGATTAGATGGTCTATTGTTTCTTGGTGTTTATCACAGAACCTGGATAAGTTTTGATCCACACTATTATGTATAATATTTACCTGAAAGTTCCATGTGAAAAGACTGGTCTTGCACTGCAAGAATAAAACTTTCAGTCTCAGAATTTAATCCAGATGCACGTAACAATCAATGACTATTAACTTTCTCAACATTGGATTTATTGGCACGTTCTGGATATTGGCCATGCAGAGGTTTCATTTGTTCAAGCATTTTAACTTTGGCTTTCATTTTCATATTTTTTGCTGCAATAGTTGGTTCTTGGTTTCTTCTTTGTTTTTCTACAGAATCTACTAAATGTAAATCTTGTTTGTATTTACTGCCTTCTTTTATTATTGAAATTTTTTTCTTCCTTTTGTTTGTTTAATTGTATCATCCAGTCCTTTGTTGTTTTTATGTATGTTTATGTATGTTAGTAAGGCAATAGTTTATGTCTTATTATTATTATTATTATTATTATTATTATTATTATTATTATTATTATTATTATTATTACTTCCATTATTATTATTTTATTATATTTATATATTTTTATTTGTTTTTTACTTCTTACATTTTATTTTTTATAAATTTATACATATATATATATATATTATTTTATGTTTATTTAATTCGTTACATTATATATGTTGTTTAATTTATAGTATTATATTTCCGTATTTTTAAAGAAATATACACTATTTTATATTTTCTGAATAATATTTCACGCTGTGTATGAGATCTCATGTTCTTTTCCAAAAATGTCAAAAGATTTGAGCCGCAACACTGTAACCTATGTGAATATCTGTCTGAACAATTCTCTTTTGTTTTTATTGACTCATCTCTCTATATTTTTTTCTCTTCACTTTTTATTTTTTCAGTATTTTTCTCATACCTCTTTTTTTCATTTTCTTGATTTCTTACCTTTTTTTCTTTTCTCTTTGTTTCTTTTTTTAATATCTGTTTATTTCGTAAGGAGAAATTTTTAAAAATAAAAGAAAGTGTTGTTATCATACAATAAGCCAAAATATAAAAAAATAAAAACATTTATTATTATCATTGTCAGCTACCTATTATTATCAATGTCAAAACAATTAGTTTGTTTCACTTTAACAATCTTTTTCAACGTTTTTAAAGACATCTTTAAAAATATCTGAAGAATCATGTTAAAGTGAAACTTGTTAAATTAAAGACACTTTTTTCATACCTTTACTTTTCTTATTTTATTCATCTTTTCTGATTTCAATTCATATATTCATTTTGTATATAAATTATAATTATCAACTAGTGGACAAATACACATCCATTGGATAAAGTAAAATAGATTATAATAATAGTCCTCTCACCTCCCTAACATTTCTGTATAATCAAAATTTTCATCAAGATGTATTTTCTAAACAACTGTTCATTTTCTATTATTTTGAAACTACTTTGGATATGTACCTAGATACCTAGATCTTACCATGTAAAGGGTGATTTAAATAAATCTTTTATATTTGCAATAATAATATTTCAAATTCAGTATACATAATTTTTTGCTAGTTTAAATAGTTCGTTACAATGTCTTCAGCCGCGTCCAACAAATTTCTCAAAATCTGAAATTATCAGACGAAAATTTATACTTAATACTAATGTTATATATTTTTTAATGCATGACTGTATTTTGACAAGGCAAATATAACTTATGCCAAAACAAGCTTGATTAAATAAGAAAATTTATGTTCATTTCAAAATATTGAATTAAAAATAATAGATTTAGATTAAAAATTTGTTAGAGTATGTTTTAAAAACTGTTTTGCAAGTTAAATGTTACCGATTATTTTATATTTATTGGCAGTATATACAACTTGGTGGCTACGCTGCATTTCTAAAAAAATTCAATTAAGATATTTATGCATATTTTAAAGTAATAGATCCAATAACTATAACTTTGGTGTGTATACATTGTTAAATAAGTATTTAACATTATCATACAACTGCATCAAGTCCTTTCGTCAATAAAAGCATTTTTCCCATGTTTTTTTAAAAGAAATGAATGATATTCTCAAATCTTCAGGTACTGAGAAAGCTCGCTCTCACATTTTGGGTATTCTCTTCGAATATCATTACTAATTCTATTGGAGCGAAGTCAGGAAACTGACGCGACCACATCATAACTTCTAAAATTGGGTTTCTTTTTAGGAGACCGAGGGTTCAGTTGAGTGCCATACGTAATACACGCTTGGACGATCATATCTCGAAAGAGACATGGCTGACTGGGCAGAAGATTATCCCGTAGTAGGTTGTCATTACATTCTGCGGTAGATATATTTATGAATATACAGGGCTGCTCGGTCAGTGAATAGCGAAAGTTTTTTATGAAGAAATGGATAATATGACTGCTTCCATTATTTTCAACTGAACATTAATTAATAATTGTGTTAGTCATCACGACATAAAATTTCACACTTCAGTCAATTAGTCAATTAAGTGCCATATGTGATACACGCTTGGGCGATCATGTCTCTAAACCAACATGACTGACGAGGCAGAAGATTATCCCGCAGTAGGTTGCCATTGCTTTCTGCGGTAGACTGGTTGCCGACCAAGGCTATAGAACCCAATCTGTTCTATTATTTGACTCATAACTGGAGGGAAGAGACGGATTAATACCTTTTCCAAGGGTATTTGTGCGTAAATGAATGCAAGGAATTCAACTGGAATTCGAACTCGGCTCACCGAGGGTAACTTTGACATAATCTAAAAGAGTGGTTAATTAAACGGGGATTTTTTCAATTATCTGTAAATTAATAAATCGTGCATTTCCAAAATCGAATATTATTGTTCTTTAACTAAATCTCCAATTTTTCTTCCCTGGAATATTCAGCACCATAACATCCTTTTAGAGCTGCACATTAACTATTCAGTTTTTCTCTTCCGTTTACTCGATTTCTTCTCACGTACCCTCTCGTCTTGCAAAAAAATGTTCAAATTTGGACTTATCTGCACACAATAAATCTGCCACTCTTTCAATGTTCCGTGTTTATGCATTTTTCTTTATCATGACTGCCTTTTCATTTTCTTCACCTGCCATAACAGGGGTTTCTTGATGGCTATACTCCACCTGAGCTCGACTGTTCCAAATCGATTTTTTCACAGTTCAGAGAGATATTGGGTGTTGTGGAACGTAATTAGCTTCAGTTGTGGTCTCTGTAATATTTTTTCTATTTTTTTTTTTGCTCTTAATAATCAAGCGTTTATATTCACTAACAGTTGTCACTTTTGATGTTTCAGCTCTTTTTATAATAACATTTGTAACAGTTTCAAAATGCCTTTTTAATAAAAACTGCACTCGGTGTCTTGAAATCTTTACATTCTTCAATTTTTTTTATTAGACTTATCTGAATAAAATTTCAATTTGTTGCCCCACGTCATTGTCTAATTACTTCGATTTTGAAATTTGAGTTGTGGGAATTACCTAAAACTTTAAAAAAATGAAAATACTGTCTAGTTTTTCTTTAAACAGAGACACCTACGTATGTTTTGCCAACAAAAATTTCTTACTGCAGAGTTATCATTTAGTACCTGTATTAATATATACCTTAGTTTAAAAATCTACTGAGGGTTGTAATGGTGAAAAGGAAAATATAATGTTTCTCATAGAAAATATTGTGGACAGTCAAATCAAATGTGTGAACATTTTGGTAAAATAAGGAAGCTGGAGCAAGACTGAAAAATAAAATCAAATACACGGTAATCTATATCTCATACTTTAAAAATAATTATAAAATATCACATTTAAAGGTGGTTTTTAAAGAAATATATAGTGGCCATATAGTTTATATACGACTAATAAAAATAATTAGGTATCATATAGTATGTGGTCTACCTCTTTGATTCTGATATAGTATATAGCCTATGTTTTTGGTGATGGTAAAGTATATGGCCTACGTCTTTGATTCTGTACAATATGTGGCCGAAGTCTTTGATTATATTATAGTATGTGGCATACATATTTGATGCAGGTATAGTATGTGACCTACATTTTTGATTCTGGTGCAATCTGTGTGTAGTCTATGTCACTGATGATATGATAGCATGTGGCCTACGTCTTTGGTTCTGTATAGTATGTGACCTACTTCTTTGATTTTGGTACAAAACGTGGTCTGGGTCTTTGATTTTGTTAAAGTGTGCGACCTACGTCTTTGATGCTGGCATAGCTTTGTGGCCTACCCAGTTTGAATATGTCCTACCTCAGTAATAGTATATTTATAAATATAAGTATGTGGTTATTTATTGAAATTAACCTTAACCCTGCTTTTGCCATAACCCTAGACATTACCAGACAGAATACTTCTTTATGATAAGCTTTTTAATATAGGTCACATACTATAACAGACAAAAATATCATAGGCTACATTCAAATGGTAGGCCACATATTATATCAGCGAGAGAATTACGTAGGCCGCATTCAAATGGTAAGCAACATACTAGAATACCAATAATTCATAAACTGTGCGGTTTGAGCCCTTCTGTTTTACTCATGCAAGGTGATGATACGCAGAAAAAATTTAGACTTCCGAATATAAAATGATAATCTCGGAAAATGAACATTTCGCTAAAACTTTTACAAGTTTTTGTATCTCAAGAAAATTAGATTTTTAAGAAATATTTTTACACTGTATGATGAAAAAGAAAGTCGTATGTTTCAACTGACACCAGAAATCTCTAATTGAAATAACCGAATGACTTTAAAAGTAGAACCGGTTAAATAGATGCAATTTTCGATATATTATCGTTATGGAACTTTCCAGACAACCTAGCGAAATAACATCGATTATTATCGACCAATAATTACCAGGAATTCTTACTTCGTCTCAGTTCTGTAATTAGCCCTGATGTCAACGTGAAATAAATGGATCAAGAATTTAATTGATTCCGTCGTCTATATAAGTAGACTTTTATACAGATTGACCTACCGGACCAGATTTTAAGGTATAATGAAACGATTTTCATTTCCTGAAGCTAGCTTAACGTTTTATGAGATGCAAGAGTTTATAAAATTATTCCCTAAATTTAATTTGTTTTGCAACAAGGGCACAAGCAAGGAGCGCTTAGTATCAAACCCAGTAAAATTGGTGGTATTATATAACTATTTCTGGCCCTTAACGCTTTACCTACATCAAGACAATAGAAGTTCAAAAGTGAAATGGTTTGATTTAAATGTGCAATCATTTGAAAATATATTCCATTTAAATACAAAAGGGATTCATATAATCCACGCTTTTTTCTCTTACCTAAAGGGGATTTTAGTAAAACAGATATCCAGTTAATCTAAATTTGCATATAATCTTCTAGTTCAAAATTATATTTTAAAATATTTTTGTAATATTTAGAAACAAAGTAAAAATTAATTTTATTTTTTGCCAAAAATATACAAAATGTTCATTGAAATGTTATTATTATTTGTCTTCTTAAAAATTAATTTTTTCCCGGAGTAATAGAGTGTCAACGTTTTCACCTTTTTAGCACATTTGTGAATCTCTTTTCTGACCATAAAATATATAGAAACTGCCTAATTGTTCTAGATATCTGTATGCTTTTGTCTATTGTATTAGCCTGTATCATGACATATTTTTAATAATATTTTATTTTTAACTGAATGTCTAGATTTTATTTATTTGTAACTAGATCGATGGCAATGTTTTTCAAACGCTGTCAGCACATACTGGCATTGTTTATAGTGGTTGTAATTAAGTGTTTTCATATTGCTTTTTATTAAAAGTGGTTCAATCTTTCTAGCCTTTTATACATGTAGATGTGGCTATGACATTTTTATTTTCTACGAATAAGTTTCGAATTGAATTTGGCCTATATATATATATATATATATAGGCCAAATTCAAATCGAAAGATATTCGTAGAAAATAAATAAGACTATAATTTTTTATATATTTTATGGTCAGAAAAGAGATGCACAAATGTGCTAGAAAGGAGAAAATGTTGACAATCTATGACTCAGGGAAACATGAATTTTAAAAAAGACAAATAATTATAAAATTATAAAAAGAAAAAACCCGAGACAAAAACCCGAGACGAAAACCCTAATACGTAAAGCGCTCAATACAATAGCAGAGCAAACAACTCTGCTATTGTATTGAGCGCTTTACGTATTAGGGTTTTCGTCTCGGGTTTTTTCTTTCGACGAGTACTTTGACTTATGTTCAAATACTTCGTTCGTTTCTTTTTTTTTTTTTGCTTCCATTTTATCCCCTCCGCGTTTATACTCGGTGCATTTTTGGAAACGGGTTTAAAAATAGATTTATTATTATTGGTATTAACATAAGATATATATATATATATATATATATATATATATATATATATACAAGTTCTATGCACCCCTACCTCTAGATCCGACTAGTACTTACAAAACAGAATTGTCACTTCTCATTCAGAACCTGAATCATGACATAAAAAACAAAATAAAATCCCTCATTCCTGAGAACCCCAAAACAGCAACTTTCTATACTATCCCAAAACTACACAAACTCCCCAAAATCATTTCAGAAAGACACCCCAACACCTCTTCGTCCACCCCACACCATATAAAACAAGCAAATAATGAAGAAACCTACAAAATTTCAAAAGAACTAAAAATCACACCACCGGGCAGACCCATAATATCAGGCATCGGTACCCTCACAGAAACTATATCTGGATACATAGACAATATTCTAAAACCCCTATTACCTGACATACCCAGTTATATCAGAGACACTACTGACTTTCTCAAAAAGTTACAAAGCATTAATTTAGTCCCAGGTGATAATATCATAGTAACAATGGATGTTACGTCTCTATACACGAACATTCCACATATTGAAGGAGTAACAGCATGCCATGAGTTCCTCAAAAACAAATTACCCATCAACCAGATCACAGATTTATGTCAATTAATTAATTTCATTTTAACACACAATAATTTCAAATTTAACAACAAACATTATTTACAAATTAGCGGCACAGCGATGGGCACGAAAATGGCACCTAGTTATGCCAACATCTTTATGCATATTTTAGAAAAAAAGATACTAGACAGTTCACAATGCAAACCATCACACTATTTTAGGTACATTGATGATATTTTCTTAATATGGACTCATGGATTAGAAAAATTAAAAAACTTCTTCACTTTCTGCAACAACTTCCACAATACAATCAAATTTACCATGGAGTACTCATACACATCTGTCCCTTTCTTAGACGTCATGGTAAAATTAAACAAACACACACTTTCCACCAGTCTATACAACAAACCCACAAACCAACATAAATTCCTACACTTTAACAGCTGTCATCCCCTCAAATTAAAAAAATCTATAGTATACAGCTCATTTATTAGAATAAAACGCATTTGCTCACACCATAAAGACTTTCTAAATAACATTAACAACCTAACAAAACAGTTTCTAGAATGCAAATACCCAATAAAAATAATAAAGGAAGCACTACATAAAACCATCCACATAGACCGTAGCACACTTCTCACATACAAAAAACGAAAAGATAATAACCGAATTCCCATGGTTTTTAACCATAATCAATATTCCCACACACTCATCAAAAATTTAAAAAATGACTACAGGAACCTCCAATCAAACAAAAACATCAAAGACATTTTCGATAGACCACCCATAAATGCAAAGAAACAAACACCTAACCTATCAACCATCCTCACTTCTAATAAATATTTAAATAATACAAACCTATCAGGGAATCTAAAATGTGGAAAGCCCCGCTGTTTAATCTGTAAACATCTAATAACAGACAAAACATTCTCTGTACCCAACACAAAAATAAAATTACACCCACCAAACCTTACTTGTGATAGCAAAGACATCATATACTTTCTCTTCTGCTCAATTTGCCCTAACAGTGGATACATCGGCGAATCCGGTAATAGCTTTAGATTCCGCTTCAATAATCACAAACTAAATATACGACAAAATAATATATACTCCCCAATTGCAACACATTTTAATCAACCCGATCACACTTTAGAAAATTGCAAATGTTTACTAATAGACTCCAATTTTAGTTCTACATACACACGCAGAAAGAAAGAAAAATACTGGATTTTAAAATTAAACACACACAAACTAGGGTTAAATAGGGACTTAGGTGTGTTGAATCTCTACAAATATTTCAATAGATAATAAGAATTCTCTCTAAGACATTCCAAAAAATTTTTTTTCTAGGACAAACAGACTCTCTAAAGGTACATGCCGCGTGTTGATTGGTTGATTGGTTGACCGAAAATAAACAAATGAACGTACCGCATGCGAATTGGTTTATCGACACCACGCGATACAAACAACGAAAAAATAGATATTCCAAGTAATTTTTTAACCAACACAAACAGACTTTCTCCACGGAGGTGCCACGTGTTGACTGGTTTACCGATAATAAACAAACGGACGTGCCGTATGTTGCTTAGTTTATCGACACCACGTGTTGTAAACAAACAAATGTGCGAACGCTACCGTAGAACGCGTTTCCAATTCTAATTTTAAAAAAATCACTTGTTTCCGATGAAGAACCGAGGTCGGTTTGAAATATAAAACTACATTAAAAATAAACAAATACTGTTTAAAAAAGTACGTTTTTTTTAAAAATCAAAAAATTTTTTATTAATACTCTTTCCTATATATATATATATATATATATATATATATATATATATATATATATATACACTTCCGGCCATAATTATTAGGCCAACCCAGTTTTCTAAAAAAATGATTTATTTCATACAATATTTTAGTATTTATTGCTAAGTAGATAATTGTAAATTAACATAGAATGGTTCTTCTGTTAATACTGCACCATAACATGTACATAAAATGAATTTATAAATATTTCATAATTACCTTTATTGCAGTTTCATTAATGAAAGAATGAAGAAAATTTAAGGTGATTCAAATGAGATAATCTTTTCTTCCTTGTTTTATCAAACTTTGCAAAGTAATAATAAAAACAGAACAATTCTATTTTCATTTAGGATTAGCCACTTTGCAATAAATACTAAAAATAGTAGGAAATACATCTTTTCTTTTAAAAACTGGGGTGGTCTAATTGGTTTTTCCCGGTAGTCTAGATAAATAGATAGAACTACCTGTGTAGAGCTTAGACTTTATCAATTTAAGCGTAGTAATAGATTTGATGTGCGTTATAGTGTGGTGGATAACGGCTCGGAACGAGATATAGTAGAGTTAAGTTCGCATTCTAGTTGAATTCGTTGCATTCACTTACACGCAAATATCATTGGGGAAAGTATTATTCCATCTCTTCTCTCATCTATGTGTCTAATAACAGGACAAATTGAATTCTATAACATTGGTTGGCAACCAGTCTACTGCAGAAAGTAATGGTAACCCAGTCAATCATGTCTCTTTCGAGACATGATCGTTCAAGCGTGTAACTGAATAGAATGATGGAATTGTCTCATCAGCTGAATTGGTTAGAGATAATAGTAAATCTATACTAACAGTTTCTACTCTCGCACTTCGCGCTTATGGAACTCTCTCAGGTCATCTTTCTTCCCAGTCAAATTTGATAATCAAAAATATAACTGCATTATCATTCCTTACTTCATGTTTATGGAACTCTCTCACGGCATCTTCCTTCCCAGTCAAATTTGATAATCAAAAATATAACTACATTATCATTCCGTACTTCACGCTTATGGAACTCTCTCACGGCATCTTCCTTCCCAGTCAAATTTGATAATCAAAAATATAACTACATTGTCATTCCTTACTTCATGCTTCATAATTCCTGTTCTTTTATTGCTCTTTTTTCTTAATAGTATTTCTAATATTCTGTAACAATCAGTAACTGTTATTACTTTTGCTTTGTTTGAAATGAATAAAAAGAGAACTCATGTATAATCTGAAATTTACATGAGAGTTTATAATCATTCGATACTTACAAACGGTTTGATATCAAAAGATAGATACATATAGACGGGTGTCAATAAATAAGCATAATTAGGCTGACAGCAATGCATAGACATGAACAGACTGATATCAGCAGATAAACACGAAATGACAATATCAATTAATAGACATGAACAGACTGATATCAATAAGCACGAGCTGAAGATATAAATAGACAGACACAAATTAACCAATATCAATAAACACACACGAACTGATTGATATCAATAAATAGACACGAAAACAAAATCAATAGGCAGAGACATAGGTGAATCATTTTTTATTTTAGAAGCAACTTGAGACACCTTGTTCTACAGAAAAATGCTCCTAATACCATGGAGTGAACATATGATCAATGGCTAAATGTCTGTCATTTTAATAACAGATAATTATAAATTATTTTTATTTTTTTAGTATATATAGGGTGTTCCAATAACTTGAACCTATATTAAATTTGAATGAACCGCTTATGATATTTTTCAATTTTTTCAAATTTAACAAATTCAGTCTTTGGCAATTTCAAGTATCAGTCAGTCAAGTGCCATACGTGAAACACGTTTGGGCGATCATGTCTCGAAAGGGACATGACTGACTGGGCAGAACGTTATCCCGCAGTAGGTTGCCATTGCTTTCTGCGGGAGACTGGTTGCCGACCAAGGCTATAGAATCCAATCTGTCCTGTTATTTAACCCATAACTGGAGGGAAGAGACGGATTAGTACCTTTTCCAAGGGTATTTGCGCGTAAGTGAACGCAATGAATTCAACTGAAATTCGGACTCGGCTACCCGATTTCTCGTTCCGAGTCGATATCCACTGCACCACAACGCAATTTCAAGTATAGAAAGATTAAAAATCTATAAGAGTAAAAATTGAGAAGAAATTAAACTTTTGCTCATCAACATGTCTGTCGCCACTGAAAACTTCAGCAGACAATATTTAAAACAATTAATCTAGACAAAGATGAAAGTAAATATGTGCATTGTGGTGCAGTGGATTTTGAATCAGAACGAAAAATCAGTGAACCGAATTCGAATTCCAATTTAATTCGGTTCATTCACTTACGCGCCAATACACTTGTAAAAGGTATCAATCCGTCTCTTCTCCTTCCTGTGGGTTAAATAGCAGGATAAATTTCTATGTTTACCTGACTTTTAGCTGATGAAATATTTTCTACCCGAAAACCAAGTTTACACAGAGAAATTTCCAGAAGATTTTTCTTAAACCAAGTTTACCCCAAGCAATGGAAAGCACTAATGCATAAGGGGTTTCTAGCTGCAAAATGAATAGAAAAGAGAAAAAAAATATGAAAAGGCAAAAAGAAGAGTATTTTAATCAGGAAGACAATAAATAACAATCGTCGTCATCCTGCGGCCTTGGCCGAGATAGAACTAAACTACACCCCTCCAGTATTCCCTGTGCATATAGAACCTTGGCGCAGTTTATAGCGAAATTCATAATCTTAACAAATAGCTGAATACTTGATGCTTCGCCAGGGCTAACAAGGGCGTTTTTTATTGTGACACAACACTAGATTGGTTGCCTCCAGGACCCCTCCTGCTATTTAACCCATAACTGAAGAGATGTAACGGATTAATACCTTTCCTAAGGGTACCAGTGCTTAAGTGAATGCATGGTAATCAACTGGAATTCGAACTCGGCTCACCGATTTCTCTTTCCAAGCCGACATCCACTGTACCACAACGCACATCCGTAACAATATTGCATTTCATTTTTTGAAGATAAAAGTAAGCCATGATGCAAGGAACTGGATGAAATTTCCTCAAGCGAGAAGTGCAAGAAATTAACTCATGTTTCTATCTAGCCAATCCGACTGCAAATTGATGAGATAATGTTGCCAATCTACTACTAATACTAGTTACCATCGTAAAGAGCCCTTTGGTACAATTACCATGAAATACACAAAGAAGCAAATTTCCCGCGGTGAGAATGTGACGTACGCCGAAACCCCAGATTTCATAACTTTATCGCAATTAGAAAATTCGTTCATTCCAATAGTTGTGATATTTACTTCTGAAACTCGCTATGTCACGTATACAGAGGATCCCCGTACTCATGCTCTTCGGATTCATTTGGTTAAAAGGAAATTCTATTCAAACAGATTTTTCTAGAATCCCCTTAATCAATCTTAATATTTTCAGCTCACTGTTCAACTACTTTCAGTAACATAATTCAGTAACCTACTAGCTTGAGTTACACTTGGGTCTTGTATTAAGTGAACAATATATAAAAATATTAAGTGCAGTACGTTTACGGAGTGATATAAGTTTTGTCCCTTGTACGATGCCTATAAGATGATAATATTCTGAATTTTCCAGTGTGATATGAAAGGAAAATATGCTTGTATTATTAGAGCATCTGAAAAATTTATTTAATAAAATCATCCAAGCGATATTGCGTTAACTGTGCCATGTCTTTAGAAATCTAAGAAACTGACTGTTAGGACGAATAAAACATATTCCAAGGGAATTAAACTCTTCCTGTTCCCAAACAGAGTACCTCCCTTTTCACCTCTCAAGGTGGGTACACACGAGTCACGTGATCAACGAAACATTCAGACGTGGGACGCATGAGGGAACAGACTTGGAATATGGCCGTCAATGGTTAAAGAACGCATGTATGTTGTTCTGCCCTAATGGGCGACTGAAACCGCATGTATATATTTTGTAATGTTTCTCCATGTAAAATAAATGTATTTTCCAGTCAACCGTGAGTAGACATCTACTTTTCTTTCCTTCCATGGTTTTTCTCCACGTGCTGCACACACACACACACACACACACACACACACACACACACATTCGTCCACGGACCATGAATCATACTATAAATTAAGGCATTTTAGTTATGAGACAAAAACCCCGTTCATAACACTGACTAAATTGCACAAATTCTAGCGAATGTGCATATCATGATAGGTGAAAGCAGATTTAATAGGAGAATACTTTAAGGAAAATGCCTACAAGAATGGCAATTATACTTGAACTCAGAATAATATAGTTTATATTTCTTTGACATCATAAGAAAATAGACTTGCTGAATTGACCTTAAAAGTCCTTATGCGCAAAAAAGAATGGCAAAATGAAACTTCCAGTATGCTTATCTACTGAGCGGGTCTTAGGCAAGACGGTAAACTGCTTCCGGCAGCAAGGCCTCTGCTAAGTATGTTGTGAGGAGCATGAAACCACATCTTACCTGTTGTTGTTGGTTAGCGGCTGATGAGGGCAAAGTAAATGCACATGTGATCATTGGTCACATGTTGTATGTAAGAAATTTGAAAACTAAGACTCTCTGAAAAGTAAGATCACCCTTTGGAAAGACGAAGTGACTCTTTGGAAAGACGAAGTGACATCTTGGAAAGACAAGAACTTTTATCAACTATGGCTAGTACATCAAACGGAAAATGCCCTCAGGGTAACTGTAGCGAGGAGGGAGGATATATCACCCATCAATCTGATTCTATTGGCAACAAATTGGAACTGAACCCGGCTACAACATGTGACTGCGGAAAGACATTTAAAAGTTTGCGAGGATTAAAAATCCATAAGGCACGTTGGTGTCAACAACGTTGTTCACCTAACCGTGAATATAAATCGACTGATGGGATTATGAAACAGGACTACAACCACAGTGTTCAGGATCCCATTGTTGAACATCAGCCCCCAGGAGACATTCCCAGCAAACCAAGGATTCAATGGCCTAAAGATAATCAGAAAACTCTTTGGTCAAATCTTGATGAAGAGCTTTCATTTTTACTACCGATTCACCTTAAGGGTCCCATTGAAAAACAAACGGGCATATTTTGCAACATCGTATATAACGTTTGTTTTGACAGATTTGGCATAGAACCAAACAGAAGAGAGAACGCATTTAAAAAACCAAACAGACGACAAATGCAAAAGGGGAAATTAAGATCCGAACAACGGTTATTAAAACGCCGTCTGAAAGAATCCCCTTTGCATGAAAAAGAGGGAATATTAATTCTCTTAAATAACATCAAACAGGAAATTCTGAAAATATCAAGAGCGGAAAACCAACGGAAGAATCGAAAGAAAAAACGCCAGGCCCGGAAATCATTTTATACGAACCCATATGGATTTGCTAAAAAACTGATTTAGATTTCTAGGACACTCCACTATTTCATTTCTTTCGAAAATAGGCGTCACTGGAAGGGATTTAAAGAAGCAAATATGCCGCCTTCAATCTATTGTTCGACAAGCGTCATGCTGGATTTGGCGCAATTCGAAGAAATTCGCAAAGAAAGCATGACGTCGTCTACTTCTTCCGTTCTCGTTCTGCTCTTGAATTTTAAAAAACTGTTAAAGCGTTTTCATCTGTCTCAATGTGCCAATTGATTTTATTTTTCTGTCATTTACTTTGCTCAGTAGCGATTGCTGCTGGTGGTGCCAGGGGTGGCAGTCCCGCTTTAAACCACCGAAACTGTGTATTCACCCTTGGTTAGCGGCTGATGAGGGCAAAGTAAATGCACATGTGGTCATTGGTCACATGTTGTATGTAAGAAAAAAATGTTAGTGTGCCAGCAATGGGCAAATAGTTAACCCCTGAAATGGGGTTAAACACTTTGAATAAAAACTCTTTTATAGAAATATATACACAAAAATACTTTTATAGAAAAATATACATTTTTGAAAGAAAAATATTGCCGACAATACATTTTGGAAGAAAAAAATATTACCGTAACACATTTTTGAAGGAAAAAATTATTTTCACCAAAACATTTTTAATACAAAACTAGAAGACATTTTCAGTTTTCTAAAACAAAAAAGAATAAAAACAAAATAAATTTAATTAAAATCTGACTAAATCAACCTTCTTACTATAACCGAAAATGAAAACAAAATACCTTAAAACCCCATCATTTTGGCATTAAATGACCCACAAACGTGTGAATATGTCGTTATAAAATTCAGACTCAAACTCATCTACTGAGGTTTTAAATGAATGGCATAAGAAAGAACTGAGAGTTACAACAATATGGACAAATATTCAGAGGCAGAAACTTTTCGATGGTAAAAAAGAAAAGATTACTGACTTTCTATATAGTAATCATGCTTGAAAATCTTATGATGAAGGAGAGACTTGAAGCAACAGAAATTTGGTCCTACAGAAGGATGTTTAGGATACCATAGATCGAATATATGAGCATCGAAAGGTTTTGGAGATGATGCCAACGAAAAGGAAACTGATACTTAACATCGTGTAGCTGAAGTTGCTGGGACACCTAATATCGAAGGATGTTTAGGATACCATTGAACGAATATATGAGCATCGAAAGGTTTTGGAGATGATGCCAACGAAAAGGAAACTGATACTTAACATCATGTAGCTGAAGTTGCTGGGACATCTAATGTGGAAGGAGAGTTTGAAGAAATTAATACTGACGGGACAGATAAAGAGAAAGAGAGACAGGGAAAGCAACGCAAGGCATACTTGAGTTGCTCGATTAGATTTTGTAAGCGATACCAAGATGAAAAGTGTTAAGGGCGACGGGGATAAAGGTAGATGATCAATCGAAATGATTAGCTGAGTGCAAAAACACTTCGGTGTATCCAGACGACTCAAGCAGTCAGATAGAATCTGTTCATCTAAAGAGACCTGGACGTTTCCCTGAGGCATCATCATTCGACACAGCGTACCCACCACCACATATATGAGTTTGTATGCCGTTGTGGTGCAGCAGTCGATGTGAGTTGTGGTGCAGGGAATATCTACTCGAAACCTCAACTCCAGTCACTACTCTCTCTTAAAGTAGCTTTAAGCAGCTTCTTTGCACATTTTCACATAAATATTTTCATGCTTATTTTTTCAGAAGAATTTGCAAATCTAAGCCCAGTACTAAATTGGCAGTTAAGACAATAGTTTACAGTAGATATTTTTAAATGTTACCGTACGTTATATGCTAATAATTTCTTCTCTCGCTTGTAGAATATTTTCTGGCCTATTGATTTCAGGTCACTTCTTAAAAATCCAAATGCAATGCCAATAGTTATTTTCTATCGTAATTTATGTTGTTTTATCATCTTTCTGGGGTAGTATCCTTTGGGTGTTAGTGGGTTAATTGACTTGTTGGGGGTTGAAAATATTTAAAAACATGTTCATCCAGGAATAATTTGAAAAAAAAGACTATGTTGTTGCTGGGACACAAAATGGAATCTATAAATCTAGTAGCCGAATTTCAATGTTATGACATATATAAAAAATAATTTAGATTTATAAGTAACGCATGATTTTTACAGAGTAGTTTATTTCTCAGATGTACATAGTAAAACGTAAGTTTTGCTTTAATATTCGTGTCTTAAAAGATGATGCATCTGAAATCAATAGAAATCTAATTTGAAATTTTACATAAACACATTTAAAATCTCCACAGATATTTAAAAAATTAACAAGTGTTAATAAAATTCTAACTAATTCTTTTCATGAATTAATGAATTTGAGTAAATCATCAACTTGAAGAGGAGAGAACAGCTGGTTGTCAAATAACTAGGCAGCTTAATGTTTGCGCAACTTTTCTGAGAGCTTCAGAATTTGGGACCCACAAAAAATTAACATTAAGTTATTTGTTATATTTATATAACAAACAACGGATTGTGTGATAAGGACAACCAAAAGCGCATAGACAAAGCCAATAATATGTACAAATATTTTCAAAAATGTCTCTATAAAGATTGAAGAGAAGGCTGAAATATTATGTAATTTGTAATTGTCAACATGAGGCAATTAGATATGAGAGACTACCATTGCAAATGACGAAACCGAAGGGGCAAGCAGTTGTTGAGTGAAATCTATGACGAAGTATCACAGAAATATCTGAGACGCTTAGTGTCAGCCCTGTAACAGCCTCGCGCCGTTTGCAGTTGTACTGGCAAGGTGAAAATGTAAACTTATTTATAAATGGAAGGTTGTCTGTGTGTGTGTGTTTGTGTGACCTTTACCTATAGACTCTGCAAAAGGCTGAACCAATTTTTTTGAAAATTTACACAGTTGTACTATAAGCGTCTGCGAGTGTTGTTAGCTAGGTCTTGTCTCGAAGTAACCCCGATATATATCGAAAATTGATAATCGAAAAAATCGGGTTATAGAAGGAGTGATCCGATTTTAATCAAATTTGATACACTCATAGACAAAGACATGAGAAACGATATTCAGAAGATACAAGGATTCAGTTCTTACAAAAAATCGATAATATATATCTATAAAAGGCAAGTTGTTTGTGTGTGTGTCTGTTTATCTGCCTGTATGTCTTTTTTTTTCAGCCCTTTTATTTTCGTTTTTGCTACTGGTTTGGCTCCAAGTAGGTATAATTGTACTTTTTAGTCTCAGCCATGATACCATTTACACAGAGGACTTATTTAGCTTTCAAAATTAAGTGTTAGACGAAAAAAATCTTATTTGATATCGATGCCAGGAAATCAAACTTTGACTTACATTAATTCATTTTTCTTTCAGTCTACGGTTTCGCTTTAATTGGAAACAATATTACTTTTTAGTCTTTCGTGCCAACGTCCAAAGAGCCTGAGATCCAGGACCATGGATTAGATTTAAAGCTTTCATTACACCCGAGCAATGTCGGACTATACTGCTAGTGCTAGATAAGTAAATTCCTTATAATTTCAATGAAAATCAAAAACTTAGGCGTTGATGCACATTCTGTGTAACACCAATGATCTCTTTCTTGACTAAATAGTCACTTGTGATAAAAAGTGGATTCTTTATGATAACCGTAAACGATCAGGTCATTGAGTTTACTGAGATGTGTTCCACAAACATTTCCCAAAGTCAAAGTAGCATCAGTAAAAAATCTTGGTGACTGCCTGGTTGTCTGCAATTGGTGCTATACACTACATATTTCTGGAAGACAATCAGAGCATTAATGTAGAGCTTTACTGAGATCAACTTGCTAAAATGCATGCACCCCTGCAAAAGAAATTGTCACCTGAATTCGTGAATCAACGTGGTACAATTCTGCTCCATGAGAATGGGCGGCCATATGTTGCAAGAATAGGTGGAATCAGTTATCAAAGATTTCATTGCATCACAGTCAGTAACTTTTTATCAACGAGGCATAAATAATCTCATCGATCGATGTCAGATGTGAATAGATATCCAACGTTCGAGCAATTTAAACATTTCTACAGTTAATTCTTCAGTCATAAATTTATGTTTATGCAATCAGCCATTCTTTTTTAACAACCGAATAGAGAAGTTATAATTTTGAATACACAGGTCTGCTCGGTCAGTGAATAGCGAATGTTTTTTATGAAGAAAGGATAATATTACTGCTTCCATTATTTTCAACTGAACATTAATTAATAATTGAGTTAGTCATCACGACATAAGATTTCACACTTCAGTCAATTAGTCAATTAAGTGCCATACGTGATACACGCTTGGGCGATCATATCTCGAAACCAACATGACTGACTAGGCAGAAGATTATCCCGCAGTAGGGTGCCATTGCTTTCTGCGGTAGACTGGTTGCCAACCAAGGCTATAGAACCCAATCTGTCCTGTTATTTGACCCATAAGTGGAAGGATGAGACGGATTAATACCTTTCCCAAGGGTATTGCGCGTAAGTCAATGCAATGAATTGGTCTGGAATTCGAACTCGGCCCCCCGATTTCTCATTCCGAACCGATATCCAATGCTCCACAACGCACATCCTTCACACTTACCCTTCCAAATTCATATATTACTGTCATAAAGTTTATGTTTCTACGAATTTCTGATGGAACAACGATGTCTGCAAAACAACAACAACAACAATAATAATAATAATAATAATAATAATAATAATAATAATAATGAACCAAAAAGAAAAAAAATCCTATTAATTGATATGGCTTGTCCAGTGGATTGTAACACAGCAAACAAGGAATTGGAAAAACAGTCAAAATAAAAGACCTGGAAATTGAAATAGAAAAAAGTGGAAATTAAAAACAAGAATCGTGCCAGTGATAGTAAGTGAAGTTGGAAATATGAAAAAACTGAAAAAACAAGACATTGAAACCCGAGATTAAGAGATATGCAAAAAATATTTTGTTAAGTACAGACCACACACTAAGGAGAACTTTGTCTATGTAACGCTAGGAATGTTAGGTAGATTGAAAAAAACATGAAATGGAGCCATAACAACTCACCAAGACCTGCCTTAGGTCTTCCTGCAGACCTGGTAGGTAGTGCGACCATTGCAGTAATTTATTTATGATGACAAATAATAATAATAATAATAATAATAATAATAATAATATGTCTCCAGTTACCCTGTGTTACCAAACATAGAATAGAAATCCTGGCACGAGAGAGTGGGTCGATATCTGTATTTGAACGTATGCAAATTTTACGGGAAGGAAAATGCAAGAAACTCGTATGACAATCATCCAAACCCGATTAAAAACATAGGACTTTTAACAATTTTATGGGACACTACAGTACACACTGACAGAAAAATCAAGGCTAATATCCCAGACATCGCTTTCAAAAATCACAAGAACAAAATGTGCTTTATTACTGACATATCAGTCCCTGCAGACTGTACTCTATCTTTGAAGATCTTTTTAGAAAAATTGAAAATAAAAGGATCTTGAAGTGGAAATCTCAAAAATGTGGACATGAGAACATCAATAATCCCATTTGTCGTTGGTTCCTTCGGATCTATTGGAAAATGTTTCTATAGAGTCATGTAAGTAATTCATTTTATCCCATGATTTAAAGAAATACAAAACATTGAACGATAAGTATAGCACATACCTTACAAAAAGTTATATCTATATAAAATATGTATAATCTTAATGTTTTTTCTCAAAACATGTTCAGTAACAATATAATGATGTCATTTCTGAAAATAAAAAAGAAACGTGTATACCTCATAAATGAAAATTATTATTAATATTATGATACAAAAAATTAAAACATTTGATCTAATACTCAACATTAATAGTTGAAATGTCAGTCAGTTAAGTGCCATACGCGATACACGCTTGGGCGATCATGTCTCGAAAGAGACATGACTGACTGGGCAGAAGATTATCCCGCAGTAGGTTGCCATTGCTTTCTGCGGTAGACTGGTTGCCGACCAACGCTATAGAACCCAATCTGTCCTGCTATTTAACCCATAACTGGAAGGAAGAGACGGATTAATACCTTTCCCAAGGGTATTTGCGCGTAAGTGAATACAATGGATTCAACTGGAATTCGAACTCGGTTCCCCGGCTTCTCGTTCCGAGCCGATATCCACTGGACCACAACGCACATCCTCAGTTGAAATGTACGCTGCCTAAAAAGTGATATATTCTATAAAGAGTTTTTCACTCTGTAAATGGTCCAACATGCATTTAAGTTAGTAGATTACAAAGTAAGGTACTGTTTATGGATGATATGTTAAGAGTGTAGTGATCGGCAAGACATCCTCCTCTGTGTCGGTTTGACAGAGCAGTGTTTCGTGGCAACAAGCTGCCCGAGAACTTACTAGTCCCCAAAATACTCTGGAAGGAACGTGGGTTGTTTTCCACAATGTAGGTAACATAGTTGGTCTTAGTCCTGAAGGTCTGACAGGTAGAACCATAGAACGAACATCGTCTGAAAACTTTCCATGAGTGCAGCAATATACCAGGAGGTGGAGGAAACTGGTCATGTGCTCATCTGTGCAGGGACGCTTGTATTACACTCAGACATGTACCTAATGATGGTGACGATTGTGATTAAACTAAGGGTAGTAATACTCTTCAGAGTGAGAGTCAGTTAAATGCCATACGTGATACACGAAAGTGACATGATTGACTGAGCAGAAGATTATCCCGCACTAGGTTGCCACTACTTTCTGTGGTAGACTGGCTGCTAGGCAGGTCTATAAAACCCCATCTGTTCTATTATTTAACCCATAACTGGAGGGAAGAGACGGATTCATAGCTTTCCCAAGAATGTTTATGCGTAAATGAATGCAAGGAATTCAACTGGAATTTGAACTCTGCTCCCCGATTCGTCGATATGAGCTGATATACACTGCACCATTTTTTTTTGTTATTTGTGTAGAAGAAAAAAACATTAATGCTGTCGCACATCTCTCCACATTTATTTGTGTTTGATTATCGTAATGAATCTATTTTCTCATTTTTATTCTGTCATCTCTTAAAATAGATTTGGTTTCTTTCTTTCTATCTCCCTCTCCCTCTCTTTCTCTCCCTCTCCCTCTATCTCTCCCTCTCTCTCCCTCTCTCTCTCTCTTATAGTGTGTAGAACAAAAAGTGAATTTGAAGTTTGTCTTTGATCTCGCCAATTTCTTTGTGCTTGCTTATCGTAGTAAATCCATTTTTCATCATCAGAAACATTATTGTCTAATAAACATTTTTATGTAGAACAAGAAGAAAAAATAGGTTTCTGAAAGATAATCAATATGCTTTTTTTTTTACTTTTTGCGGTACATACTCACCAGGTTTCAGAATTTCTTATCTAAGTTCAAAGCAATAATGAAAACTGAGAATCTTCAAAAATACTTCTAAGAGCTCGGCGATATTTTTCCCAAAAAATTTCAGTGGTAAGATTTGCATTGCCCTAAAATAAATGTATTAATTAAATTCAGCCTACGACGATATATGCGATTGTTATTTCGAAAAATACAGTACATTCCAAAGGGTACTTACCGTCATTACTCCTGGTGAAAAACTGCGTACCCTAAGTTGAATGGCTGCAAATGATAATAGTCAGTCAGTTAAGTGCCATACGTGATACACGCTTGGGCGATCATGTGTCGAAAGAGACATGACTGACTGGGCAGAAGATTATCCCGCAGTAGGTTGCCATTGCTTTCTGCGGTAGACTGATTGCCAGCCATAGCTATGGAACCCAATCTATCCTATTATTTGACTCATAGCTAGCAGAGGAAGAGATGGATTATATTATTAAATAGTAATTAGTGGGGGATCAGTTTATCACTCAATAACAATATAGAACTGGTCCCCCACTTTATGCCCATTATAAGCCTTAATCATGATTCCAACTAGAATATTCAGTCAGTCAGTTAAGTGCCATACGTGGGCCATCATGAAGATTATCCCACAGTAGGTTGCCATTGCTTTCTGCGGTAGACTGGTTGTCGACCAAGGCTATAGAACCCAGTCTGTCCTGCTGTTTAACCCATAACTGGAAGGAAGAGACAGATTAATACCTTTCCCAAGGGTATTTGCGCGTAAGTGAATACAATTTTTTACATGCATCTTTAGCAATTAATAGCGGAATTCCACTTGAGATTTGGTATTAGACTGAGGGGTAACGTCCCATCAAAACGCGGGGTCCTCGGGAGGATATCCGTTTACCCTGACTGGTGGTAGTTCGGGATCAGCTGACAAGTCGGTTAATTATTCAATTTGTTCAAGTTTTCCAAAATAGTATTTAAAAGCACAAACAATCATCAACATGTTTTTATTTCTTTCAATTTTCAGAAGTAATTAAAATTTAAAATTAAAATTTCACATTGAATTAATATAAGCACAGAAACGCGCATGCACATACAATATGTATGCATATAGACATCTCTGTTGTGGAAGCTAATTTCTTTTTCTCTCAAGCAACAAACTTTAATCATCCCAGAATTTGTAATAATCAGAAACTGGTCCCATTTGAATGAATATATCGCACTTAAAGTCACGTTTAAACTTTTTTATTTATCTAAACTGAATATACTTTATAAAACATATTTTATGAATGGGAAAATAATTTGGATTAAAAATATGTACATCTTGCCGTCCACAAAGTAACCGCTATATTCATTTGTATTGCACTTTCGAAAGAATCCTAATCATAAATATGGCGTTCCTTGTTTCAGTGTCGTATCCGCACTGTTCTTGTCCTATATCCGGCCTGATTCTGCTTCTCGCACTACTCAGCAAGTTCCGGACGATCAATTTTGTAGTATGACTTATTGAACTGATTGTTCCGTGTGGTTCGCATTCGTTTGCACTTGGTTTCTTAAGCAGTGCTATGAAAATCGACTTGCTTAGCTCGTCTAGTTTTAAACCACTATTATAAATTTTATTTATTAATTCTGTAATTTTTCTCATGCTGAATTCTTCCAGGGCTACCAGCAGCTCTATTACAATGCCGTAGATCATTATATTATTTATGAACTCAATGAATTCAAGAAGTTGAGTAAAGTATTAAAAGACAGGACAATTTCGCTAGAAACAAAGAAATGTGTTCTGGATTCGACACAGCAGTGTATACTGGAAAATATCATCAAAGATGAAAAAAAATTGAAGCAACTGAAATGTAGTTCTACAGAAGGATGATGGGAATATCATAGCTGGAGCTTGTGAGCAATGAAGAGGCTTTGGAAAGGATGAAAACGAAGAGGAAATTAATACTGAGCATCAGGATGAGACAGGTAAAGTTCCTGGGACATGCAATGAGGAAGGAGAGATTGTAGAACCTGATACTGACAGGCCAGATTGAGGGAAATAGAGACAGGGAAAGGCAACGAATAACATATTTGAAGGACCTGATCATGTAGATGACTGAACGCGTGTTGCGTGGTGTAACAAGTGAAAGCGTGCTAAGAGCCACCAGGGATAGGAAGATGTGGAAAAGCCATAACTGAACAGGGCACATAGAAGAAGAAGAAGAAGAAGAAGAAGAAGAAGAAGAAGAAGAAGAAGAAGAAGAAGTGTTTTACGGTAGTGACGGTGTCAGCATATTTTTTGTGGTAGAGTGGATATCGGCTCGGAACGAGAAAGCGGGGAGTCGAGTTCGAATTCCAGTTGAATCCATTGTATTCACTTACGCGCAAATGCTCTTGGGAAAGGTATTAATCCGTCTCTTCCTTCCAGTTATGGGTTAAATAGCAGGACAGATTGGGTTCTATAGCCTTGGTCGGCAACCAGTCTACCGCAGAAAGCAATGGCAACCTACTCCGGGATAATATTCTGCCCAGTCAGTCATGTCTCTTTCGATACATGATCGCCCAAGCGTGTATCACGTATGGCACTGACTGACTGAATATCATTTGTTTTGCGTAGGCGTTGTACAGATTCTTTTTAAGGGTTGATCTATGTAGGTATGAGCGTATGTTACGTGCTTGGCAAATCATTGCACGTTTAGATGTTTGATCATCCGAGTGTATTTTCTAAGTGAACGTAACGGACCCGACAGTAATTTGATTTCGTACTTGGAATCGTTTTCCATTACACTACGCGCGCTTCCAATCCTACAGTATTTCACAGCGGTCATTCATCTAAGTACTGTCCAGGCTTAACTTTCGTAATCAGATCAGAAACCAGTGTTTCAACATGATATGGGAGTTACAAGCGCTTTCTAATATCAATGGTTAATAATGACTTCGTAACATTGAAGTCTATAGTACGTGGTAAAGTGCATAATTCTACAAAAATTCTGAATAGGCGATAAAGAACCGAAAACAAAAACTATAGTAATTAATAAAAAAACACGCCATTGGGGGATATTCAACAGGAGCAACAGCAAAACCTGAAAATAGATGCAACTCATGGAGAGAATTAGCTTCTTACTTTAGATATTTATTTATTTAACTACTCAAGATCTTTACCCAGATACATTAAAAGAACCATAATGATGCCTTCCTTTGTCCATCTCGAATTCATAGCGTTGTTTTTATCTCATTTTGGAATCATTGTTAAGTAGTGGCATTTTCGAGGAATGATCTTAAGATGTGCGTCTGGGTGCAGTGGATATCGGCTCGGAACGAGAAATCGTGAAGCCGAGTTGGAATTCCACTCGTATTCCTTGCATTCACTTACTTGCAAATACTCTTGGGAAAAGTATTAATCCGTCTCTTCCTTCCAGTTATGGGTTAATTAACAGGACAGATTGGGTTCTGTATCCTTGGTCGGTAACCAGTCTACCGCAGAAAGTAATGGAAACCTACTGTGGGATAATTTTCTGCCCAGTCATGTTTCTTTCGAGACATGATCGCCCAAGCGTGTATCACGTATGGCTCTTAACTGACTGACGGATCTTATGATCAATGTCAAGAATAATCTGTTGAAACAATCAAATAATACATATTTGAATAATGGTGTCCACCTTTTTATTCTTCTTTTTCTATGTGCCCTGTTCTTCAGGACGTAGGCGATCATAGCTTTCCACGTCTTCCTATGCCTGGTGGCTTAAAGAACACCTTCTCCTGTTACATCATGCAACACTCGTTCCATCATTTACCTGATTACGTCTTTCAAATATGTTATCTATTGCTTTTCCCTGTTTCTTTTTCCTTCTATCTAGCCTGTTAGTATCAGTTTCTCCAAGCCTTCCTTCCTCATTGCATGTCCGAAGAACTTCAGCCGTCTCTTCTTGATTCTTATTATTAATTTCCTTTTCGTTTCTATTCTTTACAAAACCTTATGATTGCTCACATGCTCGATCTATGATATTCGCAGCATGATTCTGTAGACCCACATTTCAGTTGCTTCAAATTTTTCTTTTTCAAATATATATATATATATATATATATATATATAGGAAAGCATATTAAAACGTTTTGATTTTAAAAATGTTTTTTTTTGACAGTATTTGTTTATTTCTACTATAATATTTTATATTTCAGACCGCACTCGGTCCTTCATCAGAAACAAATGATTTTAAAATTTGAATTTTATATATATATATCACCCTTATTGAGCACTCTGGAAGAATGGTAGGCTTCGAAAAATCAGTAGCTAGTCTAGCAATTACGCATCATCAGTAATGAATTAGACCATTCTTACTACTGGCGTGTGAATACAATATATATCACACCCTAAAAGTTTGCCACATTTACCGAGCGGCCATAGCTCAGAGGTAGATTCGTCGCCTGACGCCAGTTCGATCGGTTTTTAATCCTGAGTAAAAAGCAATCGGATATCTAACCGTACTGATGAGCTGTGATACAGCGAAACAGATTTGTCTGCAGATGAGTATATATATATATATATATATATATATATATATATATATATATATATAAATGATATCTTTAGAAAAAAATTATCGATGAATAACGAAGAATTTTTACAATAATTCTTTTCGCACTTTTTTAATTATAAAAAGATATAAAGTTACAAAAACTATAATTTAATTCTTCACTACCTTGTCGCGATAGGTTATTAAGTTGTAATGTGAAGACTATATGAAGTATGGAAAATTGAAAAGTTAGTACAAAAATTCAAGCCAAAAGATTTTTAAATTAAGTTTTTTTTAGATTTATATGAATTTTCTTTTTTAAGCATATCACTTTCTCTCTTACATTAAAATGTCACGTCTTTGACATTTCCTTCCCATCACTGGACAAAGCACTGGACAATTATGTTAATGCTGGTGAATCGTACATAGCTTATCGCCATATCTTGCTATCATCAATCACATCGAAGACCAATCATCACTCACCTTATGAAATACTTTTATTCTAAATTCCATGCTATAAACGAGTAACATTAAATCTTATACATTTTTTAAAAAATAACGTGTTAATAATGTATATGTTACTTTTGCAAGATTTTAAACAGTCTGTCAATTAAATGCCGTACGTGATACACGCTTTGGGCGATCATGTCTCGAAAGAGACATGACTGACTGGTCAGAAGATTATCCCGCAGTAGGTTGCCATTTTTTCTGCTATAGAACCGAATCTGTCCTATTCTTTAACCCATAACTGGAGGGAAGAGACGGATTAATACCTTTCCCAAGGGTATTTGTGCGTATGTGAATGCAAGAAATTCAACTGGAATACGAACTCGGCTCCCCCGATATGTCGTTCCGAGTCAATATCCACTGCACCACAACGCACATCCTACATTTTAAAACCAAGAATTAAATTTTGTTTACAAATTTGCTATTTCATAAATGGACGCAAAAATAAATTTTAGATTATCGAAAAAAACATTAGATGTCAATTAATATAATTTCAATTTGAAATACACCAGAGTATTTAGCTTACTGGAAGTACTATACATCATCATTTAGCTTTCAATTAAAGTTACAATTTAAATTTCAAGAAGGTTATTTTTTATTTATAAAAATTAACTTTTAGATTTAGATATCGCAAATTATCGTGAAAAACTTGTGGTATCTACTATACTGGATAGCTTATGTTAGAAAAGAAAATAATACCCATGAGGGAGTTAATTATATGAATTTGGTACTTTTAAATATTGATTTTGTGTATTGAACACCTCCATGTCATAACAATCAATTTCTTACTTTTTCATTTTGAATATGTGTTCACGGTGTTTTATGTTTCTCCGATCGTTTCAGGATCAGTTTTTTATCAAATCATCCGCGATGATATTCATTTAACACATTTGTAACGAACCTAGAAATATTATTGAATTTTCCGAATCGCATCTGAAGTTTTGAGAGTGTTCGGCTAATACAAGACAATACATGTTTTTCTTCTTAATAAAACTATTAGAAACCGCGATACGTTAATTATAACACTAAAACTCAGAAATGTATCATTGTATAGGGTGATTTTGTAGGTGGTTACATGACTTGGGTCATAGATCTTAAGAGATCGAGTTGGGTGAGTAAACAAAATCAGTTGCAAAGGTTGTCTTGAGACAAATATATTAAAGTTGGGCTGATTCACCCTCTTCCTGACGATCAAATTGGATATTTTTTTACGAGTTGTGAGTTTAATTTTTTCGTATTGTAGAAGAAACAAAATGCTTATATTTTTATTGATGCTTTTACTGGAAAATTTTACTGATTACAAGTCCTTGACTGAGAACAAATAAATGAGTAAAAGAAAATGTTTCTAAAGTCTAGCAGCGCGTATGAAAAATCATTAGATTGGCATTCAGTGATATAACATATCTGGTCAATATAGGTAGTTGTTGGGCGACCAACTAGTATTGTTTTATGACTAGGTATCCAGACTAGTAAATCACACTCAAGTTCTTGTTTTGCTCGTCAACAAGGCTCATTCTGCGTACTCATAAGATTGTAGAAATATCAAAGAAATGGTCTATCAAATTGTAATTTTGTTAGATGCCGTTTTCTAGGTATGTTATTTATAGCTTTTAGCTTCCGAGTGTAGTTTTCATCAAGCTTAGACTCTAGGCTTTCAATTAATGTCCAAACAGAGGCGACATTAACACCGACACAAAATGTCACAATCGAATATCGATTTTAGGTTGTCGAGTAAATCAGGTTTTAAAATTGTTATGGTGCCCTCCTACGAGGAATGTATTCTTCCTCTTGTTATATATGTAGTTACCTGCATAACTTCCGGAAGGCAGTTAATCAAAAGCAATTAACGAGAAAAGTGAAAGAAGGCATTTAACAGTTAAAGAGTAGCTAATACGGCAGTCGATGAAAGCTATTGACAGGTAATAAGCAGCGTAATAATACGTTCGGACTTACTTATTTCTATATCACTTACTAAGAATTCCTTTGAATATATGGTTCTTGTTACTAATGGAATGTTTTGAACCTACCTCTTGTGTTCCATGTTTTACTTCCGGCAAAAAACGACACAACTCCACAACAAATTGACGACGAAGATCCACAAGAAAAATTCCATTCATTTTATTTAAGACGCGGCGCAGGTTTTCAGATTCACCTCCCCATAGCCAGGGTGACTTCACTCGAATCTACTGACCACCAATACATATGTCTCCGCCTGTCTCTCCTCAGTTCGGTTAGCTACTTATTCTTTCTTTACCGTTCTCCCTCCTCTCCTGACTGCTCCCTGCTAGATAGCATTGCTGACGACATAGATAAGGCTATTTCCTATCACCCATTCGCCCACATATTTGTATTTGGAGACCTCATTGGCCATCACTCCGAGTGGCTTGAAAACGCCGTAACTGATCCGGCGGGCATTCACGCCATGAACTTTGCTATTTCCCAATCTCTTACGAAAGTGGTGGACTTCCCCACTCGCCTCCCAAGCACTCCCTTGGGTCATTCCTCACTGCTAGATATATGTTTCACCTCTGCGCATGACGCCTGTCAAATCTCGCAGCTTTGCCCTCTCGGCAACTCCGACCACGCTGTAGTCTCTCTCTGTATTTCTTTCCAATCTAACTCCCGCCAGGAGCCACCTACTTATAGAACCTCCTACCTCTACCAAAAAGCTGACTGGGACGCCTTTCGCGATTTCCTCTGCGAGGTCCCTTGGGGTAAAGTGTTTGACCTATCAGTTGATGACTGTGCCTCTGAGGTCTCGTCCTGGGTGAAAGCTGGCATTGATGCCTTCATACCCACCAGGAAGTATTGCTTAAAACATTTCTCTCTGTGGTTCTCCCCGGCCTGCTCAGCCGCCATTGCCCACAGCAACCATTACTTCCGTCTATTCCGGAGACAGCCAACTAATCACAATAGCCGCCTGTTCACATCTGCTCGCAATGAGTGCAAGAGAACCCTAAATGACGCCAAACACTTGTTTGCTGAGAGAATGCGACAGCACATAGCTGACCGCAAGTTCGGCTCCAAGGACTATTGGAGGATTTGTAAACGAGTGCTCAACAATAAGAAATCCTCAATACCTCCTTTAATCCATGGATTTGAGTTCTCCCGTCATCTGCGGACAAAGCTGAGTGCTTTGCCCACAGATTCTCATCCAACTCCACATTCGATTCGTCTGGAGTACACCCACCCGACTTCCCTATTAGAACTGAGGCCAAACTGCACGACGTATATATTATATTAATTTCAAAACTCGACCTCCATAAGGCGTGTGGCGACGATAGAATCCCGGTGATAGTCCTTAGAGGTGTGCTCCTGAACTTTCCCCTGTCCTCTCTAAACTATTTAACAACTGCCTTTCTGCTTCCTGCTTTCCTGCATACTGGAAATTCTCTTCAGTAGTTCCTGTATTTAAGAATTGTGGTGAACACTCGGACCCATCCAACTATCGCCCTATCAGTCTTCTACCGATATTCAGGAAAGTATTCGAGGCTATTATCAATGCTGAACTTGTTCATCATCTCACCGCCCACAAACTGTTCTCCGACAGGCAATATGGATTCCGCTTCGACAGGTCCACGGGCGACCTGCTAACAACCGTAACGGAGTACATGCTCCAGACACTTGATGAGCCTGACAAGGCTCGCGCGATTGCTCTGGACATCTTCAAGGCTTTCGACAGGGTTTGGCACTCTGGCCTCCTATGCAAACTACGCGGTTATGGTATTACCGGTCGCCTGCTTGACCTTATCCAATCTTTCTTAAATAACCGCAAAATGAAGGTCGTTCTGAATGGGCGTGCCTCTTCGTCCTACAGCACGAATGCTGGTGTCCCACAGGGCTCTATCCTGGGCCCGACGCTTTTCCTTATTTTCATCAACGACCTCCCAGATGAGATCAAGTCCCAAGTAGTCATCTACGCAAATGACACTACAATATACTCCCGCTCCAGTAAGAAACCTGTTGTGGCGGACAGACATCATCTCGCTGCTGACCTTGAGCGGGATCTACACACTGTGGTGAACTGGGGCAAGAAGTGGCTGTGTCAACTTTAATTCATCTAAGACCAAGCTGTTGTCTGTCAACCATTACAGGCAACCTCTTTTGCCTCCCATAAGCATGGACCAAGTGATTCTCCCTGAGATTCATACACTACGCCTCCTCGGACTTACCCAGTCCTCAGACCTCAAATGGAACCACTATATTGAATCCATACCAAAATCTACTGCTAAGAAGATTAGGTCACTATGTCGATTCAGGATGTTTTTTCCCCCTGAATCCATCCTGCATATATACAAGTGAACTATCCGTCCGTGCATGGAGTACTGCTGCCATTTATGGTCAGGTGCCCCTGCCGTTCTCCTCAGTGTTCTTGACAAGCTCCAAAGGAGAGTCTGTAAAGTGATAAGTACTGATCTGGCGACTCGACTGCAGCCACTTCCCCATCGTCGAAATGTGGCCTCCCTTTGTCTCTTCTATAAATACTTTCATGGCTTCTGCGCGGATGAGCTTAAGTCACTGATGCCTCGTCAACAGGTGTTTACTCGTATAATAACCAGACTGGCAACTGGGTCCCACCCATTCACAGTCAGGTTAGCCAAATGCAGACGACAATTCTACTCCTGCAGCTTCCTCTCTCGCACTTCCCGCCTGTGGAACTCGCTCCCGTATTCTTGCTTTCCTGACGGCTACAACCTCCAGAAATTTAAATGCAATGTCAATACTCATCTACTAACCGCTGGACTCTAGCTCTCTCCCCTCCCCTGTATAACCTTCCCTTTCTCTCCACCTATGTATCTGTCATTGCACCTGCTTTCTCAGCTTTGTTGTTCCTTTCTGACTAGTTTGTACTCCTCATTCTTTTCTAATTAATCTTTTTACATTTATGTAGCCCCCTGCACATCAGTGGCGTTTCCGCCTTGCTCGGGGTGAAATGATTAAAAAAAAACAAAAAAAACAAACATTCTGAAGTAGATATCCTGATTATAATTTTCAAATACTGTCTATGCAGATGTTCTAGCTATCCATGCAGGCACTATTCTCAATGCCAAATTTCTCCAATATAGATGGTCTGAAAAATATAAACTTATTAATAAATGGAATTTTGCTTGTGTGTATGTGTATGTGTGTGTGTGTCTGTGTGTGTGTCCGTTACCTATAGACTCCGAAACGGCTGAACCGATTTTCTTGAAAATTTAAACAGTTGTACTATAAGCATCTGCGAGTGTTCTTAGCTAGTATTTGTGTCGAGGTACCCCCGATAAATATCGAGAATCGAAAAAATCGGGTTATAGATAGAGTGGTCCGATTTTAAGAAAATTTTCTACACTCCTAGACAAAGACATAAAAAAATGATATTCAGAAGTTTCAAGGTTACAGCTTTTAGAACAATGCAGAACATTAATTATATATATATATATATATATATATATATATATATATATATATAAGGCAAGATGTTTGTGTGTGTGTCTGTTTATCTGCCTGTATGTCTGTATTTTTTTCAGCAATTTTATTTTAGTTTTTGCTTCGGGTTTGGCTCTGCGTGGGTATAATTTTAATTCTTCGTCTAAGCTATAATACCATTTACTTCGAGGACTTATTTAGCCTTCAAAATTTAGTTTGCGACGAAAATGCCTTGTTTGAAATCGATACCAGGAAATCAAAATCCATTAATTTCTTTTTCAGTCTACGGTTTCGCTTTAACTGGAAACAACTATTGCCTTTTAGTCTTTCGTGCCAATGTCCAAAGTGTCTGAGCTCCAGGGCCACGGATTAGTTTTAAATCTTTCATTACACCCGAGCAACGACGGGCTATACTGCTAGTAATATATATTTCTATTTTGGGTTTCTTGAGGTTTTCGTTTAACTGTTGTGCGTTTTTTTCTCTTCAGTATACTTTAGATTCTTATATTTCTTTCTTTTAAACGCTCCCTTTAAATTCTGACTCATTACCATCTGTTCATGTCTATATTCTCTTCGTCATTCAACCAAATCATTTACCTCGGAGACACGCTTTTGCTTTCTTTCTCATCTTTTTCTGTTATGTCCTGTGAAGACTCAATTCTGTTACTCATCATGATTCACTGAAATATCACCATTTTTGGAAAGTATAACTCTTCGTTTCTAACAAACCGTCTTATGCTATGAGAAAGCAATGAGAGAAAAAAGAACAATAGCGAAAATTAGCAACAACAGTGCTGAGTAGAACTGGGAAATAATTAAAAAATGGTCAGAAATCATCCTTTGAAAATGATCATATATAGAGTCATTGTGAAAAGGAATAATAATAATAATAATAATAATAATAATAATAATAATAATAATAATAATAATAACAATAATAATAATAATAATTTTTTTTTTAACAAAATACTCTAGTATTGATGTTTTGTTTCGTTGAGCCGTTGCTACGCCAAGAGTTTTTTTTTTTTTTTTAACCAGCGTCTTTCTCCTTGAATTCCAATCGCGTCTATGTCAGATGTTGCTTGGCAGCCCATTTAGGAGAAGGAAAACTCCGAACAACAACCCGCAACTCAAGGTGTTAATCGTGCCGAGGAGTGAATGGCTACTGCGTTATGAGGTCACAAACGATCCCCTACAGGCTTTGGGACCCTGTTTGTAAAAGACCGTTACCCAACGCGCCGGGCAACTTTGGGTGGACTTTTGGACCCGTGCGTCACTCGTGGGAAAAACATGAAAATTACAAATAGAAATAAAAAGTCCAGTATGGCTCTTCCAGTGGATAAACAGGGAGCCCGACCTTCAGGAGGGAACCTACCTGAGGTCGAAAAATCTGCCATAGAAACAAACTCCTGCACAAAAATGAATCTTCAGGTCCCCACAACCAGGATAATCCTAATGATGGTCCTGAAAATTCTCCAGCTAGATCTACAACCGTATATTTAAAGAAAGAAAAATTAAAATGGTCTCGTGAGGAGTACAAAGTCGTTATGACTGCATTTCATGAAGCGTTACTCAAACCTCAAAAAAAACATGACTCGCCAAACATATGACATTTGTCGTGAAAAAGTTGGTCAAACAAATAGAAAGTATATTGACGAAAATAAATTAGCCAATGTACGTAGGTACATTATTCGTAATAACCGACTGACAGAGGCTGAAATTAATGAAATTAAAAGAATTGTAACAAGAAGAGACGAATCAACAAAATATGAAAAGGAACCGGAATCAGAATCAGAAATAAAAAGTAATAACATCAAACAAGCCACAGGTCATAATGTAGAAACCGTGAAACACGCAAATCACTGCGAAGATAATGCTGTAAGTTTAAAAGTGCTGGAAAGGTGTGATCTGAGTCAGTTAAAAGACGAAAATAAAACGAGTTCAGAACACATCGAAGATAATTATTTGACGGAAAATAAGAACAATATACAGGAAGCCAAGATAGAAATAAAGAACCATCTAAGTCAAATACAAAATAATACAATGGAGGAACGAGAACAGCTCCCAAAATTACAACCAACAAAACATAACCTCCGAACTATTAAACTCTACAATGCAGCACTGAAATTAATACTGGATGAAGACACTCATACAAATCTCAACGAAGTAATATATTCATCAGCAATAGCAGCAACAAAAAAATTGAATATCAAAATAAAAACAAGGCAGTCTCGCAGACATGAAGATCCACCTTGGAAAAGAAAAATATGAAAAGAAATCGAACAACTTAGAAGTGAACTGTCAGTACTGGATGAACTGAGTAGAGGAATAAATGTAAAAAATAGGAAAAGCAGAAGAGCCGAAAGAAAATATAACATTAGGAATGAAAATGAAGTCTTATCAAATAAAGAAAAAATAAAGCAAAAAATCCAAATGAAGGCTCAAAGAATAAGACGCTATGAGAAAAGAGCAAGATTTTACAGACAAAATAATATTTTTCAGACTGACACAAAGAGATTTTACAGGGAAATACGTAAAAAAAGAATTGAAGTGACAGTCCCCCCCAGAATGGAAGAAGTCACACAGTTCTGGGAAAAGATATGGGCTTGCCCTAAAGAACATAGCAAGGAAGTACATTGGATTGCGCAAGAGATAGAACGAATGAAAAATAAACCAGAAAAGACATGGTCTGGAATTACAGAAGATGATGTTAAATTTGCACTAAAAAAAGAACACAATTGGAAATTCCCAGGTATAGATAAAATTCCTAACTTTTGGCTATATTATTTAAATACAGCGCATAAAAAACTAGCCAAAGAATTTCAAGAAATGGTTGACGATCCCACTAAAATTCCTGCATGGATGACCAAAGGAATTACATTTCTTCTACCCAAGAATGGTGACACAAACAACCCAAAAAACTACAAACCAATTACATGTCTTCCGACAACATATAAACTATTAACATCTATTTTAACAAAACAGACATATTTATACTTAGAAAGAAATGACATGATACCGCTTGAACAAAAAGCGTGCAAACGTGGCTGTTATGGTTGTAAAGACCAATTGCTAATTAACAAAATGATCCTGTAAAACTGCTACAGTACAAAGAAAGATCTTAGTACTGCCTGGATAGATTATCGAAAGGCATTCGATAGTGTGCCACATTCCTGGATTTTAAAGACTTTAAATATATACAAGATATCGCCCGTCATCATCAATTTCATCAAACAGTGCATGTCTATATGGAAAACAAACCTTTACCTCAATCATATAAATGGAGCCTATAAGTCTGATGAAATAAACATCAAAAGTGGTATATTTCAAGGTGATTCTTTATCTCCTTTACTATTCTGCATATCATTAATAGCACTAACCAGTCAACTTAATAAGACAGAATGTGGTTATAAAATAGGCCAAAAGAAAATAAGCCATCTATTTTACATGGATGACTTAAAGTTATATGCTAAGAATGATAATGAGCTGGAAGGTCTTCTGCAAACTGTAAAATGCTTCAGCGAAGACATTGGAATGAAATTTAATTTGAATAAATGTGCTAAAGCTACAGTTTTACGTGGATCAATACAAGAAACATCCTCAATTAGCTTAGACCCTGCTGCAACAATAAAAGAATTGAAACCAGAAGAAGCTTATAAATACCTAGGTGTACATGAGAGCGAAAACATTCACCATAAAAAAATGAAAGAAATAGTGCGTAAAGAGTACTATAGAAGGCTACGAATGATATTAAAAACTGAATTAAATTCACAGAACAGAGTTATGGCCATTAATAGCCTTGCAATCCCAGTTGTCCAATATAGCTTTAACATCTTAAACTGGACCCTAAACGACATCAGGCGAATGGATGCTAAAACAAGAAAGCTTCTTTCTAACCATAAGATGCATCATCCAAAGGATGATGTAGACCGTCTATACATACCCCGTAAAGAAGGTGGAAGGGGTCTTATTCAGCTGGAATTGTCATACAAGACAACAACTATTGGCTTACTAACATACATAGAAACAACAAAGGATTGGATGATACAATTAGTAAGGCAACATGAAGAAAGAAAGAAAAAAATATTCAATAATAAAAGAAGGCAGTAAATACAGACAAGATTTACAGTTAGTAGATTCTGTAGAAAAGCAAAACAGAAGCCAAGAACCAACTATTGCGGCAAAAAATATGAAAATGAAAGCCAAAGATAAAGATCTTGAACAGATGAAACAGCGCTGGCAAGACAAACTTCTGCATGGCCAATATCCAGAACGTGCCAATAAATCCAATGTTGACAAAGTTAATACTCATCGATGGTTACGTGCATCTGGATTAAAGTCTGAAACTGGAGGCTTTATTCTTGCAGCACAAGACCAAAGTCTTTTCACTAGAAACTTCCAGGCAAATATTATGCATAATAATATGGATCCAAAATGCAGGTTTTGTGATAAACACCAAGAAACAATAGACCACTTAATCTCAGGCTGTTCTGTGCTTGCCCCAAATGAATATAAAAATCGCCACGATAGAGTTGGGCAATATTTACTTTGGGCAATGTGCAAACATTATGGAAAAGCTGTAAACAAACACTGGTATGAAGATCACCCAGTGCCGGTTACAGATATAGAAGATGTAACCATTCTATGGGATTACACCATCTACAGAGACAGAGAAATTGAAGCAAACAGGCCAGACATTATTGTTAAAAACCAGAAGAGAAAACTTGTCTATTATTTGATAGGGCTTGTCCAGCGGTTTGTATCATAGAAAGAATAAATTGCAAACACTGTAGAGAATTTGAGTCTGTATAGGGTAGAAACTAAATAAATCGCTCAAAAGTACAAAAAATATATATATCAATACCAAAGTAATCGTTCGAAGGTCCAAAGGCAGGTTCAAGCATAATGTCGTTGACTTTAGGTAATGCGCCGTAACTACAGCGACTTTTCTTGTTGATCGACGTTCGCAGGTGACCGATAAAATTAATCAAAATACATGATGGTTCTCCTGCGTAAATTCACTCTTATAATATCCAAAAGAACCGTTAAACCGCTTGCGGAAATGTTCGAAAAGGATGACGAACCCGACGCTCCTTCCGTTAAACGTAAAAATGGTCCGTTGACTAATTGATAACTCAACGCAACTTCACAATAAAAGCATTGATGTGGCTTATACGAGTATCTTGACAAAGAGACCGATACGAATTTATCAAGCTGCAACAATATTATTCATATTTAAATTTATATCTCGACCTCCATCTCTCTTTCTTTCTCTCTTGCCATTCTCTCTTTCTTTCTTTCTCTCTCTCTCTCTCTCTCTCTCTGTACATATATATATATATATATATATATATGAAATGATTTGTTTGAACATCATTTTTGATCGATACTCATATTTAAGTAGATATTCTGTTTTTAATTAAACAGGATTATATATTTATACCTACCGGCCTGATTATTTACGATAAATTTTTATTACGAAAATGTGTGTCATTCGGCAGGATTCGGACAGTGGTCGCAGTTTCGAATCCTGCCAAATGACACACATTTTCGTAATAAAAAATTATCGTAAATAATCAGGCCGGTAGGTATATATATATAATCCTGTTTAATTAAAAACAGAATATCTACTTAAATATGAATATCGGTCAAAGATAATGTTGAAACAAATTATTTCAAATTGTCGGTTGTTTATAACGAAGTTTCGTTAAACTTTGTTATATATATATATATATATATATATATATATATATGTATATATAAACAGATTTTTTATGGTACAGAACTTAATTACAGCTTATAAAGTAAATATCTTTTAATATTACAGGTCATAATGAGGGATAAAATTGAAAATAAGAAACACCCTGCTTCACTCCCAATTATCAGTTTTTAATTGGGAATCCTTACTGAAAAATATAATAGGTGTAAAAAATGAATTAATCAATGATGGCAATGGGAAAGGAACTACTAGAAACTGATCACAGCAGAGCCTCGCAAACACTTTCGATGTATACACAGCGAGGGTCCGCAAGACCTGATGTAAACAAAGTCCAGCACTTTCAAATGAAAAAGCGAATGTTTATTGCCCAATACGGAAAAATAATTCACAGTAAACTTCATGGCACACTTTCTATTTTTTATAAAATGTTCACAAATTAAAGAACAATAAGTATTATGGATGAGTTCATTTTCTTGCTAAGTATGGTTTACATTTTTGCTGGAAAATTTGATTCTAGTATCAAGCCGTTGAATGATTCTCGCAATGTTACTGACACCGCGATCACAATCGTATTTATAAACTAAGGAAGTTATTTGATGAACGGGGAGAACGTCCTTACGACTTGAAGAGAGAACAGATATAGTGCCAAAGGCAACACGTATTTTACCAGAAAAATAACACTGCTTGACATCAGAAAAAATATACCTAGTTAGGTTTTTACCCTTTACTTCAATCCGCGAAAGTCTTATATGCGCCGGAAATGTAGCAATAACTACTGCCTTGACCTTTCTGAAGTCAGTGATCTTGCTACGAATCACCAAACTGACAACAGTGAGTGAATATCTACTATCGCATAAAGCTCTCGATATAAACATAATCTCATAATCGAAGAACTCTTCAGAACAGATCATCAATTTCCTATGCCTTAAATTGTTTTCATGAGGTTTATTCTTCTCTTTTTAGGGAAAAACAATCCTAACGAGCGTGTAAAACCAAATAAGAAGACTTTCTACACATTGAACTATAAAAAGATGCTGATGTACGATGCACCAATACATCAAGAAAAGCAAGCTTAGAATTAACCCCTTTCTCAATAGTAAAGACTGGCGATTATTAGGGGAGGAGAGAAATTGATCAGCCTCACACCATAATGTCAAAATTAAATTAAACAGATGAAGTGGCAAACTTCATTAATTCTACGAAAATTACTTCAGGATCATTTACAAGAGACCAAGAACTAAGATAAAGAAAATCGATGCATATATTAATTGTTTCCATGAATAGAACATAGGTAAAGAATGAGCATACATACATCATAAGAACAGATAAATTTGCCAAAAGAAAGACAACATTTAATAAGCTCAACATGGAAAATGTATTCTTTATAGTAAATGAGATGTCATGCGGCAAAGCAGCTTGTAGCAATTTAGCAAGGCATTTGCGATTTATTTTGCGATTCCGGATGTGCGTTGTGGTGCAGTGGATATCGGCTCGGAACGAGATATCGGGGAGCCGAGTTCGAATTCCAGTTGAATTCATTGCATTCACTTACGCTCAAATACCCTTGGGAAAGGTATTAATCCGTCTCTTCCTTCTAGTTATGGATTAAATAACAGGACAGATTGGGTTCTATAGCCTTGGCTGGCAACCAGTCTACTGCAGAAAGCAATGACAATCTACTGCGGTATAATCTTCTGCCCAGTCAGTCATGTCGTTTCGAGACAGGATCGCCCAAGCGTGATTCAGGTATGGGACTTAACTGACTATGTTGCGATTATACTATCAGAGATATTATAGGTCTTAAACTTACCACTTCCTTATGCATATTTGGAAGGCCCTGAAGGCGGGGTCTGTTTGGGCCAGAAGGTATAATTTCATCAGAAAGTTTGGGAGAAAGAATCACACTCATAAACCACTTCAATAGTTTTTCTGGAATTTTATTTCTATTGAGGTGGTTGCATCATATTTTTAAAAGATCTAATTTTATAAATGTTGATGTATCATTTAAATTTGATAACATCTTATTAAGTAGTTCTAATCCATTAAGACAACACCGGCACCTTTATCAGATCTAGAAATCAGAAAATTACTGTTTTTTATTAAAGATCTGAGAATAAGGCTTAGAAAGTTCTCCAGTTTTACTCAGAAGTAGCAACAGGAGTACTACAAAAGAAGGGAGCATATTTGTTTAGTTTGGCTTTAAGGTTATCAAAAGCATCCGAAGAAACCGGGAAAAGTTTTGCAAGTTGCGAAACCAGCACCTCGAACGCGGAAAAGTTATTTTATATCTGGCATTGTATGTGGAACACAAAAATGTTGGTTGGTTGGTTGGTTGTTTTGTATTTATGGCAAATCAACATCGGCGGGTCTTTTATTGCCAACTAAACTTTAATTATTGCTGGTAATACCTTTTTCTTTCAACAATTTATTGTTGTTTATATAAGTTTTGTGTCTAGTAATACATTTTTCTTCTCAAGTATCAAGATTCATTAGGATTTGTTGTTTTTTAAGTGCAGGGTTCCCAACTCTTCCTACAAATTGTTTGAGCTAGAATCTGCTGTTCTTGTTCATTACTTACATTTTTGTGTAGGGCTTACGGCCTGTCACGTTGAATGTACCGGTTCTCGCTCGATCATCGAAGTTAAGCAACATTGAGCCTGATCAGTAGATGGGTGAGTATACCAGGTGTTGTAAGCGTATAGTGACGGATGTGCTTTGTGGTGCAGTGGATATCGGCCCGGAAAGAGAAATTGGTGAGCCGAGTTCGAATTCCAGTTGAATACCCTGCATTCACTTAAGCACTGGTACTCTTGGGAAAAGTATTAATCCGTCCCTTTTCTGCAGTTATGGGTTTAATTAGGATGAAATTTAAAACAGAAAACAGCCGGTTTTGCTCCCGCACATAAAAAGTTTAAACTGGAATAACTTCCTATAAATATTATGGAATGCTAGAATCTGTTTACATTATATCCTCGCTGTGTAAACAGCGGAAGTGTTTGCTGGGACTTGCTGTGATCAGTCTCTAGTATTTCATTCCCCTTACCCGTTCATGAGTAATTCTTTTCTCACAAATATTATGTTTTACAATAAGTTATCTTGATTAAAATCTTTGGTGAGCGTGATTTTATTTTAAGTGTGACTGATATGTACGTACGGTCAAGTGTTTGCATTATATTCCTAACGCAGTAAGCATATTGTTTACGTGATCGCAGTTGATAGTAATAAGTGAACACTGCCGCAACATGTTCACCGTGTTCATAATATATACATATGGTTCTACGCACATACATAAACCTTACACATATTCAGTCAAACTCAGCCTTTGTGATTTCACTCACTCGATCAAACTCAGTCGATAAAAAACTTAATTGGGCTGTCAATTAAAAATCTCGCAATGAAAAAAAAGAAATCTGATTTTTTTTACCCATGATGCAAACCGAGGAAAATTATTTGAAAAAGCTTAAATAGCAAGCACTACTCCACCCACTGTATTCAGCAAACATTCCCCCGTCCGATTATCATTTGTTCTGATCGATGGTATATGGCCTCGTTGAGTAGCACCTTCATTTTCATGAAGATACTGAAAACATTGGCTGACTTGTTTTTAGCCTCAAAAGAGGTGTTGTTTTTCCAACGTGGAATTCAAATGCTGTCAAAACGATGAAAAACAGTAGTGGATAGTGATGAAGAATAATTTCAGTCACAATTTTCTTACTAACTTTTCTAAATAAACATTACTTTTCATGAAAAATCAGCGAGAGCTTGTTCATGGTTTTAATATATATTTAAAAAATAGACATTAAGAAAATATGTCACACTCTTTTGCAAATTAATTGAAACAAAACGAATAATATCACACTTTTCCTGATCACTATTACGTCGTTTCTTGTCGTTGTTTTTATTGTTCAAGTGCATTTTTTTTACGTTTTGAGGTGAGTGATGGATTCAGTTTGTTGCTTTGCCTGGATGACACAACTTCCAAGCCAATCCAGCGGTATGCTTAAATACATTTTGATGTAATGAATATGCATACACCTTCACAGTAATATGATTGGCTGGTGTGCGTCATAAATACAGATTAAGGTGGGGACGACTAGGACTACACCTATTGGAACGACTATTGCATAAACCTACATCTAAGAAAACTGCATACAACTACTTGCTATATTGTCCTACCTGGTTACATTTCCCAAAACCACTTAGCTGCTTCGAATAATATAGATACCCATTTCTGGGACATATCACCTTTTAACCAAGAAAATTTTGTTTTTTACTTTTATTAGGATATTTTAAACTGATATTTGTTTACCTCTTCTGTTATTTCAAGTGCCATACGTGATACATGCTGGTCTCCTTTGATTCAGGACTAACTAAATAGATTTCGCGCAAGAGGTTCCGGTTTCATTCTGACGTAGTCTGGTACCAATAAAGTAGTAGGAGTGTGTAAGTCTTGCTGTTAATCCCTTGGCTAATGAGAAGGAGACATGGACTCTTACATTTTTCAAGGTAAGTGATTGCGATGAATCCGACTGCAATTCCGTCCGTGTAGAGAATACTGTTGTCATATATGGTCAGGCAATTCTGCTATTCATTTTTGTTGTCTACAGGCTCCAAAGGAGAATCAGTAACGTGATAGGACCCGACTTGGCAGCTAGATTCCAGCCACTTTCACACCGACAGGATATGGCATCCCTCTGTCTATTCTACAAATATTTCCATGGCAATTCTGCTGTTCATTTTTGTTGTCTACAGGCTCCAAAGGAGAATCAGTAACGTGATAGGACCCGACTTGGCAGCTAGATTCCAGCCACTTTCACACCGACAGGATATGGCATCCCTCTGTCTATTCTACAAATATTTCCATGGCTTCTGCTCCGACGAACTTAAGTCACTGGTGTCCCCGACACAAGAATTTATTCATGCAAACAGACTGGCAACAATGTCCCACTTTTTACAGTTAAATCAACCAAATGCAGGCGACAACTCTACTTCCTCAGCTTCTTTTCTTGCACTTCCTGCCTGGGGAACCTTCTTCCATATACTTGCTTTCCTGACAACTAAAACCTCTAAGAATTTAAATGAAATGTCAATTCCCATCTCTTATCCACTTGACTCCAGTTCTACATCACCCAGTATATCTTGTTCTTTTCCTTTCTCTCTACCTTCGCAACTGTCTTCACACCTGTTTTCATCTTTCTCTTGTCCTTTCTCTGACACCCTCTGTAACTGGTTCGACTTTTTCTTCACTCTCATCCTGTTTTAATTTTTATTTTTATGTAGCTCTCTGCGCGTCAGTGGTGGTTCCGCCCTGCCTGGAGTGAAGTGATTAAAAAACAAGTTCGAGATCGGTTTTCCGATTTCTCATTTCGATCCGATATGCATTAGACAACATTGCACGGCCACTTAACACCTCACGAAGAGTAAATATTATGCATGACCCTTTTCTTTTTGCTTTTAGTTCCATTAATGCCTGTACAGACTTCGGCACATGAGCCGCAAGCAGTTAGCCAGGCTACAAATGTTTCAGTCAATATTTCGCTCTCTTTGTAGTGCGTTTTTTCCTTTTAATACACAATGGAAAAATAATCCACATCCTCGTCATCTTCTTTTCTTTGCCTGTTTCTGGGTCATTCATGCTCAGCAATTTATTGCAAAAAGTATTTTTTTTTATGGAACGAGGCTATTATTTACAATCAGCATAGACCTTCAAATTAAGGTAAAATAAAATTCTGGGCTGATTTACAAGAATCTAATAGCCAAACTGTATATATATATATATATTGTTTCTGTAAATAGTGTACTTGCAACACCTCAAATTATCTCCTATCAATATATATATATATATTCGAGTAAAATCTTTTGTAAAATAAAGACAAAAGCTGACGATATATAGACCTATACTTTCGATTCACCATGAAATAACGTGTCTGTCTTAATTTTTCTCATATATATAATACTAAATTATACCGTTAATTTACGAAATTGGCATTAGCCGACAATTTGAATTTTTATTTGTTTAACATTAATATGTTCTAATGGATACTCGTATTTGAGTACAAAGTCCGTTATATATACATATATATATATATTATAAATTATAATTTAAAAAATGTACAAATTACAATCTACTACGAAGTGTACATTTTGTTTCAAATTTGAAAGGACAATGTCTCATTTTTTCTTGTGTTGACAATGTTTTTTCAACAAGATAAAACCATCTTTGATGGTAGATGTCTTTATGTTAACGTCCTTGTAACCTCTCTGAAGATGGCTAATGTGAGCCGAAGGCTTATAATCAACATAATAAAAAATATATCAAAATTTTAGACAATGTTTTTTAATTTTCAACTGAAATTAAAGACAAAACACGATGTTAACAACGGTCATGTATAAAACATAACAGACATTCACTGTCTCTTATATTTAAGAATATATCTTTAGGAAAAGTATATATATATAGTTAAACACCGTTTCAGAAATCGTTTGGAAAATATCCATTTTCCTGCAGGAATCGAACATGCATATTTCCACACCGGAGAGATTTCGTCATAAGATCAAACGTGTGTTTATACCAAACGAAGCTCAATTTAACACTTATATAGTCATTCTCCAGATTTTGTGCAACAATACGCTCAGAGTGTATCGAAAGGTAAACAATCTCAAACAAAGACAACATTACGAAATTATACGGAAATTTACGAAAGTAGCATTAGCCGACAATTTGAATTTTGATTGTTTAACATTCTTTTTTTTTTTATAGATACTCGTATTTGAGTGAAAAGTCTTTTTTTCTTTCATCATCATATAAACGGCATTCACATAGAATCTTGCACCGCAACTCATCATTGTGGTTAGGCATCCGATTGGCATCAGTCCGAGAGACTACACCTTAGCTATCGTCGTATGGTTGAGAATTAATGTGTTATATATCCGCGGTATATAAATATTTATGACAGCAGACAAGAGAACTAAATGACTGAAGAATAATGATTAAATCGCAGAAGCAGCAATTGTTTTCAAATTTATTTACAACTTTTCTCCTCTGGAGTGTGCAATCGAAGAACGAGAGCATAATTAATCATCCACATGCAAGTTTGTTTTGCTGTATCAGAGCTCATTAGTGTAGCTAGACATCCGACTGCTTCCAACCAGGATCGAAACTCGACTATATATATATATATATATATATATATATATATATATATATATATTGTCATCCGCAGACAGATCTGTTTCGCTGTATCAAATCTCATCAGTATGGTTACACTCCGATTGCTTTTTATCCCAGGATTGAATTTGGCGTCAGTCGGCGATTCTACCACTGGGCTATGGGATATAACGTTCAGCATTCACTGCCACAATATGGGAGTGCGTTCAGCATTCTCTTGTAATACAGGACATAACGTTCAGCATTCTCTGCCAGTATATTATAGTACGTTCAGCTTTCTCTGGTTGTAATGACACTGGCAAATTCAGTCAGTCAGTTTAGTGCCATACGTGATTCATGCTTGGGCGATCTTGTCTCGAAAGAGACATGACTGACTGGGCAGAAGATTATCCCGCAGTAGGTTGCCATTAGTTTCTGTGGTAGTTGCCGACCAAGACTATAGAACCCAATCTGTCATGTTATTTAACCCATAACTGGAAGGAATAGACGGATTAGTACCTTTCCCAAGGGTATTTGCGCATAAGAGAATGCAATGAATTCAGCTGGAATTCGAACTCGGCTACTCGATTTCTCGTTCTGAGATGCCTAATTTGCACAAGTGCAACAGAGAGCCTATATGAGAATAAGGAAGGACAAGCTTTGTGATTAATGGTTAGAAAAAATGGTTAGAAAAATAGGATGTAAACCGGATAAGACACCTCCATATCCCCGTCAGTCGAACGGGTTAGAAGGAAGAATGGTGAAGCCGTCAGTCGAAATGGGTAAGAGGAAAGAATGGTGCAGACCGTAAAAAGGCACTAAAAGCATGCTCTCAGTATAAAGAAAAAGTAGAAGTTTTCTACCGAGGCTACTTTTAAGCTATAGCACAATTAACACACGCTGGAAGACTAGAAAGCCCATCAGCTTTAATGGAAAGGGAAATTAGTGCTCTGCTAATGATGTCGTATTCCACAAATGAAAAAATGTGGTACAAAAAGAACAAAGAAGCTAATCCGGAAAGGGAAGAATTTTTCATGCAAAATGGCTACAATACAACTATAATAAATAGAATAAATGACAACAGTATATTAGCCCATGCAGATCAAATAAGGACCCAGGATGAATATGAGGGGCAAAATGAGGAAGAAATGAATACGTTTCCCTCCGGTAATGATTTATTACGAGAACTGTTACAGAATGAAACATCAGAAGACGTAGTAATGCAGAATCAAGTGGGCCAGAATCAATTAGAAAATTTGGACAAAGATCAAATAATGCAAGACAATGCAGATGATTACAGATGGGAGCGGGATAAATCTAGGTCTCCCAGAGAAAGAAATACAGGAGAGAGAGAGAAGTAGAGGACTGTAATGAAACTATCATGAAGAGAAGTACAAGAACTACTAGAGGTATAAAACCTATACGTTTCAGGGAGATGTAGTGACACTGGCGAATTAATATGCCTAATTTGCATAAGTGCAAGAGAGAGCCTATTTAACTCCTCACTGAGAATAAGTGAGGACAAGCTTAGCGACTGATTAGGGCTAAACTTCACTTCACATCAACTGTAATATAGGATATTGCGTTCATCATTCTCTGGTAATATAGGATATTACGTTCAACCGTCTCTGGTAATATCGGATATTACGTTCAGCGTTCTGTGGTAATATAGGATATTACGTTCAACCGTCTCTGGTAATATCGGATATTACGTTCAGCGTTCTCTGGTAATATAGGATATTACGTTTATAATTTTCTGCCAATATATGATAGTACATTCAGCATTCTCTACCAATATATGAAAATACGTTCACCATATTTAGGTTTACGGATGAGTCTTTCTGTGTAAGGCTGCCACTTTTGATGACATCTATACATTTGGTCTTCTTGCAACTGATGTTTAGTCTTACTCCGCGTCTTTCTTTACTGCTTTATAAAAAAAATTCCTCTAGTTTCCTTTTTGTGTCCACTATCAACACTGTGACATCTTCATATCTTTTTTTTTATTAAGATTCTGACCACAAATGTTTGGTTGATTTTCGAATAAAGAGGAATACCTATTTTAAGTTTCATTGTAATTGGCATGTAAATAATCTTGATGTCAGCCAGTTAAGTGCCATACATGATACACGCTTTAGGCAATCATGTCTCAAAAGAGACATGACTGACTGGGCAGAAAATTATCCCGCAGTAGGTTGCCAGAGAATTCTGAAGGTATTATTCTATATTAACAGCAAAAACTGAACGTAATATCCCATATTGGCAGTGAAGAATGAACGTTATATCCTATATTATCAGAGAATGCTGAACGAAATATTCTCTATTGACAAGGCCTGCTGCACTTAATATCGAATATTGGTAGTGAATGCTGAATACGGTAGATTGGTTGCCAGCCAAGGCTATAAAACCCAATATACAGAATATAATGGCAACCTACTGCAGGATAATCTTCTGTCCAGACATTATTGCTCAAAGCGTGTATCAAATATGGCACTTACCTGACACATGATGTACGTTGTCTTTAGTCAGACTGTAGTAATTATTTCATGTTTTTCATACTGAATCTGGAGAAAATTGAAAAGGCTTTTATGTTATGCACTTGCATAATCTAGAATTCTTCGATCAATGGAAGGTTTTGTAAGGCTAAAATAACCTTTGACTCAATTACACTGACCTCATTTAACTAATATGGCTATAAATACAGTCAATTGAACATAGGAGAAGATTCAAAGCAGGAATTACTGATGGTGTTGTGCACCTCAGTGTAAACTATTTCAACTAATACGAAAGGATTAGCACGGTCAATAAAACCCACCTGAATTACCGAAATGGTCAGATTCCAGTAAGATAAATTAAATGTTTATTTCATTCCATATCAATTTAATGGCCAGTTTAAGTATCTGAAGAGAAAATTAAATCAGCAAATTCGAATTTATTTCGGGATATTTATAGAATATTCATTTTGATCAGTCAGTTCGGAAAATCATGCTTCGAAACAATGACTGACTGGGCAGAATATTACATTGCATTATTTTGACATTACTTCTACGATAGATTGCTTGCTAACCAAGGCTCTAGAACCTAATTAGTCCTGTTGTTTAACCCATAACTGGAAGAAGAAGAGATAGATCAATACCTCTATCAAGAGTATTTTGTCTATCAAGATATTTGCACTCAAGTAAATGCAACGAATTCCCGTCCGTGCTCTTATACACTGTATCCATTCAATTTGATACGTTTAGAAAATTGAAAATTCTAATTACAATAGTTCTAACATAAGTCATCCGATACCAAATAGATATATCTTAGTGGCTGATTGTAACAATGGTAGAGAAAGAGAGAGAGAGAGAGAGAATGCATGGGAGGAGTTGAGAGAATGGCATAAGTTTCCTGTCTATAAAATAACAGCAGTTATAAAACATGATCGCCAGTCTGGGATGTTAAATGATAAATAACATAAATTGCTATGATCTGTAAAATTTTATTACAGTCATTACGGAAAATGTACACATGAAAAGCATGATAGTACAAATATGTACATAAGTTTATTCAGATTACGAAACAATAAATGTATCTAAATAGTACAAATATTTTACGACCTCACTCAATATATATATATACATTAGTCATCCACATAGAAGCCCGTTTCGCTGTATCACAGCTCTTCAGCGTGGCTAGACATATGGACTTGCTGGGATCGAAACTCGACCGATTTGGTGTCAGTCGGAGTCTCTACCCCCTAAGCCATCGGCGTATGGCATTAAAGAAGGGAAATTTTAAGGTCTTGTATATAAGCAGTGTATACAGACGCCAGTCACCCAGAGAATTCAATTCATTTCTAAAGAGTCACGCATTATAGCCGAAGTGGGAACTGTATGTATTCATACAGATAGGTGCGATCATGAGACAAACTGATTAATTATTTAAAAATTTGGTTATATGTAGGGTTGCGTATATTCGTGTATTTTTGTGGAATTGGGGGAAATCTGTCGTCATGACAGACGCAGACATTTGTGGAAGTGGGGAAAATCTGTCGTCATGACAGACGCAGACATATATATATATATATATATATATATATATATATATATATATATATACCCATCAACGCGCGTTCGCTCACTGAGGCTTGCATAAACATGCACATGCGAATCGTGCGGGGTTCGGTATATATATGTATATGTGTGCCGTTGCGCACATACATACGCATTCGGTTGGTGTATTTGAATAGTGTAGCGATGTTAACGCGCGGACAGTTGTCGATTTCTCGTACTTACATATGTACTTTTGATGTGTTCTGTCTGAAAATTTGATAGGTAATAATTGCTATTATTTTATTTAAGGCTGTATTGTTATTTTTTGTTTTAAAGTCGGTTATTGGCTTGTTTTTTTATTTTTTGTGGTTGCGTGTATTTAAATGGTAAAAATTCTAAATTGTAATGCTTGTTAGTGTTATTTGTGGTGTGTTAATTTTATTATGGCAGAGACGTGTGATTTTTTTTTATCCGTTTGGTATAAATTGTGATAATATGTATTTATTTTCATGTCTGCATTTGGAAATTAGTTCTGATCTCGTGCTTAGTAAGTTCTTTTTTGGGATATGATATATAATTGCTACATTTTTATGTAGGCAAAGTAAGCATTTCTTTGGAATGTTGTTGTAGGAAGGTGCTTTTTTCAGTACTTTCCAGCTTATTTTTGGTGAAATATTTCTGTTGATAGTGTAGTACTGTTCAAGTATTTTCTGTTAGAGAATGAAAGATTGTGGTTCTTATTTCTTTTCTTAAATGGTCCCTCAATGGCACCGATGTAGTACAGTGTGTTGTTGGTGGCACTTACCTTGGATTTATATATTATATTTGTTTGCTGGCAGTTTCTCTGGAGTGGACATGTAGTTCCGTTTCTGCAGTTGCATTGGGCTTCTTCGATTGCATTATTGTAGTTTGTTAATTTTTTGTTGTGGCTTTTTATTATTTGTGTAATATTTTTTGTGCAGCTGTAACTAATTTTGACGTTGTTTATGTTGAATATTTTTGCTAATCAGTTTGTCACCCCAGAATTGTTTTTCTATTAAGTTCAGGAATGTCTTACCTATGTTTGTTTTGACGGTTTTGTTGCATTTATAATTATATACATACACTTTTCACATATACTTCGTTCCCACATAGGCTGAGCACTCGCATTGTTCTTTTTTAAAGATGGATAAGTTTGAGCTAGGATACTCACTGAAGAACATCCCCATAGCCACCCAAGTTTCATATAAACTTCAACTAACGGAGAAAATCGAAAGACTCATAAGAAGAACGAGATGGAAGCACATTTTTGTAATTTAATTATATGCATTTTTTTTGTAAACCAATAAAACGTAATTCATGTAATGATTTACATTTTCCAGCTTTTGTTAATATCTTTCATTTTACTTTAGGCGATTTATTTGCGTCTTTCAATTGTCAATATTTTTTGGAGAATGAAGTTAAGTTACTATAGATTTTATTATTAAAGGGTAGTGTTGGGACGCCCGCGCCTATTCGGCTATAATGGACTATTCCATTACTATGTAAAGTAGGTACCTCCATTACGTAACAAAAATCCAGCATAAAAAAGGTTAAAAAGGTTAAAAACTTAATAAAGGAACTTTTTCTATCCAAAACATTTATAATATTATGAAGAGGAAAGATCAAAGTAAATTTTAATTATTTTATAAAATTTTTTAATCCCTTTTAACATTTTCGAGATTTTGTCAGAAAATTTTGTTTTTGATTTGGAGTTAGAGTGGTTAAAAAATAACGTCTGTTTTATAATTGATTACGTAATTTTTTTTTCGTAACTCAATTTTTCGTTGACAAACACATTAATTTGGAAATTCTCGCAAAAATCAAATATTTGTCGGATTTCAATGAAACTTTCAGTACTCATTAACAAATGAATAAAATTAATTTTGAAATTATTACCTTCTTAAAACTTTGATGAAAACAATTTTTTTTTAAGTCTGTTACCGCCCCTTCAAGTAAATTCATGAAATTTTAATAAATTTTAATTTTCTGGAATCTTTTGTTTTATTAGTTAAACGCAGAACTCATCGGGAAATATAAATCATGTATTTTTTTTATTTAAAATTATTATTCAGGATACCAAATTCTGCTCCGAAGAGAAATATAAAAAATGCAATAAAACTTTGTTATAATTTAATTTGATAAGCTTTTAATAGCTGGAATAAATAATAAAAATTAAGGACATTATAGTCTGAAAAAAAATTTTTTTTTGATTACTAATAAAATTATAAAAGAATTGTTTTCATTTTTTTTATTATAAATAATGTAAAAGTTTTTAAAATATTTTAAAAATCTTTTAAAGAACCGTTTTTTCCTTTTAGTTAAGAATTGATGATTATACTGCCTATAAAAAAAAAATTAATAAAAAATTTCACCAAAACTATCTTTAAAAAAAAAAAAACAATTAATTATTTGTGCAAATACGTTCAAAGTTATAAAGTACGATGTTCAAATCTTATAAAGTACTGTGTTCCATATGGGTCAAAATGATTTCATAAGTTAACAAGCGTTCTCCTTACATAGCAAAACAGAAGAACGCACTTTCATTCTTACGATATTTTATTCTCTACGTTTTTAAAATTTTTATTTATTCAGAAAGCATATTCAAATGTCTAGCTATAAATCTCAGCTAAAATTCTATAAAATATTATATAAGTGCTGAAATTATTATGTTAAATTTTTAATTTATAGCAAAATCTACTGCTAAGAAGATTGGGTCACTATGTCGATCCAGGATGTTTTTTCCACCTGAATCCATCCTGCATATATACAAGTCAACCATCCGTCCGTGCATGGAGTACTGCTGCCATTTATGGTCAGGTGCCCCTGCCGTTCTCCTCAGTGTTCTTGACAAGCTCCAAAGGAGAGTCTGTAATGTGATAGGTTCTGATCTGGCGACTCGTCTGCAGCCACTTTCCCATCGTCGAAATGTGGCCTCCCTCTGTCTCTTCTATAAATACTTTCATGGCTTCTGCTCGGATGAGCTTAAGTCACTGATGCCTCCTCAACAGGTGTTTACCCGTTCAACCAGACTGGCAACTGGGTCCCACCCATTCACAGTCAGGTTAGCCAAACGCAGACGACAATTCTACTCCAGCAGCTTCCTCTCTCGCACTTCCCGCCTGTGGAACTCACTCCCGTATTCTTGCTTTCCTGACGGCTACGACCTCCAGAAATTTAAAAGCAAAGTTAATACTCACCTACTAACCACTGGCCTCTAGCTCTCTCCCCTCCCCTGTATAACCTTTCCTTTCTCTCCGCCCATGTACCTGTCATTGCACCTGCTTTCTCAGTTTTCTATTGTTCCTTTCTAACTAGCTTGTACTCCTCACTCTTTTCTAATTAATCTTTCTACATTTATGTAACCCCCTGCACATCAGTGGCGTTTCTGCCTTGCTCGGGGTGAAATGATTAAAAAAAAAAAAAAAAAATTTAGTTAACCACCCACCACCAAAAAAAATAAAAAAAAATTTATCACGATTGGTCACCAGACATTGCGTGTCTGTCAACATCCGGTAGCTGTCATCTGTCAGCAACTGACTTACATAACAAAAAAAGTGGCTATCGTATTTAATTTTTTTTTAATTGTAAATTTCTGGGAGTAAGCAATTATTAATTGATTGAAAACAGATAAAGGTAAGTATTAATATTAAAATTTGACTTAGATAACGTGCTATCGCGGTAAATTTTATTTTTTCAAGATTTTTAAAAACAGAAATTTGGCTACTGTTTGTGTAGTGAGCCAATCAATCAACAATGGCGGTATTTTTTTAAAAAATAATAAAATTTTAAAATTTTAGATTTAAATCAATTTAATTTCGGTTAAAAATACACCAGTATGTTTTTTGCTTACTAAAATTATTAAATTTAATCTATTGGCTTTCAATTAAAGCTAATTTTAAAGCTTGAAGATAACTTATTTATTTTTAAAATTAAAATTAAAATTTAAGTATAGAAGAATTGACTGGTCTCAGTGGAGGTATCTAATGTAATGTAATGGTGGCATCTACGTAGTAGAATGTGCCGAGCAGCCGATCGACAAGTCAGTCGTAGACTTCCGGTGACGACCCGGAAGTACTCATTGCTCATACTACGTCTTACGACGGTTGAGACGATTAACCTTTATTCTTGTATTGGATACTAATAACCTTTGCAAATACTATTTTCACGGAATACAACAATTAACTTATTCCTGTTGTTGAGTTATTTATTCTTACTCACGACATAACAGGTAGTTTCTACTGATAAACTCTAATGTTAAAAGTACTTTTATTACTCCCAAAAACAATGTTTGATAAGATTTGGATTTTTTGCAGTTGTGACGGTAACTTGGTATACTATACAATTTGAAAAGCATCAGTTCCAAGTATTTATAATAGGGTGGTTTTGATTGTTAATTTTGTTGTTTTTATTTACAATTTTATTGTTGTGTTTTTTATTATCATTTCAATATTATCAGTTTATCTATAAATATGTTTTACTGCATTCTTATTAAAATTTTTGCTAAGGTGTTTATTAGTTGGGAAACATTTCTTAATTAGGTTAAGGATATTGTTGTCTAACTTAGTACTAACCACTTGGTTAGATAGTGGTAAGTACGAAATTATTTTTTTTATTTCTATGATGTTTGGTATTATTATTATTTTATTTATAATATTTAATATCACTGCATTTATAGTCGTTGTTTTTAAGACAGTATTGTAGTATTGATTTCGTTTATAAAAGTGCCTTCAGTTAAGGAATTGTTGTTTATTCTGTGTTCACCAGAATATGGTATGTTTCTAATAATAGAGGTTATCTGATTTGATTTCGGATGTACGTAGATAATGTTAACATTATATTTCACATCGGATGAATATGCATTATTAACAAAATCTAGAGTAATATCTAGGAAGTCAACCGTTTTGAGGTATTATTAATATAAGATTTATTATTTTAAGATTACTATTACTTGAAAATTAAAGTTTTTCAATAGGCTATTAGTTTACGAATTCTACCTATTTTAGTGTTTGTAGAATTATAAACAACTAGCAGTATAGCCCGGCGTGTAATGAAAGCTTTAAAACTAAACCATGGTCCTGGAGTTCAGACTTTTTGGACGTTGGCACGAACGACTAAAAAGCAATAGTTGTTTCCAGTTAAAGCGAAACCGTAGACTGAAAGAAAAATGAATGGATGTAAGTCAAAATTTGATTTCCTGGTATCGATATCAAACAAGTTCTTTTCGTCGTTAACTGAATTTTGAAGGTTAAATAAGTCCCCTGAGTAAATGGTATCATCGCTGAGACTAAGAACTACAATTATACCTACTTAGAGCCAAACCCGAAGTAAAAACTAAAATAAAAGGGCTAAAAAATACAGACATACAGGCAGATAAACAGATACACACAAAAACATCTTAACTTTTATATATATATATATATTATTAATTTTCTGTACTATTGTAAAAACTGCAGCCTTGAATCTTCTGAATATCGTTTTTTAAGTTTTTGTCTATGAGTGTATGAAATTTGATTAAAACCGGACTAAACCTTCTATAACCCGATTTTTCCGATTATTGATATTTTGATTATTGATTATTGATTTTTTCGATTATTGAATTTTTCGATTATTGATTATTGATTTTCAATATTTATCGGGGGTACCTAGACACACTACCTATTTTAGTGTTTGTAGAATTATAGAAAAGTAGCAGTATAACCCGGCGTTTCTCGGGAGTAATGAAAGCTTTAAAACTAAACCATGGTCCTGGAGTTCAGACTCTTTGGACGTTGATACGAAAGACTAAAAAGCAATAGTTGTTTCCAGTTAAAGCGAAACCGTAGACTGAAAGAAAAATGAATGGATGTAAGTCAAAATTTGATTTCCTGGTATCGATATCAAATAAGTTTTTTTTCGTCGTTAACTGAATTTTGAAGGCAAAATAAGTCCTCTGAGTAAATGGTGTCATGCCTGAGACTAAGAACTACCTACTTACTTAGAGCCAAACCCGAAGTAAATACGAAAATAAAAGTGCTTAAAAAATACAGACATACAGGCAGATAAACACACACACACACACACAAAAACATCTTACCATTTACATATATATATATATATATATATATATATATATATATATATATATATATATATTTATTTATATATATTATCGATTTTCTGTACTATTGTAAAAATTGCAACCTTGAAATTTCTGAATATCGTTTCTTATGTTTTGTCTATGAGTGAATCAAATTTGATTAAAATCGGACCACTCCTTCTATAACCCGATTTTTTCGATTATCGTTTTTCGATATTTATCGGGAGTAACTCGACACAAAACCTAGCTAAGAACACTCGCAGACACTTATCGTACAAATGTCTAAATTTTCAAGAAAATCGCTTATGCCGTTTTGGAGTCTATAGGTAACGGATGCACACACATACAGACAGACACACACACACACATACACAAAGTTTCATTTATAAAAAAGTTTAGATCATGAGACCATCATATCTATATAACATGATATTTACTATATCAACATCACGATATGCAGTTAGATTGTACAAAATGAATTAACCTACAAGATCCGATGATTTTATAGATTCTATGGCAATGTAAAATAGGCCCTTGAAATTATACATTGTCTATCAATGAACAGTGGACACAACGGAAGCCTATTTCGAATAACTTGAAGAGATAAACTTTAATTTTTTCAAAGCAATGCTGCTATCCTATGACTGTATTGAATCCATAGATAAATCCGCTGCTAAACGATCAGTTCACTGTGTTGGACAAGGAAGTTGTTCCCGTCTGGATACATCCTGCGCATATATGAATCGACCTCAGCCCGTGTATTGAATACTCCTGCCACATCTGGTCGCGTGCCCCTGCTATTCACCTCGGGATTCTTGAGAAAATCCAACGGAAAATCTGTAATGTGATCGATCCCGACATGGCAGCTCAGATGCAGTCACTTTCTCAACGGCGTAATCTGGCTTCCTTGTGTCTCTTCTACAAATACTTTCACGGGATCTGCTCCGATGAAGTTAGCACACTGATGTATGAATTTATTCGAGCCACAAGATTTGCAACTAGGTCCCACCCTTTTACTGGGAAACCAATGAAATGTAACCGCAAATTCAACTCCAATAGCTTCTTTTCTCGCATTCCCGCCGCTGGAATTCCCTTACGTATTTTTGCTTCCCCAACAGCTACAATCTCCAGGAATTTAATTGTAACTTAGTAGTCAGCTCCTATCTCACTGACTCGCATCATTTCTCACATTCTCTTTTCTCCGTCCACTCCGCTTTCATTACACCAGTATTCTCATCCTTCTCTTACCCACTTCCTGACACCCCCTTAAACAGTTCTCTCTTTCTCATCACTTGACTCCGATGCAAACTACCTGCGCACCAGTGGCAGTAAAACTACCTTACTTGGGTTGAAATGATTAAAAAATATAAGAACTGACCGGTTTTATAGATTAGTTTCTACTATTACTTTAAGACTAAAACTTTTTTTATTAGTCTGTGTATTAATTAACGAATTCTATCTATTTAAAATTTGTAAAGTAATAGAATCCAGTTGAATTCTTTGCATTTACTTACGCACAAATACTCTTGGGAAAGGTATTAATCCGTCTTTTCCTTCCAGTTATGGGTTAAATAACAGGACAGATTGGGTTCTATAGCCTTGGTCGGCAACCACTCTACCGCAGAAAGCAATGGCAACCTACTGCGGGATAATCTTCTGCCCAGTCAGTCATTTGCGCGTAAGTGAATGCGAGAAATTCAACTGGAATTCGAACTCGCTTCTCCGATTTCTCGTTCCGAGACGATATTCACTGCGCCACAACGCACATTCCTAGCAGTAGATTTAGATATTGAGTATTTGGGAAACAATTTCTCTTTTCTTTCATTAAAATGACAGCCAAGGTATTATCTTTAAGTTTTTTTTTATATAATTTTTCATGTCTTCAAATAATTTCTTTCTTTTCGCAATAAAATTATATAAGAATTATCAAAACATTTTGTTCTGTCGAATGCTTTTGGCTATACTTTTGGTAATTAGCGAGAATTAATTTTGTTTTGCCTGTAAATAAACATGTGTAAAGTTTATGCATATAAGTTCGTATATATGTTAAGTTCCAAGCACAGTAAGCACATTGTTCCCGTGATTATAATTCATGTTATTAAGTTTAGGTTCTTTTTTTATTAGTAATGCCGCCATGATATTTATTCTTCTATTGCAGTTCAATGATATAGCAGAGAATGATGGGGAATTCCATCAGAGATAAAGACGAGAGGTGAGGCAACAGACATTTGGTCCTATTGATTGATACTGTGAATATCAGGGACCGACCATGTTAGAAATGGCGCTTTAGAAAGTAATGAAATAGAAAGAACACTTATAAACATAAAGATGTAAAAATTGTTAATTTCTAGGCTACACAATAAGGAAAGAAACTTACAGAGTTTGAAAAAGAAATGTAAGACATAAACCATTTATTAGTTTCTGTAAATGGCTGTCAGACGAGTGATTAGTAATAAATACACTTTTTACTAAAAGCTACATTGGATGGCAAATTCTGAAGAGTTAATTATCACTGGAAAGGACATTGCGTATAGAAGATGAAAAAATAGTTTACCATATCTATACTTCTTAAATTGTATTGTTTTTAATTTTAGTGGGAATCGTTCATTGTGATATTCTTTTTTCTTAGTATATATTTTGCATAATCTGATTAAAACACAGAAATTTAGCGCAGAACATGTTGTTTGAAAAAATCTCTGCAGAAAATTATTAGATTTCCACTATTGTCCCGGTTGTGTAGAAATCTCGTCGCCAGTAAATTACGTATCATTGAAAAAAACAGTTAATCATTTAAACACAAAATAGAGAATAAAAATGAATAAAACGCTCATTTTAAAATTCAAAAGGATCAAAATCAAATTCAAATAAATTGAATTTCAAAATTAAACAAATTAGTCACTTGTGGAACGAAACAAACGAAGACTGTCATTTATTCTTTTCCGTCAAATTAATCATCTTATTGAGTGACTAATGACCTGTTTGACTTTAAGAGTAATTCTTCTTTAAAATGTCCCTTGAGATATTCAGCACGATTGTTCGTAATTACCCTCTTTAGTATTGGAATTGTGAAGGGGCCGTTCGAAATTACAAGTGGTCGACGATGAATAACACCAGCAATATTGAGTCGTTTAAGATCAAAGAGAAGATTCAACAAAGGAGTTAGAAGAGTCAATAACAAAAGCCATACTGCTATTGATGTTAAGTGAAGGGTTCTTGCTATAGGTGAGAACGCGTGCTGGAAAGTGGTGGCTATTGCAAATCGTTTAGAAGCACTAACAGCGAGAGGTGAATACGATGACATTCATCTTATTACTGCCATTTCAAGCAAACAATGAGGATGAAGTCAATTTTAGAAAATTATACCAAATCACATAGAACTGATGTTAGATTGTTTAAATGAAAATCTACATTAAAGCTTGAACCAAAGACAAAACTGCAGCTGGTGAGTGAATACACACTGTTATTAACCAAAAAGTAGACATTCAATAGAATACCTTAAGGATATGCTTACTGGGCACTGGAGTTAAGTCTTTTTGTCGGATAAGCATGACGAATAAAACAAACTTAGGCATGCTGAGACCAGTTTCGACATGCTAAAACAAGCTTCGTGCCCAGTTATGGTGTGCGCGTAGGCTGGGTAATCTTTGACCAGTGTCCCGAGCGTCAGCGCTCGGGTTCACTATTTAAAAAAGACAGCCTTTTATCACAACTAGGTCTAGTAGGATAGCAATGTAAATAGAACTACATGGAGCATGGCATGGAAAGTTTTTTTTTTTAATCTTTCAGTCGTTTTTCTATCTTCGGGAAGAGTGCGGCACATCTGTGGCTTTTCCGGGGACAGAGACGCAGCTGCGAAAATACTGTGTGATTCCAGGAACTAAGCACCAGCTGACTAATATTGCATCCCAGTTGCACTGCAAAGCGAGAATCGTTTATCATACCGATGTCATCGTAAACGACGTTGTTCTAGGCCTGGGTGCACGCGCACGAGTACAACACATCAAAACTGATAGTGTGTCACATCCTGTCTCTATGGGGTGGGGCATGAGGAAATATCTGTACTTTTAAAGTATACTTAACTGGGCAGATGCCGAGAAGGGCTTATGGCCTTTTAGTTCCGTCTTTGACTTCTCGCAGATTGCGGCTCCATTGTGTGTGTGTGCTACGTAGAAAGAGAGGCAGCTGAGTAAAACCGAATACTCTGAGATGCATACCTTAGCAAACAGCTGCCTGTAGCCACATCAGACGCATTGCCGGAACGAATGGAGATCTCTAGTCATGCTGATGCCAGCGGAAGCTACCGTCGCGAAGGCTGAGCAATTTTTGGCTCTGGCCCGAACGAACGTGTTCGGGTTTCCTACAGAAAACCGACCTAGTGACACATTACTTCTCAGTAGGATCACTGGGTAAATATAATAACCTTAAGTAAGTTTCTTCTCAACCGAAAAGCCTGAACTCGTGAAGCGACAGAAATAAGCAAGTGAAGAAAACTAGTCATTTCTGTAATTGTAAAACTTGCAGATTTTATGTATTTAATTATTTACAGTATTAGTAGGAAAACTCCGAAATAATGGAAATGAGGTTTGTGAGATTCATTCAGATGTAGAAATATATGCACTATCGCAATCAGTCATTTATATACGCATCAACACTATCCTTCAAAGATATCTGGTCTACAGAGCGAGGGGAAGATATTCGTTTGCAAAGAGCAATATTTGAGAAAACCCGTTGCAAGCATTTTGGATGAAATGACAAAGTTAGCTGTCATCTGCGAAATTTCACTTATTCATGTGGTAATATGGAATATAGTTGTCGAGGACGTTGAGAAGTGTTTCTAAATACAAACAAGAAACGCTTGAGCGTAGCTGAGATTACTACAAAATTCCAGATGGTTGAAACATTTCAGTTTGAGTTTTAATTTTGTTTAACAGCAAAGCAAACTCTATGGGCTATTTAATGCCAAAAAGAGAGGATGAGCGTTGTGGTACAGTGGATATCGGCTCGAAACGAGAAACCGGAGAACTGAGTTCGAATTCCAGTTGAATCCATTGCATTCACTTACGCACAAATACCCTTGGGAAAGGTATTAATCCGTCTATTCCTTCCAGTTATGGGTTAACTAGCAGGCTGGGTTCTGTAGCCTTGGTCGGCAACCAGTCTACCGCAGATAGCAATGTCAACCTACTGCGGGATAATCTTCTGCCCAGTCAGTCATGTCTTGACAAAGACATGATCACCCAAGCGTGTTTCACGTATGGCACCTAACTGACTGAATACCAAAAATGTGCGGTTTTAAGGCATTTTTTAATGTTCGGCGAGAAGCTTGATTTAGTCAGACTTTGATGAATTTTTTAAATTTTATTTTATTTTAGAAAACTGAAGATGTCTCATAGTTTTGTATTAAAAATGTAATTTCTTTTCTTTCAAAAACGTGTTATAGTAATAGATTTTTCCTTCAAAAATGTATTGTTGGTAATATTCTTTTTTCAAAAATGTATTTTTTCTATAAATATCCGTTTTTATACTTTCATGTTGTTTTGACCCCACTTTGTGTGTAAACTAGTTGCCCATATCTGGAATCGTAACAGGTGCTACCACTCCGGGTCAGGGTAGACCTGGGAACATCAGCAATTAAGAGGTGATTCCATTCTCTTCAGAAAATCCCAGTAATAGACCTTGCTGCCGGATGGTTGAAATATTTAAAATCATGAGGGTAATCAGTCCGAGTACAAATGTTGTGGAGCAAATAACACAACACTGGTTACAAAATGAACTTGCTTTTACGCTTAAATAAAAAAAAAATCTATGTGAATTTAAAAAAAAACTATTTCAGTCTACTCACTGGGTCAGAACTGTAAGAAAACGATTCTGTCGGTGTTCCATCTCGGCTAAGAAACTATGTGCCTGATCTCGTGCATGCGACGTCTAGGTAAATTTTGACCCTTTCAGTAAGTGCAGCGCCCGAGTTCTCCACGTTAAACCCGACCTTGTGTCACATCCCTGGTCAGTTAGCAGGCATATGTATATACCATCCTGTTGGATTGCTGTCTGGCTCGCACCTCTAAAACATCCTGTCCCACGATAAACACGAACTTGTCTTTCATCCCTTCTCAGTGGAGTGGCATGGTTAAATACCAGCCCGTTGGAATCAGGGAGATTGCTCCCTGACTCGCAAATTTCAACCTCTTTGTCTTCGGGCAGTGAAAGTCTCAGTCATGCCTCGGTTTACAAACTTAGACAGAACCGAATAAAAGGAACAATCTCCCGGTCTTAGAGCCAAGTCATTTCAGAATCTATTCAGAAATTCAGTGGGGTTGCATGATTAAGTTTAAAATTGGTAAATACATAGTTAAACATTTTAGCAATGTTATTAGCCAACAGTTTGAAAGCTATCCTGTCTGGTCTGATACTCTCCGAACAGTCTTTTTCCATGAAGGGAAAAAACATCCAGAATAACCTTCACATGATACGCTTCATAATGAATAATGAAGACGCGCTGATCAATTTAGATCATTCCGAGAAATTCCTTTAAAATCTGGACGCTATCCTTTTGGCCTCGAGATTTAGGCCGTACATTAACACCGGGATTCGACTTCTGTACGAGTTTTCCGGAGAGCTGGAAGGAAGTCTATGGGTTCAATCGAAGCCTTTGGTATTTTCTGACTCCAGTCGTCAAAGTTGTCTGCTTTCGCCTTTCCTATACGTTCCTTATTTGGAGTCTTTCATTCGCAAGTTAAGGATGAATCATATCTTATATGGAATTACCCTTACTGGCTTTACTTCTCTGGCAAGGCATCACGCCTATGCTGACGTTTCCTTTCTTTGTCGATCAAAACAGAGATTGACAAAGTTTGTAAAAAAGACTGAGGATACGAGACTATGAAAAGTGTAAGATCAACCGCAATAAGTCTGTTGGCTTGTGGTGCGTGGAAATGGGTTTCTACTACTTGGGCCTTTCCTCTTTTCTTTGGAAATAAATAGGTCACCATCGGTGTGGTAGAAGGCCGAGTTCGCCGTTCTTCTCTGGGTCTAGAGAAGATTTTTTTTCTTTAAACAAAAAAGCGGAAGTATGTGTCTTGCACATCTGAACGATTCTCCTTTACCAACTCTCCGTACTTCGTAATTTCGTGAGCCATACTATTACTAATGACATTACCATTACTAATGACATTAGTAAGTTTCTTGTTTTCCTTTTCTTGTGGGAAGAAATTAGTTCGCGTGGAGTGTTACTTCATCTTTCTCAATGTGGTTTGGATATGCCTAGTGTTGAGAGTGGTCAACATAAGCTTCGCATCGCCTTTCTAGATTGAATGTGACAGCATTCGAATGGTGAGGTCGACTTGTGCAAGGAAGACGCCCGTAAGAACTTTTAACAACTGAGAAGTGTCGACTCATTTGAAGATTAGACTCACAATACCGTGAATATTATATTGTCTCAAACGACAGGTGGCCTTTCCAACGTCCAGAAGTCATCCCGTAAGAAATTAAATCACATGTTGTTTAGGTGGTCCATTCTGGATAATTTAATAGGCAAACTCAATATTGCAAAGCAGTCGGCTCACTACACATGGCTTTTGGTTCTCACGTTTAAATACTTCAGTAATGATGAAAAATCATTCACCTGGTTGGTGATTCGAAGGGCCCTTGAATTGGTAAAAAAAAACTTTTTCATAGGGCTTGGAAATTTCTTCAAACTACTTTTACTGTAATGGGTCAGTAGAGACATTTTCTTTTATTGTAGTGTCTTAGTCCTGTTGGGCAAATTTGTTGATAATATGGTTCACATAGAAAACAGATTGTTTTCCGTCCTCGATGTCATTTCTTTCAGTAGAAGTATAGTACCGCCGTTGACGAAGGCTGACTACTATGCATTCAGTTGCTTGCTAGGCGTTAAGAGAGCCTTGGTATGAACACATGACACAAAGAAATAATTCTATGAGATTGAAAAGTCTCCATCCCCATCTTGATTTTTCAGCATCAGCTTAAAGTCAAGATAAGGATCAAAAGAGTGTTACTCCCTCCATTCGAATTTTTCAAAAACATTACGAGTCTTGCGGAATTAATGATGTGATAATGCAGACTATGAAAGAGTTGTCGTAGGACTAGTATACCGCCTTTTTTTTCGTTTGGATTGCTATTTTTAGAATAGTCAGACCATGTGCATAGATGTCAAGGGAACTATATAGCAAATAGTGAAAAACTGTTTTGTTTCTTTAACTCGCCCTGAGTGAGTCTTAGAACATTTTGAACAACACTCGTATGTTGTCTATAACACTGTAATTTTTTCCTTATGCACACACGATAAAACGAGTATTAATGGACCCTGGGATCGAAGCCAATATTGATATTTAGAAAATCTCACTCTCTCTCTCTCTCTCTCTCTCTCTCTATATATATATATATATATATATATATATATATATTTCCATAAATTGGTTATAAATTCTAATTCATTTCAATGAGCTTATATAGCTCATTTTATCAGACCAAACAACATTCCTTCTATTTATTATAAAAAATTTTGCCGTAATAAGCATTTTTCTTTAACTCTCTAGGGCCATTCGTATCATATTTGATACAGTATTTCCCTATAAGGAAACATTTGGTATTTCCCTATAAGAAAACATTTGTTATTCATTGACTGAGCAGTCAGTACTGCTTTCATTTGAAATTTATAAAATATTTCTTTTAAAAAATTTTTCAGGAAAATATTTCTTTCAAGGCTTGTTTTCATACTGTATCAAATATGATACGAATGGCCCTAGAGGGTTAACTGAAGAGAAAGAAAAAAAATATATATGAATATATTCTTTGTCTTTTTTTTCTTAAGAAATACTGAGAGAGAGGAAGAAGGAAATAAACGTTGCGAAAGGGAGAAAATTTTGTTTTTTTCCTTGTTTGTTTGTTTCGCTCCCTTTCCTTTTGGATTGCATTTTCTTTATTTTTTACTCTCTCTCTCTCTCTCTCTCTCTCTCTCTCTATATATATATATATATATATATATATATATATATATATTTGCTGTAGAAAGAGTTATATGATAATCATTAGTTCACATAGACCAGGCTTTACAACTGCCTTTTTATTTTTTCTTGTCTGCCTCCCTTTATTCTGCATTATACATCCAACCGCCTCTTGATTTCAATTGTTAAATAAATGAAATATGAATATGACCGTCTCTTTTTCCTCGGGTTCTTAACTTCTTTGAGATCAGGATTCACAACGTAGCAGATTAAGCGAAGGATTCTGACCGATCATTTGACATCTTTAATCACCTGGTAGGGGGAACGGAACTGAACTGCTGCAGACTCAAGTGTAACTAACTTACGACCAGTTAACGCATGTAACATAATTTTGTGACCGCGGGCAGTCGCAGCACATTGTCTCTTCTTGCAATTATTATTACTTTCTACATGAATTCTTGCATACCTAGTATAAGAGTTCCTGTAGTTGCCTAACATAACAAGAGAGCTCGAATTGATGTTTGATATTAACTCCTTGCTATTAGAAGAAATTATAGATTCATAACAATGTAGCGAAATAGATTCATAACAAAGAAAGGTATTCTTTCGAAGCACGAATCATTCATATTGATATTTGTTTGTTTAAGTGAGTTATATAGGAACAAACTTAAAGTCTATATGAAAACCATATCTCTCTCTCGGACGTACTACAACCAATAGTTAGATTTAGTAAGAAATATCTGCCGACAGATCTACTTGCTCAAGATAAGTTTCAAATGATTAAATAACATGGGGCTCAATGTAAAGTGTACTGGTCAATCGCTAAGTTTTGCAGTAATACTTCAACAACACTCAATTATGATACAGCTGATGATTATGATGGACAGGAAATGAGAACGTGTTGTGAACCAGTAATATGTTGAATCACTCGCCAAAAGTAATTAATCCCGTGGAATTATTCTTGATGTGTTTGCAGAATTTAACTTGTGCAAGTATTATTCATTCTTAACGACAGCTGTGGAATAATAAAAGCCAAGTCAATTCAAAATTAACCTAACAATTTTAAATTTAAATTGAACTAATTAGATGGGGTCAACTATGAATATACTGACACTTTTTCGTTCCAAATTAACAAAACTATTTCAGTATTTAGCAAAACATAGGACTATTTTGACGCTGATTAAATGGAGATAAATGCTTTATTTTCCAATAGTTTTATTTCTTGGTGCTTAAGGTTGGTCTGGCCTAACTTCAAAGGTACGTCAGTGTATGAATGAATAATAATAGTGTAAAATGGTTAATACTGATTTTAGACATAGGAAAGCCTTCTCTCGTGCAGCAAAACGAAAGAAGATCAGGGAATGTTCTTAAAAAGATTTGCCTTATCTAGAGTTTCATACGACAGATTTCATTCTCGAGTAACGTAAAATTATTTCCAAGATACAGCACAACCTGGATATGACGATTAACTATATCCGGCAGTAAAACCTCTAATCAGGAAATTTTGACAAGCGTAGAACTACCTCATAATGGCTGTTTTTCCTATGTTCACTCTGACCAAGAGTAATGAAACCTCTTAGGCTCTCAGTTATGAGCAAATATTAAACCCCAAACTAGGACCAAAACAATATGAAAATATAAAATAAATTTTAATAGTAATTTTTTTAAAAAAAATAGCAGTAAAAAAAGATAGATTTTTCTCTCGACAAAACCACTTTAGAAAAATATGTCAAGGATACCTGATCTACAAACTGATTTCTTAAAAAAGAATACTTCTATTTATACTTCCGTATTTTAAAAGTATTGTCGGAATTAAATAAAACATTAATTCATGCCTTGTCTATTGGCGCTACCGAATCGCATAGTACTGAAGTAAAAAACAGAATTGACATCTCTTGGGAATTTTCAAAACTCCATCAATATAAATTATATCACATGTAATTTAAAGAGAAAATAATGACATTATTAAATGTCTGTCTTTCTACAAAAAAGATTAGAGAGACCACCATATAAAACCTAGAAAGGACGATAAAAGCAATAGATCTGAGGTAAAGATTTTCCTGAAAAATGGTATAAATTTCAACAGTTAGTAGTACGAGTTAATTGGTCAACGAATGTCGAATGTTTCAATTTAAGGGAGCAATTGATATGAATGTTACATTCCTCATTACAAGTAGGTAAGATAATGATATAAAGGTGTTGATATCCACACTACCATAAACGAAATGTATAGGTGGTAGAAATAGATATAAAAGATTTTGGGCTTCAAAAACCTACTTTCAGTTTTAAAATGATTTCAAAAATTTCAAGCGACTGCAGTAATAGATGCTCGGTCAATATTTGTTAAATGTTTCTTTTGAGATATAGGGATAATATTAACATGCTCTTTTTACAATTGTTGTGTGTCTTCAGGACGTTGGCAACCATGGATTTCCAATTGGCTCTGTCTCTTGTAACTCTTAATATTTTTCCTGTTGGTATCTCTGCAAAAGCCAGCCATCCATTTGCTGAAGCCTATTAAATATGTCTCACATTGATTTCTCTTATCTCGCTTTCCTTCTACCCATCCGGTGAATATTAGATTCTCCAGACATTCCTTCCTCATTACCCGTCCCAGAAAATTCTATAAATAAGGGATTTCTATTTGATGTCTATCATCTCATACGAAAGTTAATATAAATGATATTCTGTGAATATAACAATTGATCCAGTTGAGATATGATTATACGGGAGATAGATTATAAAAGTGAATCTAGTCTCTCATACGGCATGAATGGAAAATAAAATCCTCACCGACTCATATATAACTAGAAGCATTTAAGATATGAGTTGAGTCACGATGGATGTATGTTTACTATTTAAATTTTTATGTCACTCAAATGTAAAGTGAAATTCTCCTTATTAAATATAAAATGTAACTGATATCTAGTAATTGAGGAATTTCTATTTAGTATATAGTCTCTGATCTGACAGAGAATGTAATATGAATATTCTCACTAACGAATATAAAAAATTGAAGCAATTGATAATATGATTCCATTAGTTCATCATCTCACCACCCACAAACTGTTCTCTAACAGGCAATATGGATTCCGCTTTGCCAGGTCCACGGCAGACCTGCTAACAACCGTAACGGAGTACATGCTACAGGCCCTTGATGAGTTTGACGAGGCTCGCGCGGTTGCTCTGGAAATCTCCAAGGCTTTCGACAGGGTTTGGCCCTCTGGCCTCCTATGCAAACTACGCGGTTATGCTATTACCGGTCGCCTGTTTGACCTAATCCAATCTTTCTTAAATAACCGCAAAATGAAGGTCGTTCTGAATGGGCGTGCCTCTTCGTCCTACAGCATGAATGCTGGTGTCCCACAGGGCTCTATCCTGGGCCCGACGCTCTTCCTTGTTTTCATCAACGACCTCCCAGATGAGATCAAGTCCCAAGTAGGCATCTACGCAAATGACACTACAATATACTCCCGCAGCAGTAAGAAACCTGTCGTGGCGGACAGACATAATCTCGCTGCTGACCTTGAGCGGGATCTACACTCAGTGGTGAACTGGGGCAAGAAGTGGCTTGTCAAATTCAATTCATCTAAGACCAAGCTGTTGTCTGTCAACTATTACATGTAACCTCTCCTGCCTCCCATAAGCATGGACCAAGCGATTCTCCCGGAGAGTAATACACTACGCCTCCTCGGACTTACCCTGTCCTCAGACCTCAAATGGAACCACTATATTGAATCCATAGCAAAATCTACTGCTAAGAAGATTGGGTCACTATGTCGATCCAGGATGTTTTTGCCACCTGAATCCCTCCTGCATATATATATATAAGTCAACCATCCGTCCGTGCATGGAGTACTGCTGCCATTTATGGTCAGGTGCTTCTGCCGTTCTCCTCAGTGTTCTTGACAGGCTCCAAAGGAGAGTCTGTAATGTGATAGGTACTCATCTGGCGGATCGACTGCAGCCACTTCCCCATCGTCGAAATGCGGCCTCCCTTTGTCTGTTCTATAATTACTTTCATGGCTTCTGCTCAGACAAACTTAAGTCACTGATGCCTCCTCAACAGGTGTTTATTCGTGCAACCAGACTGGCAACTGGGTCCCACCCATTCACAGTCATGTTAGCCAAATGCAGACGTCAATTCTACTCCTGCAGCTTCTTCTCTCGCACTTCCCGCCTGTGGAACTCGCTCCCGTATTCTTGCTTTCCTGAGGCTACAACCTCCAGAAATTTAAATGCAAAGTCAATACTTATCTACTAACCACTGGACTCTAGATCTCTCCCCACCCCTGTATAACCTTCCCTTTCTCTCCACCTATGTATCTGCCATCGCACCTGCTTTCTCAGCTTTCTATTGTTCCCTTCTAACTAGTTTGTACTCCTCACTCTTTTGTAATTAATCTTTTTACATTTATGTAGCCCCCTGCACATCAGTGGCGTTTCCGCCTTGCTCGGGGTGAAATGATTAAAAAAAAAATGTATGTTTTGGTGCAGTGGATATCGGCTTAGAATGAAAAACCGGAGAACCGAATTCGAATTCCCGTTGAATTCCTTGCATTCACTTATGTGCTAATACCCTTGGGAAAGGTATTAATCTTTCACAGCCCTCCACTTATGGGTTAAATAACAGAACAGTTTGGGTTCGGTAGCATTGGTTGGCAACCGGTTTAAAAAATTTAAGGAATGGCAACCTAATGTGGGATAATCTTCTGCCCAGTCAGTCATGTGTCTCTAGAGACATGATCGCCCCAGCGTGTATCACATATGGCCATTAACTTACTGAGTCTCTGATATAACAGAAAATGGAAAATGATAATTGAAATTAGACTGAAAAAAATTGAGACGTATTGTTTTTATAAAGTTAATTTTCGTAACGTTATTCTGAAACGTTTTGGTGCAGTGGATATCGGCTCAGAAAGAGAAACTGGGGATCCGTATTCGAATTCTAGTTGCCTTCCTTGCATTCATTTCTTCGTAAATACCCTTGGGAAAGGTATTAATCCGTCTCCTCTCTCCAGTCATGTCTTAAATAACAGGACAGATTTAGGGCCTATGGACTTGGCTTGCAACCAGTCTACCGCAAAAAGTAATGGCAACCTACTGCGGAATAATTTTCTGCTCATTCAGCCATGTCTCGAAAGAGACATGATTACCCAAGCGTGTAACATGTATGGCACATAACTGACTTAATGATTCTGAATCAAAACTTTCTATCAATGTTGTAATGTTTCGGTGTCTTCGCGTAAAATTAACATATTAAACGAATCCTTCGAATAATACATAATCATTCTCTCGGAATAATATTTTCGAGTAATTCACTCAGAGATAATCTCTTTGATGGCCTGAACAGAAAATGTTGAAAGAAAATAAATGTTACTGAACAGTTATGTAATGTCATTCCGCCTATGTGTCAGAGAATGCTGTCAAGAAATATCACCGGATAACTCAACATGAAATCTGCATTTTTAACCGCACAGGAATATTTACGCTCTCACAACCTGATTGAGTACTCTGCAAGAATGGCAGACTTTGAAAAAACAGTAGCTACTAGCATCTTCGCATCGCTCATTCAGTAATGGATTAGAGCATCCTGGCTATTGGGGTATGATACATCATACGCTAAAAGTCTGCCTTCTTCTACCGAGCGCCCATAGATCAGAGGCAGAATCGCCGACTGACGCCAATTAAGTCGAGTTTCAGTCCTGGGTTAAAAGAAATCGGATGTCTAACCGTACTGATGAGCAGTGATACAGATCTGTCTGTGGATGACTATATATATATATATATATATATATATATATATATATATATAATGGGAAGGAAACTACAAGAAACTGGTTCGAACTTCTCTTACAAATAAGACCTGTAGAAATCTTCCGGGACTTTAAAATACACACAAACATGACAATCAAAGCCAATTAAACAAAAATCTTAATTAAAGACCACATAAACAAAATTGTACTTTCTTATTGATATGGCAGTCAAAATACAAGAATGGCACTTGAGAACGATAAAAATTCTAGTTGTAGTTATAACCCTCGCATTGGTTGGGAAAGTGTGCAAGAGACTCATTGAAATAATTCTTCGTTGTCCATTCTTTAAAGAACTACAAAGGATTCTTCCCCCAAGTATATATCACACATGACTAAGAGCTTTACTTATGTAAAATATATGTGATCAATTTTTTTTTTAATAATCACTGGAAAATGTCAGGAACTCATTCTTGAATTTAGTACTCAAGTTGGGACACGGAAGTAAATGCGTATCCAAATAAATCAGATGAAATAATAATAATAATAATAATAATAATAATAATAATAATAATATCATTAATAGCACTAACCAGTCAACTTAATAAGACAGAATGTGGTTATAAAATAGGCCAAAAGAAAATAAGCCATCTATTTTACATGGATGACTTAAAGTTATATGCTAAGAATGATAATGAGCTGGAAGGTCTTCTGCAAACTGTAAAATGCTTCAGAGAAGACATTGGAATGAAATTTAATTTGAATAAATGTGCTAAAGCTACAGTTTTACGTGGATCAATACAAGAAACATCCTCAATTAGCCTAGACCCTGCTGTAACAATAAAAGAATTGAAACCAGAAGAAGCTTATAAATACCTAGGTGTAAATGAGAGCGAAAACATTCACCATAAAAAAATGAAAGAAATAGTGCGTAAAGAGTACTATAGAAGGCTGCGAATGATATTAAAAACTGAATTAAATTCACAGAATAGAGTTATGGCCATTAATAGCCTTGCAATCCCAGTTGTCCAATATAGCTTCAACATCTTAAACTGGACTCTAAACGACATCAGGCGAATGGATGTTAAAACAAGAAAGCTTCTTTCTAAGCATAGGATGCATCACCCAAAGGCTGATGTAGACCGTCTATACATACCCCGTAAAGAAGGTGGAAGGGGTCTTATTCAGCTGGAATTGTCATACAAGACAACAACTCTTGGCTTACTAACATACATAGAAACAACAAAGGATTGGATGATACAATTAGTAAGGCAACATGAAGAAAGAAAGAAAAATATTCAATAATAAAAGAAGGCAGTAAATACAAACAAGATTTGCAGGTAGTAGATTCTGTAGAAAAGCAAAACAGAAGCCAAGAACCAACTATTGCGGCAAAAAATATGAAAATGAAAGCCAAAGATAAAGCTCTTGAAAAGATGAAACAGCGCTGGCAAGACAAACCTCTGCATGGCCAATATCCAGTACGTGCCAATAAATCCAATGTTGACAAAGTTAATACTCATCGATGGTTACGTGCATCTGGATTAAAGTCTGAAACTGAAGGATTTATACTTGCAGCACAAGACCAAAGTCTTTTCACGAGAAACTTTCAGGCAAATATTATGCATAATAATATGGATCCAAAATGCAGGTTTTGTGATAAACACCAAGAAACAATAGACCACCTAATCTCAGGCTGTTCTGTGCTTGCCCCAAACGAATATAAAAATCGCCACGATAGAGTTGGGCAATATTTACATTGGGCAATGTGCAAACATTATGGAAAAGCTGTAAACAAACACTGGTATGAACATCATCCAGCACCGGTTACAGAAATAGAAGATGTAACCATTCTATGGGATTACACTATCTACACAGACAGAAAAATTGAAGCAAACAGGCCAGACATTATTGTTAAAAACCAGAAGGAGAAAACTTGTCTATTAATTGATATGGCTTGTCCAGCGGATTGTAACATAGCAATCAAGGAATTTGAAAAACTGTCAAAATATAAAGACCTGGAAATTGAAATAGAAAAAATGTGGAAATTGAAAACAAGAGTTGTGCCAGTGATAGTAGGTGCACTTGGAATGATAAAAAATGGAACAAAACAACACATTGAAAGAATCCCTGGAAACCCCAGCTTAAGAGATATACAAAAAATTGTATTATTAAGTACAGCCCACACACTAAGGAAAACGTTATCTATGTAATGCTGGGGATGATAGGGAGGATAGAAAAACATGAAATGGAGTCATAACAACACGGCACTACCTGCCTTAGGTCTCCCCGCAGACTTGGTTGGTAGTGAGACCAATGCAGAAATCTAAATATGATGAAAAATGACATAATAATAATAATAATAGTGGGTGTAGGAATCGTCACAATGGAGAGGGGCGGTATTTGCACAGGACGGTGTGCGGACACGTAGAGGATATGTGGGTGGACACTGGTGTTGACGTCAACCAGAGCTGGTTGCAGGGGTATAGGATGTCACCATTCTGTGGCACTGCACCATCTATGCAGAAGAGGAAGTTGAACCTTGTGGGTAGGTCATTTTTGTTGGAAACCAGGAAGAGAAAACTTGCTTGTTGGTTGATATGGTTTGTCCAGTGTGGCGACCAGGGAATTCGAGGAACTGTTGAGGTGTAAAGACCTGGAAGTTGAGTAGAAGGTGTGGAAATTGAAAACAATACCGTGCCAGTGATGTTGAGTACACTTTTAATGATAGAAAGTGGAGCAACAGAACACATTGAAGGAATCCCTGGAGGCCCAGGTTTGGGAGATGTACGGAAATTTAGGTGCGGCCCACACGCTGAGGAGGACTTTGTCTATGTGGCGCTCGGGATGTTAGCAGATATGAAAAAACATTAAATGGAGTCCTATGCAATACAGCACTAACTGCCTTAGGTCTTCCTGAAGAATTGGTAGCTAGTGCGACAATAGCAGAAATCATTTTATAATGAAAATGACATAATAATAATAACATTTGTATTACATTTATCAGCTGAATAAGAATACTGAGGTTCTTCTCTGATGATAAGACTTTCGAGGAAGTTCCCGTCGTGAATGATATGAAGTTTCCCTCCTCTGGCATGAGAGGTGGACGTCATGCCTCCGTTCTTATTTCAAAACGGCCTGAGAGTCACCGTTGAGATCTACCAGGGGGTGCCGAGAAAGATGGAGAAGCCCTGGATGGACGATTTGATGCGAGATACCCCAACGTTTTCCAGCAGGACTGCGCTGCTTCACACAAGGCAAAGACGACCCAGGCGTGGCTGCTCAACAATGTTCCTCAACTCTGGTCACCGGACTCATGGACACTCTCCTCACTCAAATGCAACCCCCTTGAATATTTCCTCTGGGTCGTGATCGAGGCCAAATCCAACAAGCACGCCAACATCACGGTTTACTCTCTGAAAGCTTAAATCTGGAAGCCTTCGCCGCTATGGACAAAGACCTGGTCGCCAAAGCGAGTGATTCATTTCGCGCCAGCCTTGAGATTGTCGTCGCTGCTGGCGGCGGTTACATTGAAAAATAACGTTGTATGTAACTCTAACTGTTGTTAAATAAACTGTTATGTCTCTGCATATACAACATTATTTATTGCCTATTTCGTTTTCTTAAGTTTCGGATTTTGCTGCAACACCATATATATATATATATATATATATATATATATATATATTGTTGTAGAGGAACATCCTATCTTACCCCGAATGGATATGGTCTAGTCTTGTGTATATAGTCTAGATTGTGACTAGAGGGAACTGGGGGCATAAGTGAGCATACGTCATAGGCGGAGACATTTGCTACTTGATGGTTATTCCTGTTACTATTCGTTGATTGTTCTTGAACGTCTATTGGTTTATTGTACTGTTGTATAATAGATCTATTCTAATCTATCTTCAGTGTTAAGTATTAATCTTACACCATTCTTTTCTCTTATATTCTTTCCCGGGATATATCATATATATATATATATATATATATATATATATATATATATATATTGATGGCTGACCACTCGTATTTCAGAATACTTGTCTACGAGGGCGGCTAACTAATTCTCGTTGCAGACGCCTGCTCAGGAACAATTGTTTATTTAACACCCACAAAGCCCACCTGTTGTTTATACTGCAACTCTGCCGAATGAACGTTAGTTACAGTTTCTAGATGATAGCGAGTTATCCAGCGTCAACAGCAGTCTGAACAATGCCAAGACTCTCAGCTACTCGCTACTGACTTCAAGCTAGCACTAGCACAATCATCAGCGACCACTTAAAAGGATCCGTCTACCCACATTTTACTCAGAAAGCTTGGATCAGATCGTGGTATGATTTTCAGCGACGGTCGAAAGATGCCGTATGTTTGGATCGTTTCTTCCAAATTGATAGCGAAAAATCCACAATACTAAAATTACCATCCGGGTTTCATGGTCAGAAAGCGAACCTAGTAACCACTCGCTCACTCGGCCATATATATATATATATATATATATATATATGTGTGTGTGTGTGTGTGTGTGTGTGTGTGTGTTTGTGTGTGTGTGATAGATACACACACATATGTGTGTGTCTATTATAGCAGTATTAGATATACATGTATATATATATATATATATATATATATGATATTGTTATAATACATATAAAGCACAAGCACATACACTGGCAAACACCCATTCGTATATATATATATATATATTTATATATATATATATATATATGTATATATATAAATATATATATATATATATTACACATACACACACATATATATATATATTACACACAGACTTATATATGTATATATATACACACAGGTGTTTGTTTATTGTCATGTGTGCGTTTTTGTGTTTATATTCTAAATGTCCAGATTTGCCAAACGAAAGAAGCAATAAATTTGCTTATCGCTCTTAATCGCAAAATAATTTAATATTTTACCCTAATTCGATTATGTTCCAATAAAATATTTTCATTGAAAGTCAAGTCGATATTCTTATCTGCCAATTAACAAAAAAAGATTCAAATGTGCGATTCAAATAAATAAAGCCTGTAGTCAATTTCTTCATAAAAAAACAATTTACCAATTTTGGGTGTCTTTTATTATTTTTTATGACACTCAAGTTCACATCTGTCTGTTTCTTGTTTGAAGTCAGTAGATTTCATGACACAGTTGTCATTGAATGAATCAGATATCTGATTGGTCTGCTCAAATCGTGACTTCTTTATTCTCTATTAACTTTTTTCCTTCATACATGAAATCTCAGATTTTAATTACAATATCTGAACTATTCAAATATTTTTTGACTTTTCTTAAATCAAACACGATTTAACTCTGATTCAGAAATCGAAAAAAATAATTACAGATGAACTTAATTGCCCTAATTAAACCTTGACATATAACATTCTAATTCTAATATTGAATTATTTATAATTGCTGGACAATTGTTTATTTCGTTACTAAGTAATTATTTTAAGAATACCTATAAAGGATATTATCAATACAGTCGCTAGTTTTACTTGAAAGTTAAGAAAAATGTTTTTACTTTTAATAATCTCTACTTTATCTAAAATAACCGTCAAAAATATTATTGTTTTTAGATTTAATGAAAATATTCGTCTATCTGTCACACAGGTTTATTATTAACTAGCAGTATAGCCCAGCGTTGCTCGGGTGTAATGAAAGCTTTAAAACTAGTCCATGGTCCTGGAGCTCAGACTCTTTGGCCGTTGACACGAAAGACTAAAAAGCAATGGTTGTTTCTAGTTAAAGCGAAACCGTAGACTGGAAGAAAGACGAATGGATGTAAGTCAAATATTGATTTCCTGGTATCGATAACAAATAAGTCTTTTCGTCTAAAACTGAATTTTGAAGGTTATATAATCCTCTGAGTAAATGGTATCATGGCTGAGACTAAGAACTACAATTATACCTACTTTGAGCTAAACCCGAAGCAAAAAACTAAAATAAAAGGGCTGAAAACAATACAGACATACAGGCAGATAAACAGACACACACACAAAAACATCTTGCCTTTTATATATATAAATATATATTCGATTTCCTGCACTATTGTAAGAATTGCAACCTTGAAACTTCTGAATATCGTTTCTTATGTTTTGTCTATGTGTGTATCAAATTTGTTTAAAATCGAACCACTCCTTCTATAACCCGATTTTTTCGATTATCGGTTTTCGATATTTATCGGGGGTAGCTCGACACAAAACCTAGCTAAGAACACTGGCAGACGCTTATAGTAAAACTGTGTAAATTTTCAAGAAAATCAGTTCAGTTTCGGAGTCTATAGGTAACGGACACACACACACACACACAGACATACATATACACACACACATACACACACAGAAAAATAATTTAGATTAGATTCGACATAGATGTTAATATTCATGTAATACAGTTTCGTTTTATGAATTATAAATTAGTTCTAAAGACATGTTGTAACTTTGATTAACCTGATTAGAACCTCGACATTTATCAATATTGATGTCTTGTCTTATACATTCCGTTGTCGATCACATAACACACATGTAAAAAATAACACGGATTAAATTTGAATTCTGTATAGTAATTCGAAGACTAATATTGTTTTATTTGATTCATATATTCTCTTTTAATAAAACCATGAAACACTTCTGGAATTCGAAATCTAATTTAAGTAGATATGATTTATGTTCCAGTAATTTGATTATAGCTCGAGTGGATATTGACTTTCAAACAAAAAGCCTTATTCTTACTGACATTTTGGGACGTTTGCTGTTAAAATGACATCGAAATTCTGATTCTCATAAAATTTTAAAAAACCCGTCTTCGAAACGTTATCTTCAATTTACATGCAACAATTATAGTATTCATTACAATTATGTCTATTAAAAGTTTTCAAAATATACAACAAATATTCACGTGTTTAGATTCATTTTACAATGATAAATAATTAAAACAAAACGTTAAAATACGAGTAAAATATTTGTCATTTAGCTGATTGATGGTAACTTCAGTATTACATCTACAAGATTTCGTAGACTGACACTCCAGGAGTAGCTTCGTCTTCTCGTCAGGGGTTATCAGAAACTGAATGCTTGCACTTCTCGAATTTTCTTTCTTATACGCACTTTTTACTCGTGCAGTTTTAGTTTAAAGTGTATATATGTGTGCACGTTCGCGCCTGTTTGCGCGTATATGCGTACGTGTAGAATGTCGTAGTATGTCATGTTTTCTTTTAAATTTACACTAAGTTCTTTTTGATTTTTAACGAATTTTCTATCTTATCCTTGTGCTTTCAATTGTAGCTATTTTGTCATATGGTTTTTTAGACCTATACTGGTGTTATTAATTCTTAAGCGTTGTAGGGTTTCATGAAGTAAGTTTATTATATTTTAATGTTCACATAAATATTTTATTTATTAAATAATGATGCCAATATTTTTTATGTATTCACTTTGTCATCTTTTGTTTTCCTATTTGATTTGGAAGTTATATATATATATATATATATATATATATATATAGCGGTAAAAAATCCAGGACAAGATTACTAAATAATCTGAAAGCATCCTTGAAATATACTTTAAATATTAAAATTTATCTACTCAAAGAGCTCAATGTCAATTTAATTGAATTTTCTATATTTTTACCTGTAAATTCAGGTCATATTTTACGGGCATAGCTCTTTCAACATGTCGATTCCAGAAATGTATTCTTAACCTCGTTCACTTATCGAATGGAGAAAGATTAGCTATTCGGTGACTGCTTTCGTCGCATAGCAATGTTTTATGTCAACATAAACTAAAAAGCAGTATTTTTTTCTAGTTAAAGCGAAATCGTAACTGAAAGAAAAACGAATGAATGTAAGTCAAATTTTGATTTCCTGGTATCGATATCAAATGAATTATTTTTGTCGTAAACTGAATTTTGAAGGCTAAATAAGTCCTCTGAGTAAATGGTATCATGGCTGAGACGAAGAACTAGAATTATACCTACTTAGAGCCAAACCCGAAGCAAAATCTAAAATAAAAGGGCTGAAACATAATACAGACATACAGGTAGATAAACAGACACACACATCTTGCATTATATAGATATATATATTATCGATTTTCTGCACTATTGTAAGAACTGCAACCTTGAAACTTCTGAATATTGTTTCTTATATCTTTTTCTATGAGTGAAACAAATTTGATTAAAATCGGACCACTCTTTCTATAACCCAATTTTTTCGATTATCGATTTTCGATATTTATCGGGGGTACCTCGACACAAATACGAGCTAAGAACACTCGCAGACGCTTATAGTACAACTGTGTAAATTTTCAAGAAAATCGGTTCAGCCGTTTCGGAGTCTATAGATAACGGACACACACACACACACAGACCCATACACACAGACAAAGTTCCATTTATAAATAAGTTTAAATATATATATATATATATATATATATATATATATATATATATATATATATATACTGGTTTAAGTCTTATTGAAATTTACCAGTTCGAAATCAGGATCTACGCAACTCAGAATGAAGCGGCAAAAAAGTGTAACAGATAAACATTTATATTTTTTAATCCCTACATCTATTAAAATATTTGTACAAAACCTTCAGCTGTCGTAGCCCGGGTAGTATAGAGATTAAATTCACCACATCTTTACAAAAAAAGAACGCAGGTAATTTAGAAAATTAATTATTTTCATTAAAGAAAGTATATGTAAGAGTTTGAAAAATTGAAGTATTTTAATAATGTTCATTATGAGTTGCAAAAATGTACTCAAATATAAATATGATGAGTAAGATGGTGGTGAGAAGTGGTTTCTGAGGAAAAGGATTCTGAACCTTAAAAATTTATCGAATGTTTACAAATAGATTGCCGTTTATTATTTGTGAATCTGTCTATATTTAAACTTTTGTCATAGAAATAATTAATATAATAGTTTTTTGAGGCGTCTTCTTCTTCATGTGCCGTCCATTCAGGACCCAGGTGATTATAGAATTCCAATTGGCTCTCTCTCCTCTCGCTCTCACATTTATTCCTCTCGGTATCTTTCCCAAACGCCGTTCTGCCATCCATCTTCTCAGGCTTATCAAGTAAATCTTATGTTGCTTTCCCCGATCTTTCGATCCCGCTATCTCTTTTGTGGTTATTAAATTCTCTAAGCCATCCGTCCTCATTACACGTCTCAATAACCTCATCTGCCTCTTCCATAAGTTAAGTATGACTTTTCTCCTCTTTTCCACTCTTTCTTACACCTCGTCGTTACTCACGTGCTCAGAGTATGTTATTCTCAACATCTATTTTTAAAACCAAATTTCCGCTGCCTCTATCCTCTCCTTCATCCTTCAGTAGATCGTCTAACATTCACTGCCATACAGAAGGACAGTTATCACATAGCAGTCTAGTAGTCGCTTCTTTGTTTCCAATGAATCCTGTATGTTTTTCAGTGCTGTGGTTAGCTTTTGAAATGCGTTTTTGGCGATGCAAACACGTCCTTAGATCTCAGCATCGGATTTTCATCCATGCTTTCCAGGTATTTAAATTTCTTTACTTGTTTTATTTTCGTTCTTATGGCCTGTACTTGGCATTTTGGGGTTCTCGTTTTGCAGATGACCATACATTCAGTTTATTTGAAGTTTATGATTCGTCTTTACTGCTCGATTTCTTATGCTACACAGATATAACAACCATGGTTGGTAAATGTAAGGGATGTGCTCTCGCTGCAAAATCTCCCCAAATACTACAAAAACCCTGGCCTAAGACAGATAGACCTTGGTCAAGAGTGCTCATAGACTTTGCAGGTCCAATTGACGGCCTTTATTGTCTAGTAATGGTAGATAGTTAGAGAAAATGGCACGAGGTCTTCCAGATGAAAAGACCAACGGCTGAAAACTCAATTAACAGATTACACGAAATATTCGCCAGGTTTGGTGTAGTGGATAACATAGTTAGTGATAATGGAACCCAATTCACTACCAAGGAATTTAAAGATTTCTGTGAAACGTGAGAAATCCCAACATATCATCAACGTTCAAATGGATTAGCGGAAAGATTTGTGGATACCCTAAAAAGGGCAATAAAAAGGCAACAGGTACGCCCAAGAAGAAGGCACTTCAGTTATTCTTACAAGTGTACAGGATAACACCCAACAAAGCCGCGCCTTCAGCGCTGTCGCCTGCCGAACTCATGTTCGTTAGGAAGGTTCAATCGGTATTCGATAACCTAATTCCTAGCAAAATGGCACACACGCCCACCACGATCACACCAAAAAGACAATTTAACATAAACGAGAAAGTTTACTTTAAAAATTATAAAAACAATGTAGCATCCTGGGAACCAGGCGTAATTAAGGAACGAGTGGGTAACATGTTATACATGGTAAAAGGACAGAAATTCATTCATAGGCGGCACCTAAACCAAATAAAAAAAAGACTGACGGAGGAAATTGCAGATACACCGCTAATGGAAGAAGAAAATTTAGAGGATCTATATGACACCTTTGAGTTGCAAATGTCCCAAGAAGAACTAAAAGAAAGAAGGTCCGAGAGAAATTCCAGGTATTTGAATTTCCGCACCTGTTTCAATTTCGTATCACCAACTTAAATCTGATATTTGCCTTCTCTTTTTACTGATTACCATGCATTCAGTTTTCTTGTAATTCATTTGAAGTCCTTTATTTCTGCTTTTTTTAAAACTAATTCCTGTAAGAGGTCTTGTAGATTCTTTTCTGTATCTGTTATCGGCACCGTATCATCTGACTATCCTATCTGGTTCAGATTGCGGACAATAATGATGAATCCTGGCAGGACTTCTAAAGCTCTCAGAATTATATCGCTGTAGAAGTTGAATAGATCCGGTGAGTATAGATATCATTTCTTTCACCTATTTGAATCTTTGAAAGCAATAATTCAATATTACTGAAAATTGTATAATGTTATCGTGCGTAAATTATTTGTGAGAGATTTCCTTGGTAACTCAAACAGAGACATACGGACACAGGCACAAACACAGACTGTTTTCATATTGTGAATAGCTGCGTGTTTTAGAAGGGAATAAGCCAATCTCTGTTGTAGGAACTTGTTCAGACACATTTGTGCTTTTTCACCAACCACAGACAAAACAAGTGAATTATTCTCCAGCTGATGTTGGGGAAAGGTCTCATCATCTGCTTTGATGAACATGATGAAAACAAGTTAACCCTCGTTACGATGACTTCTAATTCCTCTACGAAAAATTTCTCTCAATGCAAAACAATCAAATCGTTTGGGGTCATAACAGAAAGAATTGATCTTCGAGACAGCACAACCCTCTGTTGATCAAGAATTGAACGTTCTATTTAATCTCTCACTCACTCACTCACTCACTCCCCCTCTCTCTCTCTCTCTATATATATATATATATATATATATGTGTGTGTGTGTGTGTGTGTGTATATATGAGTCGAATATATGGATAGAAATCCGATAAGATGAATACAATAAGTATAGAACGGGTGGGATAAAAAAGTGTCTTTAATCTAACATCTTTCATTTTAACAAGCTTTCTCAGAAAAGTTTTTAAAACAAATTATTTGAAAGATTTAAAAATGTTAAATCTACAGAGTTAGTATGTTAGCTGGTGTTTGTGATTGAGTTTGGTTTATTTTTTTAAACTGTCTCTAAAGATTTAATTATTTTTTGAAACATTTTAAATCAATCATCTTTAAAAATCTCGGAAGAACTTTGTTAAAGTGTATCATGTTAGATTAAAGATACTTTTTCTTACCTGTTCTTTAGTTATCCTATTACACACACACACACACACACACACACACACACACACACACACACACCACACACACTTTTATATATAGAGACATAAATAACTAGAGAAGTGTGGGTGAAAAATCATTGAGAGTGACAAGAGAAAGAGCCAAGTGAAAGTCCATGATGGCCTACATTTTGAAGGGATACGGCACATGAAGAAGAAGGAAAGCCCATTTTCGTCGCGTAAATTTAGTTTTCTTCTTCATTTTATTACCGTTATGCACAAACTAAATACACACACCTTCATTAATTTCTCAATATTTTCCATATTTTAAAGAGTTGCTTTTTACATTAACTTCAAGATATTAATTTTATGTAACCAACATATATTTCAACAACAAAAAATAATTATGGGGTCAGACATGTTAAGCATCAATCGATCCTTCCCCCTTTCTAGCATGAGTTAAATAAAATAGTTCTTGAACCGCAAAAGGAAGATACCCTAAACCTCATTCTAGTGTAATTTTTCCTTGATTCACATATCGTTTGTTTTGTTTTTATAATAAGATTAGAGAAACGGACGAAATCGGATTTAATGTAAGGCCTTTTTTTAAATCACACGCTCTCGTTCCAACCATCATACGAAACCGGACTTATAAATCTACCATTCATTACAAATAGGGAGAGACTATCTTTAAATTCCATCCTGGACGACACACGTAGGTATAAAAAAAACGAATTCTTGCTCAATTTTTCATTGTGTATAAGTAATGATACAAGTTCACTGTCTGATTATCAGCGACTAAACTGGCTACGAAACTTCATGATCTTGTGAGTGAGAACGGATAATAGCAATCCCCTAGGATAAAAAAAGACATGCAAAGAACAGAAGAACGCTCGATATGTTAACAGCCAGCCAACTAGAGGTGCTGTCTCAATAAATCAACGTGGAGAAGGCAAGCGATTCACTCTTAATTCCGAGAACATTCCTGCAATTGGTAATCAAATTATGAACCCAAATGGCATGAAGGGGGTCGAGTCTAAAGAAATTGACTCGGTAAGAACTAACATGTGCTACAGATGTCACCTGACTGTCATCTAGCGACTGGTAGTAAAAATGGCGTAAAGAGTACGCAATTCTTCGAAACTAATCCTTCGCACAGCAAGGAACGATATGCACAACAGGTTTCACCTGGCCGTTATCCTGCGACTGTTCCAACCAAACCCAAAATAAATTTTCGATATGAAACGTGAGAAAGTTGAACAACTGTGGACAGCTGGATGATGTCAAGCCGGAGAAGAGCAGATTGGATTTCATTATTTTAGTCATATCGGAGACTAGATGTCCAAACAACGGAAGCAGAATCAGGTCAGTGTGTTCGTCAAAGAATCAGGTCAGAGACAGGTCAAGAACAGTGTGTATACGTCAAAGACACTGGAACAAGGAACGCCATATTTATGAATACTATGTTCTCTTAAAGAGCAATACCAATGAAGAAGGACTTGTACTTTCGTTTTATTGATTATGCAAAGGCGTTTGACAAAATCCGACACAAAGAATTGATTGATATGCTTGGCAGCCTCGATATATTTGGGAAAAATTTAACAGTAATCAGGACTCTCCACTGGCAGCAAAGGTAACAAATTCAGCAGATATACAAAGATTGAATGGTGCATAAGACAAGGATGTGTCTTTTCACCGGATCTATTCAACTTGTACAGCGAGACTATTCTGAGAACCCTAGAAGTTATGCCAGAATTCGTCATCAGAAGACACATTTAAACAACCTAAGGTACGCAGATGATACAGTGCTGATAGCAGACACAGAAAGGAAACGACAAGACCTCTTACAGAAAGTAGCTGAAGAGAGTGAGATGAAAGGACTACAAATATACTACTTGAAAACCGAATGCATGGTCATCAGCATAAAGGGCAGCCAAAAATGCCAAGCACAGGTGGGGGATACTAGAATCAAGCAGTTATAAAAAATTTGAATACGTGGGAAGTGTTCTAGCAGAAGACGGAAAGTGCGACACAGAGGCGAAGGCGAATTGTCATGGCAAAGGAAGCATTCCAAATAGTGAATAAAGTATTAAGAAACAGGACAATTTCTCTAAAAACAAAGACAAGTGTACTGGATTGCTATGTCATGTCGGTTCTTCAGTATGGCAGTGAATGTTCGACAATATCTTCGAAGATGAAGGGAAAACTTGAAGAAGCTAAAATGTGGTTCTAAAGAATGATGCTGCAAATATCATTGATCATGTGAGCAATGATGAGGTTCTGGAAATAATTGAAACGAAAATTAAATTAATACTGAGCATCAAGAATAGACAGATAAAGTTCGTGGGGCATGCAATGAGGAAGGAAGGCTTGGAGAACCTGATACTAACAGGCCAGATAGAGGGAAAAGATACAGCGGAAAGCGTCTGATAACATATTTGAAATACCTGATCCTGTGGATGACGGAACGACGGTTGCGTAGTGTATCAGGCGAAAGCGTGCTAGAGCCACCGGGGATAGGGAGGTGTGAAAATCCCTGATAGCCTACGGCCTGAAAAAACTGTGCACATAAAAGAAGAATTATGCTGTATTCCTATTGGTCACTGTTCCACAAGTAGATCCAAGTTATGGTAACCATTCTGAAAAGTTTGTTTTTGGAGTTAATCTTTCAGGTTAGTGAGATCTCTTGCATTTACGTTACTTATTTCATTTATTGATTTATTTTATTTAATGCATTTGTTTATATCATAGAAATAATTATTGTTCACTGTCGTGATTTATTGGTAGCTAGTATAATGGAAATCTTTTTGTATTTACATTCTGAAAACAACGACTTTGACTGTTATTTGAATACAGTACACTATTTTCATTGTACATGCAAAAAACGCTAGGATATAGGCACCTCCGAGAACTCGACTTCTTAATAATCACTGGGATGCACTGAGACTTGAAAACATTATAAGCCTAATGATTGTCTAGAAAACAGAGTACCAAACATTCCTGTAATGGATCCACCAATTTAATTGAATGCACCAGCGTAATATTTTTCTGTGAGCTACCCAAAATCATTGCTATCGATAAAATTTTAAGAGAATTTTGGGAACAGTAAAGACCCAACATTTCTTAAAAATAAAATATTTTAATGTAGTTCCTTGTGTCTTTTCTACAAATACTTTCACGACTTCCGCTCCTATGAATTTAGCTCCTTGGTGCCTCCTTTATATGAAATTACTCGAACCACAAGATTAGGTTCTACCCTTTTACCATAAAACCTAAACGCAAATTCTACTAACTCAGTTTCTTTTCTCGCACTTCACGCCTGTGGAATTCCCTTCCATTTATTTGCTTTCCTGACAGCTAGAATCTCCAAGAATTTAATTGATTTGCACTCTCACTCTCATGCTCCTTTCTCCATCCACATCACTCTCATCCGTATTCTCACCCTCCCATTACAAACTTCCTGAGACCCCCTATAACCTGTCATTCTTTCTCATAACTTTTCTCCTATGTAACACCCTGCATGTGCGTTGTGGTGCATTGAATATCGGCTCGGAACGAGAAACCAGGGAGCCGTGTTTGAATCCCTTGTATTCACTTACGCGCAAATACCCGTGAGAAAGGTATTAATCCGCCTCTTCCTTCCAGTTATGGGTTAAATAGCAGGACAGATTGGGTACTATAGCCTTGGTCGGTAACCAGTCTACCGCAAAAAGCAATGGCAACCTACTGCGGAATAATCTTCTGCCCAGTCAGTCATGTCTCTTTCGAGACATGATCGCCCAAGCGTGTATCACGTTTGGCACTTAACTGACTGAACCCCCTGCACACCTGTGACAGTAACCTGCCTTGCTTGGGGCGATATGATTAAAAAAAAGAATATTATATCAAATTCTTCATTTTTCTCTTCAGCCCTAAGGTATCCTTTAAAGGAGCGGCCTATTTAGTCTTTTTTAGCTCTGAACACATGAACAGTTTTTATCATCATTTTACTCTTCAGCCCTAAGGTATTTTTTAAAGGAGCGGCCTATTTAGTCTTTTTTAGCTCTGAAAACACGTACAGTTTTTATCCTCAAGTCTCTTCTTTAAAATAGACAACGTTCTCTCAATAGGCATTATGCTGAAGATCTCTAAAGTCCCAATAACATTACATGTATTTATTGCTCATAAGCTATTTGACAGAATATTGCAGTTTTTGGTTCAATGTTGTTCATCTTCTCAATTTAACATTCACAACTTTCATTGAGTACATTACACTTTTGCACCTGTCAAGACGGTATTCCCTCTCCCTCCATGCGCGGTGAAGTATATCAACGTCAACCTTTTGGACAACTTCATCAATGCTTTTATGAAGTGTGGCAAGATCATGAACAGGAGTCTCGTAGACAAAATCCTTGTCGTATTCCCCACAAAAAAAGGAAGGGTATAAGATCAGGAGACTGAAGTGTCTATAGAATGCGTTTGTCAAAATCAATTCATTTTCCAGGAAAATATACATCAGAAGATCAATATCATTTAAAAAAGACTTAAGGATGTGTATAACATTTTACAAAAAACTGCAATAATCGATGTGATATAGCTTCTGAGCAATAAATAACACTAATGCTATTCCGACTCTTATGAATAATTTGTATTTCAACTGGTATTATATTATTGACCTTGTTCGAGCTGTTGTCCGCATCTTTCCTTTCACATCTCGACGTTTCAAGATATCAGGAAGTGGCATAACTTATGGAATGAGAAAATCTGCCTCAGTGATACAAATTAACGAATTGGTTCAAAATTTTAGTCACCTGAAGAATGTTTGAGCATAGAAAGACTGAAACATCGTGAATATGACAATAAAGATGAGTACAACAATACAAACATTGCAAAAAAACATTCTATCGGAATTATAGACAATTTTTAGTCTTAGAGATTTAGATAATTTACTCTCGAGATTTTTGTTTACGCTTCTTGATTCGTGTATTGTGCTGCCTTCTTCTGGGAATACAGTATATCGATTAATTTCAATTAAGGTAAGGTAGAAGTCTAGCTCTGTTAAATTTATTCCCGAATTATCTATAGCACAATATAATAAATAAAAATTAAAAATGTTGGTTTTGGAAAATGTCGTCTTTCATCAACAACAGTCAAGATCCAAATGTCAACAGAATTAAAGGAAAGAGAACATAACTATTACAGCTATGACCCGACGCAAAAATGAAATAAAAGAGAACAAGTTTCGTCTTAGAAAACATAGATCTGAAAAGCAGCTTGTTACCTGTTGCTACTGCTACGTATATTAACTACAGTCAATCCCTTGTTGTTTGATGCTGATGTTATAGCTTGAACTCATTACATAATTTGCAGCAGGGAAATGAGCTATTCCTGTGAATTGAAGAGAAAATACTACAAACCCTCACCAAAATTTTAGAATATAGGGGCCTCGGTGATGCTTGGTTAAATGGTCTTGTGACAAAAATGTCCGAAGTTCCCACAATTTAAATATCCGAATGTTGAAGGTTGGAGGTTTTCCTTTCTTTCTTCTTATCTTGTGTATTGGTTGAGTCAGCGACGGATATATCTGTCGGTTCTTTGGCCTCTCTGAGCTCTGCGCCTTTCTGACTGTCTTGCCCAGTCAGGGGACATCCTTAAGCAGTGAATCTCAACATGTGACCGGCTCTCTCAGGTATTTTCTTCTTTAGTTGTAAAAAAAACATCATATATGAATTTTCGATTTGCTATCTAATTAGGATCCAGAATTTTTGCTTTTCACGCGGACTTATGAAATTGCTTTGGTCCAGGTTATGCAAAATGTTTTCAGTCTTGGTCTCAGTATTATTTTAGTTGTTTCAATCCGATTTTGCACGTGTGCAATATTACTTTGTGTGATTTAGTTAACTGTTGGATGAGATAGGATTTGTATTCTATAAAAAAGCAGGAAGATTAAAATGAATTTACTTTAACTGAACTTAATCCTAATAAGGTCAGTTACAAACAGTATATCTTGGGACGCTTTCTTCCTAGAAAGTCCACTAAGGTCACCCAAATTCCATATGTATTAAGATAGTTATGTGGTCTGGTGAAACTTACTAAAAATTAAAGGGAAATATATTTCCCTGTTTAAATCACACTGAATATTTGCAGCAAATATTCGCCATACGAATATTTTCATGAGACATTTATTGGAAGATTCAGGTAGGAGGGAACATTACATTTTCCTGGGTGTAGATATTGGATAATTCAGTCAGTTAAGTGCCATACGTGAAACACGCTTGGGTGATCATGTCTCCAAAGAGACATGACTGATTGGGCAGAAAATTATCCCGCAGTAGGTTACCATTGCTTTCTGCGGTAGACTGGTTGCCGGCCAAGGCTATAGAACCCAATCTGTCCTGTTATTTAACCCATCACTAGAGGGAAAAGACGGATTAATACCTTTCCCAAGGGTACTTGCGCGTAAGTGAATACAATGAATTCAACTGGAATTCGAACTCGGCTCCCCGATTTCTCGTTTCGAGCCGATATCCACTGGACCACAACGCACATACTTTGATAATTACGTGTAAAAAAATAATGTATATATATAATAATGTAGATATATCGTGAAATATTTCCATCGTACGATTTATGGACATATTGATGGACATATGTAATTAAATTTTTGTTTTTATTCCAATTCCTGTTTTGCTTTTTTCATTGAATCCTTTCACGACAAACGTCGTCATTGATCATGACAAATAAAGAAGGCTATAAAACGCAATACATGCACAAAACTAATTAGTGCTTGTCATACATACTTGTTATTTTTATTTCAAGATATTGTCAGAAAAAACATAACTCAATATGAAGCCATGAAACACGAATTGGTTTTTATGACAAGATCATAATATATTCGATTAGGTGTGGGATTTTGGAAATTTCAATTCATTTTGTTTTTTCTTACCGGATAGGCAAGAGTTCACGGTTAAATCATATCAGTTTCCGTAAAATCACTGAAGTTAAGTAAGGTAGAGTCTGATCAGTACCTAGAGGGATGACTGTTTTGGAATACTAGGAGCTCTTAGATGTGAAAGTAACGTAATGGTTCATAGTTCGGAAATGTTAATCGGAGAGTCGAGTTCCAATTCCAGTTGGGTTTGTTATGCTCTCTTGAACACAAATAATTTGGGCAAGATATTAATCCAACTCTTCTCCCCAGCTATTGGCTAATTAGTAAGATTTGTATTAATGAAACATTATTATCTCCCTCATCAAAATATCTAAAAATATTTCTAAGTTTAAATAACGTGCAATCATTCAATCAATCGACAAAACTAAAATCATTTTGCTTCATGAGATATCTTCTCAAAAGAACTATTACAACACTAAGGCTATAGAACACAATCTTTTTTGCTAGTTAACCAACAGATCGAAACGGAAGTGACGGCTTAATACATTTCCTAATGGTATTTGTGCATACATTATTGCAACGAATTAAGTTAGAGTTCAAACTAGGCCCTCCGATTTCTCATTTTGGGACGATATCCACTGCACAGTAATGCACATCCTGGTAACAGTTATTCAGGTGTCATACATGATACAGGTTTTGTGCGATCATATCTCGAAAGAGACATGATTGACTAGGCAGAAGATTATCCCGCAGTAGGTTGCCATTGCTTTCTGCGGGAGACAGGTTCCAGCCCAGGCTATAGAACCCAGTCTGTCTTATTATTTAACTCATAACTGGAAGGAAAATACGAATCAATAACTTTCGCAAGAGTAATGAGTAAGTAAATGCAAGAAATTCAACCACAATTCGAAACCGGCTCCACGATTTGTCGTTCCGCGCCGATATCCACTGCATCACAACGCAATCCTCCCTAATAATAGTCAGTCAGTCAGTTAAATGCCATACGTGATACACACTTTGGGTTATCATGTCTCGAAAGAGACATGACTGAGTGGGCAGAAGATTATCCCGCAGTAATTTGCCATTGCTTTCTTTGGTAGACTAGTTGCCAGCCAATGCTATAGAACCAAATCGGTCTTGTTATTTAACCCGTAACTGGAGGGAATAGATGGATTAATATCTTTCCCACTGCTATTGGTGTGTAAGTGAATGATGAATACAACTGGGATTCGAAATCTGCTCCCCGATTTGTCGTTCTGAGCCGATATCTACTGCAACACAACGCAATCATCCCTGGTCATAGTCAGTCAGTCAGTTTTGTGCCATACGTGATACACTCTTGAGCGATCATGTCTCGAAAGACACATGACTGACTGGGCAGAAGATTATCCCGCAGTAGATGGCCATTGCTTTCTGCGGTAGACTGGTTGCCGGCCAAGGCTATAGAACCCAATCTGTCCTGTTATTTAACCCATAACTGGAAGGAACAGACGGATTAATACCTTTCCCAGGGTATTTGCGCGTAAGTGAATGCAATGAATTCAGCTGGAATTCGAACTCGGCTCCCCGATTTCTCGTTCCGAGCCGATATCCAATGCACCACAACGCACATCCCCTGGTAATAGTACTTTGCATAAAAATAGTTTTGAGGTAAGGCACTGACAGTCACCATGCAGCTATATATCTTATGTCCACAATATCTATTTGATAAAGTTCCTATATACATTTTATACTATTCCTCTATATATATCCTATACGGTAGCCTATATCTATCTAACAATCTACAGATGAATTGGGATCAAATGCAGATGAACAATGGACTTGAATTAGATAGAATGTGAGGATAAGGGGTTAAATACAGAGAAGAAAAACACAAATCTGTTTTTATAATGTTTAGTTTTTTGTTAGGGATTAATCGATATCTCATCAAGGAAGAGAGAAAAAACGCTAAAACGCAAGGGCTTACTAGGTGTGGAAGAATTATGAAGAGAAACATTAACAATGAGCAAGAAGAGAAAAGATTAATCAGGCGGACAGTAGGAAGCTATTGACATTGCATTTTAATTTTTGGTGATTGAAGTTGGCTGGAAAAGTTTTGAGCCGGGAGGGACTTCCGCAATGGGATCTTAACATCAGTCTATTACTGCGATTAAATTCCTAATATCTAAGTACCAAAGCGAAGAGCACATCCTAACAATTACCATAAAATATTTATGAATAAAATGACACAGAGAGCCAACCTTCTAGCGGTGGATATGTGACTGAATCCGAGCCCCCAGATCAAGACCAATCTTATTTCTGATTCTTCCATGGAATTTCTCCGAAAGCTTACGGTAACTGGGGGCACCGTTCAGTATGTGGCAGATAGAAGGAAATTACTGGAAAGTAATTGACACTCATCTAAAGCGAGCTGAATATAAAATTCTCCTTTTACCAATAACAATTCCACCGAACTTCTCTACGTCATATGACTTCATTGGACTTTTGTCCTTTTGAATTTATATTTTAATTGGGGTCATCACGAGAAAATGTGCACCGTTTCGGGGCCTTCCTCTCAACGGTTTCACTTGCACACCGACACCCCTCACTGATGTGACGCCCATTATAACAAAATACATGTGTAGTTATACTTGTTCAAATGTCTAACGGCGAAATTACTTTACGAAAAACCAGAAACGGCAACGTGAACCTAATGACAAACATACGATCAATCATGTCATGCCGTCATGTTCGTTGAAAAACTCCAGGGAATATTTCTTTTCTTCCATATCCACATAAAACTATTTTCAGTGATTTCTATTTGGCGTTTCATACTTTTGGTCCTATAACGCCCTTTGATTCCAATTTAACCCAGAGATTGGTACAGAGTGGCTGCAACGAAACCCCTTCCTCCAATTTCCACTGCTCTAACACTTACATTATACTCCTCCTTTATTAGCTCTCATTTTACATTTTCGTATTTATTAGTTTTATAATCGTGGCTTTGTTCCATCCTGCTTTCATATAGTACTGTTAATTCAACCAGGATGATTTTGTAATTCACCCTTGATAGAAGAACAATATCTGGCCGCAGACTTGATATTATTTTGGGGTAATTATTACGCCAACCAGGAAGATCTGCAGATACCTCCCAATTTCCACCAGAACTAAGGAGATTTTTCCGGGTATAGCTTGATATTTGCTTGTTTACTTAGAACCGCCATACATTTAGCCCTCTGCAACAAATTTCTTTTTTGAGTTAGATGACTCAGCCTTCACATATTTCTTTATAATTCTGACCAACTCATCCAAAACACTATTATGCCTCCAAGTATATCTTCCATTGCCAAGGGCTGTTTTACAGGAACTAAGAACATGTTCTAATGTTTGTAGATTTTCCTTACACAGGGGACAAGTTGGATCACTCTCTTTCTTCCACTTAACAATATTGTTCTTAGATGGTAGCAGGCATATGTGGAACGTATTAAAAAACTCAACCTGAGTGGGGCCATCTGCCAAATGTCCTTCCAAGTAACAGATTTCGGCAGAGCCTCCTCCCAGTTTGTCCATTGGACTTGTTGGGATTGTTGAACTCCTTTTACGAGTCTTTTATTATCTTCTTCGTTCCTTACAATTTGGATTACCATGTCTCGGCGATCTTTACCAGACGTTTTTGACCATCATTGCCTTTAATTTAGTCCTAACCCTTGTTTTCCTTCATGAATATATCCGATGACTTCTTTGAAAGCTAGATTGTCTTTAGCACTTGTTATTGTCCCTCTGACCTTCCACTTTCTGCCTGTTTTTAATGTAGGATTTAATACTGTTATTGTTGTATCCTTGGAGTCATCCAACATCATTTGAAGTCTAATTTTTCCGGATTTATACTCCTCCACAATCGATTTAAGCGGTAACTTTAACTTCGCTTGTCTGCAATACAATGCAATATCAGACAAACCTGGAGGCAAACCCAACCATTTTCGGATATATTTGTTTACTTTTCTTTCCATGTACTCAATTTTACTCATTCCAAATTCGTATACAAGTAGGGGTCATAGTAGCATTGGAATGAGTACATGTTCTAAGCACCATACCTTGTATTTTCCTTTTAGAGGACAAAGATCTATCTTATGGAGATCTTGCAATGATCTTGATGTTTTTCTTTTACTTGGTTCGTATTTTTTAACGATTGATCGTACCACCGACCTAAACTTTTCACTGCTTTTTCTGATACAGTAGGGATTCTTTGACGACCTACTACAAAATTCATGCTTTTATCCAATTTTCCTTTCCTAAGAGAAATACTTCTAGACTTGTTTGGTTTAAATTTTATTCTACACCACCTTATTAGATCGTCTATCAAACTTGATATCTTGCGAGTTGAATCTACTTTGGATGAGAGGATTGTAGTGTCATCCATGAGCGCCTTCACTGGTGGCATTTGACACTGTCCACCAAGTTCAACAACATCTGCCTTGTTGTTTATCGCTTTGAGAATCAGCTGCATTGCTAGAACGAAAATTATTGCTGACACTGTACACCCATTGCAATTCCAACCCCAAGTCTATTCCACTTTTGTAGTGAAACGCATGAGGAAACCATCAAAATAAGTTCCTATCATCTTAGATATTTCCTCAGGAATATGGTACATTTGTAATGATAAATGTATCATTTGGTGAGGTCCTGATCCGTAAGCATTAGCTAAGTCCAACCAAATGACATCCAAATCTTTCCTTTTACTCTTTGCTTTTTGAATGGCCTCTCAGATCATGTTTCCATGCTCTAAGCAACCAGCTATTCCTGGAACACCACCCTCCTGTACTGAGGTATCGATATACTCGTTATGAAGAAGGTATTTGGTCAACCTCGATGCCAAAACTGCGAAAAATATCTTTCCTTCTACATTGAGAAGCGAAATTGGCCGAGATTGACTGATGTCCTTGGAATTCTTTTCTTTGGGTATGTACACCCCATCAGCTATCATCCATTGTTGGCTGATATGGTAATTTTTCCTTGCTAACTTTAAGTTAGTATGTAACCAATCAAGAAGTGTAGGACAGATTTTGCATAGAAGGAATGGTATTCCGTTAGGGCCAGGTGTAGATTTATTCCTGCTTTTGTTGATTATGCGCTTTATTTCTTCACGTGTGGGTGGTTTCCTGACGAACTTCTCTATAGAAACGGCTGGCCAAATAAATTGTTATTATGATCTAGAGGAATATGTCGTTTAGGATCAGATTACATATCTCTTAAATGCTCCTCTAGAATACTTTTCTCTATTTTAAGCACACCTGACCTTGGTTTATCAAATATGTTCCTTGCATGTTTGTAAGGTCCCTGGAAGAAACGCTCTTGATCTTTCCTCCGTTTCCCTCGTCTCTTTCTTATATTTTCCACTCTGCTAAGATTGTTATGTTACTCTTTAAGGTCCTGCCAGATTTTAAGCAAATTTGCGAAACGGATTTGCCGTTTTAGATTTCTTTTTTTATTTCTCAAATCCTGCATTAACCTTTGATGTCTGTTCTTTTTGGGTGGTGGTTTATCATTTTCCACTTTCACGCTGTAGACATCCTTACAAACCCTGTAGATTATTTTACTATTTTGTTTAAATGTTCTTGATAATTCTTTCTTCCCAGTTCTTTACGTAATGTTTTGCTAATGATGTTGTCTAGCATACACAACGCTTCCGAGTCGGACACTGGTGGAAATTTGATTCTTGGCAGTTTGAGTTGCATCCCATCCTTTAATTCAACAGCTTGGATATCCTCAGCACTGTGGTATGCATCCTGGCCAACATATTTTAAGCGTTGATGAACAGTAGGCTTCCTGATATGCAAGAGAGAAAGAAATTCTTGCCCGAGACTTTGAACCAACTTTTTTGGTTGTTGGCCTATCACTGGATTCAATATAGTATTTTTTATTAGTTAAGCAAACCTCAAATGTATCTGTCCTGTTATGTAGCGTTAATGTGTATAATCTATGCAGATATCATAATTCTAGGTGTGCGGAATTATGATGTTTATATTTGTTTGTGTGTGTATGTGTGTCCCTGTGTGTGTTTATGCTTGTGAGTTCCAGGAGGAGTCTTTATCTCATGTTTGGTAAGTTATTTTGCGATGCTTTGAGAAAAGGTGATATACTTTAATGTCTACCAGTTGTTGATATATGCAGACATCTGCAAGTCTCCTTATATATGGCGTTATAAAACTTGGTTATATAATAATATATGTTTGACGTGTGCCTACAATGGTTATATATTTGTCAGAACTCAATCTTGCGTAAAAAAAAAAAAACAGAAAAATATTTTCTTATTAGGGTAGAATTTATTTAGAAATAGCCTGTTTTATTTCTATGTATTTCAAGCGAATTCAAAGTGTTGTTCCAACTTAGGTATATACTATACTGTAGATGCGGTAATTTGGATTATTTTAATTACCTCACCCTATACAAGGCAAGAGTGTCACTAGTTCGCAGCGACGTACAAAGAGTGAAAGTGAGATTAATGACTTGGTAGTGGGGTTATTAAGGAAAAGATAAAAGATAAACGGGATTAAAGAACACAGATTTTGGCAAGTGAAGTTGCATTTCAATTTTTGCAAATTGTAGTTTTCAAGGAAGCAGATAACGGAAGGGTGTTCTACAGACGGAAAGTATAAGAAAATAAATTTTGAGGGTAGAATGTGTATTAGCATTCAACGGGAAAAAATCAATCTAGTCAGTCAGTTAAGTGCCATACGTGATACACGCTTGGGCGATCATGTCTCGAAAGAAACATGACTGGGCAGAAGATTATCCCACAGTAGGTTTCCATTGCTTTCTGCGGTAGACTGGTTGCCGACCAAGGCTATAGAACCCAATCTGTCCTGTTATTTAACACATAACTGGAAGGAATAAACGGATTAATACCTTTCCCAAGGATATTGCGCGTAAATGAATGCAATGAATTCGTCTTGAATTCGAACTCGGCTCCTCGATTTCTCGTTCCGAGCCGATATCCAATGCACCACAACGCACATCCGCTAGTACCACGCTTAAATTAAAAGGATCGTGCTACCAGGAAAAAAGTGGGTAGAGCAGGTGCCTAGAAGCATTTTCTAGGAAAAACAAATGGAAGCCACGTCATGTTCATGTCGGTGAGAAAATGACTGAAGTCGAGATGCGAAGTCAGGATCGATCACATTGCAGATAAGGAGCTAATATAGCAATAGTTAGAGGGATTAGAGAGTTCCCAGAATTTTAAAAACAAGCACCACATGTGGACCTGCAACTTGGTGGAAATCATTTAACAAAACTGCAATACTTGTAGAGTTTGGAGAGGACTGGAGTCAGGTCGAGGGCACATTTATTTAGTTGTGTTATCGAAATATAGTTCATAAATGATGTTATGCAGAAATCACTCAGTACAACTCCCGATCTAAGTGAGAGGTCAGGTGTGGCCGGTTCAAACGAATCAATTCTGGATTTGGAAGAGAATTTCCAAGCAAAGTCTGCAAACTTGTCTGCTGTAGATATCAGGCGTTTGACCTGTTTTAATAGAGGGGAAATTGAGGGTTCGATGATGTTCAGCACACATATTCAGAGCCACAAATAATCATTAGAACCGAATTTGCGAGATGCTACACGCTGTTCCTTCTATCAACAAACAATAACTTTGCCTCATTTAAGATAAGTTTTCACCCATTTCGAACAGGGACCAAGAGGCGTTTTTAAAAAAATTACTAAATTTTAAATTATTTAAACTCAAGGTATCCATTACAGATTTAAAAAAGAATTAAATCTGAGAACTCTATGAAAATTTCATGTAAGAAATCCTATTGGTTTCCCCAACATTTAAGATAATTTCTCCAAATGTTCGGTTAGAATAATTATTTGAATAGTTGAACCTATTACAAAGAAAGCATATTGACCCTAACATTCTAATATTCAATATATGGGAGGTAAGGAGATATAGGTCAAACTCCACAGACAGTATGGTTTCTGCTTCACCAGGTCTACCCTTGACGCCGTGACGGGGCTTCCTTCTGCCTCTTCTATAAATACTTTCACGGCTTCTGCTCCGATGAACTTAGATCACTAGTGCCCCCTAGATAGGAATTTACACCAGCTACTAGATTAGCAACTAGGTCCCACCTTTTTACAGTGAAAACGATAAAGTGTAATCGCAATTTCTACAGATTCTTTTCACGCACTTCCCAACTGTGGAATTCCCTTCCATATACTTGCTTCCCCGTCAGCTACAATTTCCACGAATTTAAATGTAAGTTAATAGACATCTCCCATCACACAAACTCGCATCTGCTCTCACTAGCACTTTTTTCATCTACTCCACAATATCCTCGGTATCTTCATCTGTCTATTACACTCATCCCGCCATTTCCTGTAACTAACCCCTCTTTCTCATCACTTTGCCCTATATAACCCCATGTGCAACAGTGGCAGCAGAATTCCTTGCTTGGTGTGAAATGATTATATATATATATATATGAGAGCGAGAGTGTGGTAAACCCCTAAACACAACGGAGATAATCCATAAATTTTATCCAATTAAAATGAATAATTTATTAAATAAAAATAGCGTGCCTGATACATACAAACTAAAGCATTATTAAATATTGAGAAAAACTCAAAACATAAAATGAAATTTTATGTTTTATATATATATATATATCTACTAGCAGTATAGCTCGGCGTTGCTCGGGTGTAATGAAAGATTTAAAACTAATCCATGGTCCTGGAGCTCAGACTCTTTGGATATTGGCACAAAAGACTAAAAAGCAATAGTTGTTTCCAGTTAAAGCGAAACTGTAGACTGAAAGAAAAATGAATGGATATTGGTCAAATTTTGATTTCCTCGTATCGATATCAAATACGTTTTTTTCGCCATAAAATGAATTTTAAAGGTTAAATAAGTCCTCTGAGTAAATGGTATCATGGCTGAGACTAAGAACTAGAATTATACCTATTTAGACCCAAACCCGAAGCAAAAACGAAAATAAAAAGACTGATAAACATACACACACACAAACACCTTGCCTTTTATATACATATATATTATCGATTTTCTACTCTATTGTAAGGACTGCAACCTTGAAACTTCTTAATATCGTTTCTTATGTTTTTGCCTATGAGTGTATCAAATTTGACTAAAATCGGCCCACTCCTTCTATAACCCGATTTTTTTTATTATCGATTTTCGATATTTATCGGGGGTACCTCGACACAAAACCTAGCTAAGAACACTCACAGACGCTTATAGTACAACTGTCTAAATTTTCAAGAAAATCGGTTCAGCCGTTTCGGAGTCTATAGGTAAGGGATACACACATACAAACACACACACAGACAAAGTTCCATTTATAAATAAGTTTATATATATATATATTGAAACATTCTGGAATGTTCGAAATCGAGCTTCTGGCAAAAATGACAAGATGTACATTACCAATTTCTGGTGTAGTAATTTGCGTTTTGGTGTTTTTTTCTCTTGCTGTAGAGGGTGCCAAACTAACCCTGATATACCGTGCAGTCGACAAAATGAAAAAAAAAAGAAAATAAGCATGCGCGAAATGAAAAATCGAAAATATCGTTAATTCATCGATCGCATTATATATATATATATATCGGATTTCTAACCGTCCTGATGAACTGTGATACAACTAAACATATCTGTCTACGAACGACTATATATATATATATATATATATATATCTGAAATGTTTGCTGCAATCAGTTTAAAAGTTACATTATCAATTTACAGATTCCTCATTTTCCTTCTATTTTAAATCAATACATTTTTACTAATCAATTCAAGCAGAAAATCTACTATCCTCTGTACTTTGTATATTGCATCTACATCTGACATTATGCTTTTGATATGCATTTAGTAATTTCTTATAAAAATCAAAGAAGTATTTAAAATTTTAGCGGTCATGACTTCGTATTTCGCCTTCAATTAATTACCCACCACCGTAACCGACCTTCACTGTTCGTCTTCTGTATAGATTTTCATATGGATTTCTCCGATGAGCTGCTAACTTTTGTATTGCTAGATTGTCAAGGAGGTCCCATAATTTTTCTTATTGAAATTGCTAAGTGTAATCCTAGGATACTTGCAAATAATCTCTTTCCAACAATTTTCATTTGCGGAAATCTCTTCCAGATTCCTGCTTCTCAGTCAAATTTGACCTTTATAAATGTAAATGCAAAGGAACCATTATCTTCCCTCTCTTAAAATCCCTGTTCATTTATTGTTCTCGCTCCCGAAAAATGTTTTTCCTTTTCTTATTTTCTTTCATGCTTATTCACCGCTTGGTTATCAACTTCATGTGCAAAATGATTCAAAATAAATCCATCGCATAATTATAGTAGAATGTGTATCTCTCTCACGTTCACTGAGATTAGGTGTAAATAAACTATATGTCGTTTAGAACATAGTTATAGATTTTATTGATGTTACATTTTGGTGCAAAACTGTTTTTAATTATGTAGAATACTCAAGCAGGGAGATATTATTATCACTTATTGTTTGTTTCACGAAGTTTATATTAGACCAGGCTATATTCGATTTTCTTTCAAATTAAATCCTTAATATTCGAAAGGGTTTTCTATAGTTTGCAATGATTAAATCAGTGTATCATTATGAATGTCTCCGCATAGAATAATTTTTAATTAACTTGTGTTTGATCAATACACTTCTTCTTGTTTTATGTGCTCTGTTCTTTCAGAATGTAGGCGATCATGGATTTCCACATCTTCCTATTCAGGGTGGCTCTTAGCACGCTTTCTCCTGTTACAACACGCAACACTCGTTCCATCATCCACCTGATTAGGTTCTTCAAATATGTTATCCGCTGCTTTCCCATGGCTCATTTTTCCTCTATCTGAGCTGTTAGTATCAGGTTCTGTAAGCCCTCTTTTCTCATTGCATGTCCCAGGTACTTTAACTGTCTCTTCCTGATGCTCAGTATTAATTGCATTTTCGCTTCTATCTTTTCCGAACCTCAACATTGCTCACATGCTTGATCCATGATATTCGCAGCATCCTTCTGTAGAACCAAATTTCAGCTGCTTCAAGTTTTTCCTTCATTTTCTAAGATATTGTCCAACATTCCCTGCCATATTGAATAATCGACATTACATAGTAATCTAGTACTGTCCTCTTTGTTTCTAGTGAAATTGTTCTCTTTCTTAATGCCAATTCGCCTTCGGATTTCAGTGTCGCACTTTCCATCTTCTGTTAAAACACTTCCTAGGAATTTAAATTTCTGTACCTGCTTGATTTTAGTGTCCTTCACCTATAATTGGAATTTCTGGCTGCTCTTTTTGCTGTTGACCATGCATTCAGTTTTCTTGCAGTTTATTTGTAGTTCTTTCTTGTCTCTCTAAACAGAAAGTAACATTTAATTTATATCATATGAATATATATTTTAATACCTGTGCTAATTTCATATATCGTTATGGATTTATTTATATGATGACTAAGATTTTATATTGCGTTTTTTTTAAAAAGATAATCATCTTCGTAAAATGGAGTATTTGTGCAACAGAATGTTTACGTTATTATTTTATTTATAACGGACTGCAAATCAGATGTGAGATCTGTATTAGGGATGTCAATACCAAACTGTTACAAATGTCAATCTTGAAAGTCCCTTAACCACCAAAGAAACTCGCTGTAGCTTACGAACACAGAAAAATACTAATAGTAACTAACCAAATCACAGAGAAAGAACAATATCGGGAGAAGCAAGAAAATACTTAATGTCGAAGTGATACATAATATATAACTTCCGTCATGGAAATGAATGCTCGGCCATTTAATCACAGGTGAAAAAGAGAATTGTCACGAGGGGAGTATAGTTATAACGACAATACAAGGGACAGAACCTGTGAATAGCGAATAAGATATTTTCCGCATAACACCGATATTTATTTTACATAAAAATCAGGTGTTGCGATTTCTGAAACACATAAAAGAAGCCTTTTCTTTTACGGTGCATATTCACACTCCAGCCCGTCTATTGTACAGATGGAGAGGCTCAACCCTTGTTCCCTGTTTAGGATGTGGTTTCCGGCTTTCTCTTTTCCAATCTTTTCACTTTTCTTTTTCTTATTTTTTATTTTTATTTTTATTTATTTGTTGTTGTTTTTCCAATTGGAGTAGATAGACTAAACTATCGCCCGGTTCCCACTCTACCCACGTCTATTGTACAAGTGTAGAGGCTCATCCCTTGTTCCCTGTTTAGGATGTGGTTTCCGGCTTTCTCTTTTCCAATCTTTTAACTTTTTTTTTCTTATTTTTTATTTTATTTTATTTTTTTTCAATTGGAGTAGATAGATTAAAATATCGCCCTGTTCTATTGTACGTCTATTGTACAGGTGTAGAGGCTCATCCCTTGTTCCCTGTTTAGGATGTGGTTTCCAGTTTTCTCTTTGCCAATCTTTTTACGTTTCTTTTTCTTATTTTTTTTATTTATTTTTTTTCAATTGAAGTAGATAGACTAAACTATCGCCCGGTTCCCACTCCACCCACGTCTATTGTACAGGTGTAGAGGCCCATCCCTTGTTCCCTGTTTAGGATATGGTTTCCGGCGTTCTCTTTTCCAATTTTTTCACTTTTTTTTTCTTATTTTTTATTTTATTTTATTTTTTTTTTCAATTGGAGTAGATAGACTAAACTATCGCCCGGTTCCCACTCCACCCACGTTTATTGTAAAGGTGTAGAGGCTCATCCCTTGTTCCCTTTTTAAAATGTGGTTTCCGGCTTTCTCTTTTCCAATCTTTTTACTTTTCTTTTTATTATTATTATTTTTTTTTCAATTGGAGTAGATAGACTAAACTATCGCCCGATTCACACTCCACCCACGTTTATTGTAAAGGTGTAGAGGCTCATCCCTGGTTCCCTTTTTAAAATGTGTTTTCTGGTTTTCTCTTTTCCAATCTTTTCACTTTTCTTTTTCTTATTTTTTAAAGTTTTTTTTTTCAATTTGAGTACATAGACTAAGCTATCGCCTGCTTCACACTCCACCCACGTTTATTGTACAGGTGTAGAGGTTCATCCCTTGTTCCCTGTTTAGGATGTGTTTTCCCGGCTTTCTCTTTTCCAAATCTTTTCACTCTTGCGTATCCCCCTGCACATCAGTGGCGTCACCACCTTGCTTGGGGTGATATGATAAAAAAAAATATATAGCCTACAAATACATAAACGATGCAATAAACCAAAGAGCATTTGAAAGGAATATTGTGAGTGATCAAAATCATTGAACATGAAATGCTGGAAATTGAATAAAAGTAATTTTTATTGATGAATACAAAAAAGCAAATTAATTAAGAATATTATTACTTTATGTTTATTACTATAGTATATTACTTTGAGCGATAAACATCAGGAAGCTCTAGAGTGCCATGATATCCTAATTTATATGACACGCAGTATGTAAAGAGGTTAACTATTAAGGCCATCATATTGGAAAAACCAGTTGTATAGTAATCTTTCCAATGCAGCAATAAAATTTTAATTTATTATTATGTGAAGCAAATTATATTTTCAGTATTTTATTGGTGAACCTTCGCTATCATACACATGTACAAAGATTAAGATCATTATATTTAATTATATTCTTCCATTATATTTTATACTAACATCTGCAGCAATCCGCAATACATTTTACTATACTTGAAGCCTAGAAAACAAGTTACTGCATTTTCGTCAATGCGTTCTGGTTTATTATAGATTTTCCTTTAGCATTTTAATTCTGAAAAATAAGGCCATGCAAAAATACTGTGGTACTATGAAAAAATTCAGTTTTCATTTGTTTACATTTTTTTATTTTTTATAAGCGTTTCACCCCGAGCAAGGCATGTCACTGCCACTACTGTGCAGGGGGCTACGTAAAGAGGAGAAAGGCTGATTAAATATAGGAAATGACAGAGGGTGGGTGATAGGCGGGTAAGGATACCGAGAATGAGAGTTGGGTAGATGAGAGTGTTGTGAGAATAGTTGCGAGTTAGTGTAATAGGAGGTGTCTATTGACCCTACATTTAAACACCTGGAGATTGTAACTGTCGGGAAAGCAGACTTGTGGAAGGGAGTTCCACAGGCGGGAAGCGCGAGAAAAGAAGCTGTTGGAGTAGAATTTACGGTTACATCTTATTTGTTTAACTGTAAAAGGGTGGGACCTCGTTGCTAATCTAGTATCTCGTGTAAATTCGTGCTTAGGCGGCACCAGTGATCTGAGCTCATCGGAGCAGAAGCCATGAAAGTACTTGTAGACGAGGCACAGGGAAGCCACATCACGCCGGTGTGAGAGCGGCTGCAGCCGGTCTGCCAAGTCAGTATCAACCACGTTACAGATCCTCCTTTGTATTTTGTCAAGAAGCCCAAGGAGAGCAGCAGAGGCACCCGACCAGATATGGCAGCAATATTCAATACACGGGCGGATGGTAGATTTGTATATGTGCAGAATAGGTTCAGGTGGGAAAAATTTCCGGGCCCTGCACAGGGAGCCCACTTTCATAGCAGCAGATTTGGCAATGGATTCAATATAGTTATTCCATTTGAGGTCCGCCGAGAGTGTAAGGCCAAGGAGGCGTAGTATTTTACTCTCTGGGAGGCTAGCCTGTCCCATGCTAAAAAAAATTATAATAAATTACAAATAATAAATATGGTAAGAAATACCTGAAAATCATAAAAATTAGGCAAGAGAGATATAAGAACTGTTGTGAGTTTCGGTAAGTACTATAAAATTAATAGCAAGTTTATTACATTGAAAAAAAAAAAACAAGCGTCAATATATGTCTTAGGAACTAGTTTCCTTGTCTTGCAACTAGAATAACTGGCTCAAATATATTTTGTTATTGAATAGAACAAGGTTTAGATTTTCTCAATGTCTTTCTATTATTCTGGTAGTGATCTAAAAATCTTTGATACTGCGTAGTTTTCGTTGGGGCTCTTGCTTCTTTTGGTTTTAATGTAATGCTTACATAATATTGAGATCAGGACATTGCGGTGACGAGTTTTCCAATGGTTGATCAACCAGGTAATGTTCACCAAGGAGCGGAGTCATGCTGAAATAATTCAACTTGTACATACTTTGGCAGAGGAATAGACTGCGTATACTTTTATATATTTTTCGCTGATAAGCATTACATCAACATTATTCAATTCATTTCTATCATTGTGTTTGATAAGATTCCTCACAATTACGCACTCAAAATCAAATCTTTATAACGTTTTAGTGTATCTCGCATTGTTACCTTCTTTTACTGGTATTTTTACATAAATTCTGACATTAATAAGTATAATTATTGCGCAGCTATGAATAAAAATTACTTTTTGCCACTTTCCAACATCCGCTGTTCCATGAATTTTGACCACTTCAATCTTGTTTTCCGATGTTCTTGGTTAATGATATGTTTTCCTGTTATACGCTTGTTCAAATTGTTTTATCCTTTTAATAATACTGTTCGTACTATTATAGTGGGTTATCCGTTATAGTGAAGTGTATTTGTGTGTTGAAACAGATTAACTGAAATTTGCCTTGTTAGTAGATTGTTCACTATCAGAGGGGTACAAAACAAGAAAAGCAAATTGTGCATAGAAACAACATTTCTATTTTGCTGATAACTAACACTTATGATTCTCTCTCTCTCTCTGTCTCTCTCTCTCTCTCTCTCTCTCTATATATATATATATATATATATATATATATATATCAATTAAGGGTTTTTTTTGCAAATAAAAGTAATGTCTTTTGGTTGGTACAGAGGCCGTTAAAAATGTTCATAGCATCAATTGCCTAAAAGAGTTAGTGCATAAATATGTGTGTACGTTCGTTTGTTAGGAGTGTCTTTGAATTCTCCGCTACTCCTTCGGGTAAGTGGTTCAGTAAACAGTGAAGAAGAAGACGAGAGAGAAAGGAGAGGCAACATAATACAATGGCTTGACGTGGTTAATGGACGTATTAATTATTCTTGTATTTTCTCAACTGGCGATGTTTTCGAGTGTCGTTCTTTTATTCCTTTTCGTGGCTCCGAACAAGTCATTTGGGACTTCAGACCCGGATTAATTCTAGGCTTCCCATTAAACGATAAACAAAGTTCACGTCAGCTTGCGAAAAGGGTCCGTAAAAGGAATTTTATATTTATTTATTTTTGGTTTTCCATCGGAACATCTGCGTGGAGCCAGATGCGCAAAGAACAGTTTTGGTCATTTGCTATCTGGATCTCTGAGGGCAAGCATCCGGTGCTTTGCTTGTTCGCTATCATACACATTATATCTGATAGGACTGCATTAAATTCTCACTGTAATTGCTGTTGATTTTATATTACTTACAGAAACTCACATTTGTTCTTATATCGATCTTGCCTAATTTTTATGGTTTTCATGTATTCCTTACAATTAAAGCAGCTACAACAAAGCAAACGGATTTTGAGAGTTTTGAATACGGTTTACGTAAATACCCAGTTGCTCAGCTGTCGTTCAGCTAGCGCCCCCTTTAATATTCAAAGCTGTTATTGTTCTTTCAGTCAAGGTGCTAGTTTAAACAACCAAGCTAATGTACAATGACTTCGTTCGGTACTTATGCTCATGCTAAAAATATAGAACGATTCCTACTTTTATGTTGTCATAAAATCATGATCTTTTCATCACAGATAATTCTTTGGCTCTATAATTTTGCATGGTTTATATAGCATTGAGCTGCTTAAGACACTCTATTATCATAAACGGCATATGATAACTCATCAATTTATTTTACAAACCATAAGGTTCACAGACACTATCAATAAAGGTAGACTGCTTAAAAGACATTTGCTTAGTAAAATAAAGGCATATATCAATTTTATTTGTCCGTCCAAAAAGCCTTCTGCGTCAGTGTATATTTTTTGTAAAATATTCTTAGTTCATATTCTCTTTCCTAAAACAAATAGTGACATATTAGTAATAAAATAAAATAATATTTTTCGATTAGATCGAAATCCGATCTCATATCTGTGGATCCTATTTTCCATGGATAGCGCTATCACTGGATCAAAAGCTTTAATTTTAATACCTGTTATGAAGCCCTTTCTATAGGAATGAGATCTTCCTCCGTAAATAATAACTAACCTGAGTGGCTTCCGGAGACGAAGCTGTGAAGTAGTCTCGAGACAGTCGTAAGACAATCAAGACGTAGCGTAACTATACCGTTCGCACACTTCTATTTTGCTGATCACTAACACTTATGATTTCATATAAAATCTGTTTTTCTAATAAACTGCTTGAACTTACCTTCTTGTAATTCGTCACTTACATCCCGGCCCTAACAAGGCCACAACTTGGTGACGAAAATTTCGCCACAAAAACTCCACAACAATACCCGACTATAAAAATGGGATATCGAGCGGTAATATTTATAATATTATTTTTTTATTAGCATATCAACTTATAGGTTATTTAATGTCTAAATTTATTTTATATGAGTATTAATGATTTCTTTTGTAAAAATCTATCGCTGTCATTTTACCGAAAAAAAATTATATTTTCTTATTGTTTTTGCCCAGTTTGGGTGGAAAGTATTTCCTGTATCATTGATCTTAGAAGAGGCTGTCACTCCGGGCCAGGGTAGACCTGGGAGCAGCAATTAAAGGAACATTTCTACGCGACGGGAAATCTTCAGATCGGTGGCCTTGACGCCGGATATATTTTATCTACATCCGGTATCGATCAAGGGGAGTGCGAATAAGTAGGTTCTTCGTTAAGTTTGCTTTTGAGCAAAGTTTTTTTTATTTACAAAGCTGAACTGTGAATTTTCCGACGCGGAAAGTTATGATAATATCAATAGAAAAAGGGGAAAAAAATTCCGATCTTGATAACAATGGCGACAACTGATGTTGTGTCATAAACAGTAAAATGAAAATAATGCGACAAAAATGTGACTATTAATCGAATTACAAGAGCTAATGAATCAATTTTACGACCTCTATCTTCATATCTCAAATACGTTTTACCATCGATTGGGGAATAAGTTGAAACCACTTCAACAATTCTCGACTCTTTTCACTGTTGCTGGTTGAAAAACTCATGATCTTGTTATAATTTGTCTTGTGAACTTGTAAAGAAATTTAGATAACTTTTTCTAATTTATTTAACTTATTTTTAGTATATATCTACAGTTCTCCAAACATTGTCATATCTATCGTTTATGTACTGAGATAGCGCAAAGCCAGTAAAAGTGGATATTACTTAATAATAAATGTAGTAGTTACTTTTAATAATTTAAACATTTAATGTGGATACAGACCATTCGATTGTTTACACTTATGATTTGAATCTGGCAGTGAAAAACTGAAAGGTTGAAATACATGTTGCAATTTTCGAAAGAAATTATAACAGTGCAAAATGTAAAATATTCCAGTAATCAACAAGCAGCATCCACCCTGTGTGAAATTGGTATTTTCTTTCTTCCAAAATGGTCTTATCAGTAAGCAATGACGATTATACAAATTGAATTATAACAATGAGTGCTATTTCTGCATATCAGTTTATATAAACACTCACACCCGATATATATATATATATATATATATATATATATATATATACTTATTTAACTACTTAGTTTTTGATCATAATTACATTAGACCAGTACATATTTGTATTAAAAAGTGCACAGTACAGTGATATTGTAGAAATTTTGAAATTTGTAAATGAGTTATTACGCTACCTAGGTTTCTACCACACGGTGTCCTCAAGGAATTTGCAACAAAGTAGAAATTGCAATTGAATGATAGAAAAAAACAGACATAATGTGGAGTATAGTGAAAACAGCCAAACCTTACAACAGTGGCAAAATATGTAGTCTGTGCCAGGAAAAAAGTAGGCTATTACGTTATTCACAAACAAAAAGAATTACTGAAAGAACAGAAACAATGCCTAAGTTTGACCCTACCATAAAAATCTATTAGGGTCATACAACCATGTATGAAAACATTATAACTTCTTCTAAATTTGAAAATTTCCCGTTCGGAAAAACAACCGTTACGTGAGAGTTCTAAAAAAATCACAAAAATCACTTATTGCAAATCCTATATATGTATATGTGGTGTATATGCGTACGCATTTGAACGGCACACATATACATGTATATATTAAACCCCAAACTGTTCATATATACTTATGTTTGTGTAAGCCTCGGTGGTCGAGCGCGTGTGTGTTTGCGTACACCAATGAGTGTACTAGCGTGTTTGTATGTAAGACTGGCATCACGACGAACAATGTTTACGCCCACTTCCATAAAATCACCAATTCTAAGCCACCCCATATATATCCAATTTTTAAAAAATCAGTAATCAGTTTGTCTTACGCTCGCAAAAGCGTGAAAACCAGGGTCACAAACTTATATATATATATATATGTGTGTGTGTGTGTGTGTGTGTGTATGTGTATGTGTGTGTGTGTGTGTGCTATGTAATGCCTATTTATTACTTAAAGGTTTTTTGTAATGAATATATGTGTATGAATATACGTTCCGTTGTTTATTATAGTATACCAGTCTGATTTGTTTTGTTTAAACGGCATATCAACTTCAGTAGTTTATTTAATGCCGGCAACAGGTTTGCAATAGATTCATGATAATAGAATATAGATTCTTTGTACGAAATCAGTTTTTACATCAGGTTTCATTGACATGTATTTCTGCATAACTTTTTGTCTAGTGTCAGATGTACTACAGGTATAAAGATATTCTTTTTTTCAGAAATTTTTTTTTTGTAATACTTTTTCTTCAGACATATATTACTGGTAATGTACTTTTTAATGTGTTGCTGGTAATATATTTTCTTCAGAAGTGTATTTCTGGTAATATTTTTTTCTTCAAAAATGTATTGCTAACAATATTTTTGTCTTCAAAATATATTGCTGGTAATATATTCTCCTCCAAAAAAGTATTGCTGGATTTTTACAATAAAAATCTAATTTTTTTTAGGTTTTATATGGTTTGACTGCAGTTTCAGGGTTAAATTTTTTCTCCATAGATGGGGAAATAATAAGTGTTAACACCCCAGCTCAGGGTAGACCTAGGAAGAACAGCAATCAAAACGTGGTTCTTCACTCATCTAAATCAGAGGACTTGCTGCCAGGTGCAGTTAATCGTCATACCCCGGTCATCTGTTACTTGAGAGAGTAAAAGCAACAAACAAGCCGCGATAATCTTAATTCTGATCACTCCATGTTGTTAGAATGGATCAGCCTCCTGAAACTCACCCGTTTTGCCGGTGTACAGGCGAACAGTGAGAGCTTTTGCGCTTTTATGTTGTTTGCGTTGTTTTATTTTGTCTTATGGCATACCCATATCAATGACTTATTTAGTGCCAACGAGTTATTTAAAACAGGGACGTGGTTTTTAGGATTTATTTTTATAAGAAACTCGCAGTATAGCCGGCGTTGCTCGGGTGTAATGAAAGCATGAAAACTTATCCATGGTCCTGGAGCTCAGACTCAGCCTAAAGAATATTTGAAATAATAAAATAATTGCGACAATTTACCAATCGTACCTAATATATATATATATATATATATATATATATATATATATATATATATATATATATATACTACCAGTAGAGCCCGGCGTTGCTCGGGTGTAATGAAAGCATTTAGACGTTGGCACGAAAGACTAAAAAGCGATAGTTGTTTCCAGTGAAACCGAAACCGTAGAATGAAAGAAAAATGAATGGATGTAAGTCAATTTTTGATTTCCTGGTAACGATATCGAATAAGATTTTTTTCATCGTAAACTGAATTTTGAAGGCTTAATAAGTCCTCTGAGTAAATGGTATCATGGCTGAAACTAAGAACTACAATTATACTTACTTAGACCCAAACCCGAAGTAAAAACTAAAATAAAAGGGCTGAAAAAAATACAGACATACAGGCAAATAAACAGACACACACACAAACATCATATATATATATATATATATATATATATATATATATATATGTTATCGATTTTCTGCACTATTGTAAGAACTGCAACCTTGAAACTTCTGAATATCGTTTCTTATGCCTTTGTCTATGTTCGTTCTTTCCAAAGGCTCATCGTTTCTAACAGGTTCGATTCATTGTTTCCTCAGTATCCTTCTGTAGATCTAGATTTCGGTTGTTTCAAGTCTTTTATCTTTGATGAGATTGTCCAGCAACCGCTGTCATATTGAAGGACAGACATCACATAAAAAGAAATCCAGTACTTACTTTCTTTATTTATAAATATATGTGGTTAATTAATGTGGTTAATTAATATATGTGGTTAATTAATTCTTAATATAAGTTATGTAAAAGGTAAAGTTTTACTGTCCAAGAAAGCATTACCGGATTAACACTTATTGGGAAGAAGCCATACAATTAGAATATCTTTCTTATTAATGGAATACGAAAGGAATGATTAGATGATTCGCTAAAGTGTCTCTGCGTCTCACTCCGTCTCTGTTTTTTTCCGTCTTTCTCAGTGTTCGTCCCTCAGAGTCTCTGTCTTCGTCTCTCTCACTATCTCCCTCTTTCTCTGTCTCTTCTTTTCTCTCCATTTGTATCCGTTTTTATCTATATCGTCTCTATCTATCTCCCCCCTCTCCGTCTCTATATTTTGTCTTTCTCCTTCTTCCTGTCTGTCTGTCTCTCTCTCTCTCTCTCCTACTGTCTCATTCTCCGTCTCTGTTTTTTTCCGTCTTTCTCAGTGTTCGTCCCTCAGAGTCTCTGTCTTCGTCTCTCTCACTATCTCCCTCTTTCTCTGTCTCTTCTTTTCTCTCCATTTGTATCCGTTTTTATCTATATCGTCTCTATCTATCTCCCCCCTCTCCGTCTCTATATTTTGTCTTTCTCCTTCTTCCTGTCTGTCTGTCTGTCTCTCTCTCTCTCCTACTGTCTCATTCTCCGTCTCTGTTTTTTCCGTCTTTCTCAGTGTTCGTCCCTCAGAGTCTCTGTCTTCGTCTCTCTCACTATCTCCCTCTTTCTCTGTCTCTTCTTTTCTCTCCATTTGTATCCGTTTTTATCTATATCGTCTCTATCTATCTCCCCCCTCTCCGTCTCTATATTTTGTCTTTCTCCTTCTTCCTGTCTGTCTGTCTCTCTCTCTCTCTCTCCTACAGTCTCATTCTCCGTCTCTGTTTTTTTCCGTCTTTCTCAGTGTTCGTCCCTCAGAGTCTCTGTCTTCGTCTCTCTCACTATCTCCCTCTTTCTCTGTCTCTTCTTTTCTCTCCATTTGTATCCGTTTTTATCTATATCGTCTCTATCTATCTCCCCGCTCTCCGTCTCTATATTTTGTCTTTCTCCTTCTTCCTGTCTGTCTGTCTGTCTCTCTCTCTCTCCTACTGTCTCATTCTCCGTCTGTTTTTTTCCGTCTTTCTCAGTGTTCGTCCCTCAGAGTCTCTGTCTTCGTCTCTCTCACTATCTCCCTCTTTCTCTGTCTCTTCTTTTCTCTCCATTTGTATCCGTTTTTATCTATATCGTCTCTATCTATCTCCCCCCTCTCCGTCTCTATATTTTGTCTTTCTCCTTCTTCCTGTCTGTCTGTCTCTCTCTCTCTCTCTCCTACTGTCTCATTCTCCGTCTCTGTTTTTTCCGTCTTTCTCAGTGTTCGTCCCTCAGAGTCTCTGTCTTCGTCTCTCTCACTATCTCCCTCTTTCTCTGTCTCTTCTTTTCTCTCCATTTGTATCCGTTTTTATCTATATCGTCTCTATCTATCTCCCCCCTCTCCGTCTCTATATTTTGTCTTTCTCCTTCTTCCTGTCTGTCTGTCTCTCTCTCTCTCTCTCCTACTGTCTCATTCTCCGTCTCTGTTTTTTCCGTCTTTCTCAGTGTTCGTCCCTCAGAGTCTCTGTCTTCGTCTCTCTCACTATCTCCCTCTTTCTCTGTCTCTTCTTTTCTCTCCATTTGTATCCGTTTTTATCTATATCGTCTCTATCTATCTCTCCCCTCTCCGTCTCTATATTTTGTCTTTCTCCTTCTTCCTGTCTGTCTGTCTCTCTCTCTCTCTCTCCTACTGTCTCATTCTCCATCTCTGTTTTTTTTCGTCTTTCTCTGTGTGTCTGTCCCTCAGAGTCTCTGTCTTCGTCTCTCTCACTATCTCCCTCTTTCTCTGTCTCTTTCTCTCCATTTGTATCCGTTTTTATCTATATCGTCTCTATCTATCTCTCTCTCCGTCTCTATATTTTGTCTTTCTCCTTCTTCCTGTCTGTCTGTCTGTCTCTCTCTCTCTCCCTCACTGTCTCATTCTCCGTCTCTGTTTTTTTCCGTCTTTCTCAGTGTCTGTCCCTCGTGGAGTCTCTGTCTTCGTCTCTCACTATCTCCCTTTCTCTGTCTCTGTCTCTTTCTCTCCATTTGTATCCGTTTTTATCTATATCGTCTCTATCTATCTCCCTCTCCGTCTCTATATTTTGTCTTTCTCCTTCTCTTTCCTGTCTGTCTGTCTCTCTCTCTCTCTCTCCTACTGTCTCATTCTCCGTCTCTGTTTTTTCCCCGTCTTTCTCAGTGTTCGTCCCTCAGAGTCTCTGTCTTCGTCTCTCTCACTATCTCCCTCTTTCTCTGTCTCGCTCCTTTTTTCTCTCCATTTGTATCCGTTTTTATCTATATCAGTCTCTATCTATCTCCCTCTCCGTCTCTATATTTTGTCTTTCTCCTTCTTCCTGCCTGTCTGTATCTCTCTCTCTCTCCTACTGTCTCACTTCTCCGTCTCTGTTTTTTTCCGTCTTTCTCAGTGTTCGTCCCTCAGAGTCTCTGTCTTCGTCTCTCTCACTATCTCCCTCTTTCTCTGTCTCTTCTTTCTCTCCATTTGTATCCGTTTTTATCTATATCGTCTCTATCTATCTCCCCCTCTCCGTCTCTATATTTTGTCTTTCTCTCTCTCCGTCTGTCTGTCTGTCTCTCTCTCTCTCCCTACTGTCTCATTCTCCGTCTCTGTTTTTTCCGTCTTTCTCAGTGTTCGTCCTTCAGAGTCTCTGTCTTCGTCTCTCTCACTATCTCCCTTTCTCTGTCTCTTTCTTTCTCTCCATTTGTATCCGTTTCTATCTATATCGTCTCTATCTATCTCCCCCTCTCCGTCTCTATATTTTGTCTTTCTCCTTCTCTCTCTTTCCTGTCTGTCTGTCTCTCTCTCTCTCTCCTACTGTCTCATTCTCCGTCTCTGTTTTTTCCTTGTCTTTCTCAGTGTCTGTCCCTCAGAGTCTCTGTCTTCGTCTCTCTCACTATCTCCCTCTCTCTGTCTCTTTCTCTTTTCTCTCCATTTGTATCCGTTTTTATCTATATCGTCTCTATCTATCTCCCCCCTCTCCGTCTCTATATTTTGTCTTTCTCCTTCTTCCCGTCTGTCTGTATCTCTCTCTCTCTCTCTCCTACTGTCTCATTCTCCGTCTCTGTTTTTTCCGTCTTTCTCAGTGTCTGTCCCTCAGAGTCTCTGTCTTCGTCTCTCTCACTATCTCCCTCTTTCTCTGTCTCTTCTTTTCTCTCCATTTGTATCCGTTTTTATCTATATCGTCTCTATCTATCTCCCCCCTCTCCGTCTCTATATTTTGTCTTTCTCCTTCTTCCTGTCTGTCTGTCTCTCTCTCTCTCTCTCCTACTGTCTCATTCTCCGTCTCCATCTGTCATTGTCAGCTTCCACCTCTGACTTCCTTTACCATGACGGTCCAAACTGTTAGAAGTGATGGAATTAAATACAGTATGGAATAGAAACAACGATAGTGTAATGACAGGCTTGAAATATTTCCTCTGTTGGAAAGTGTAGACTGGAAAATAATTCATCCCACACAATTTCATGTCCTAAATTTTATCAAAACAGGAAATTGAAGATCGGGCCGTTCTTGCCAAGATATTGCAGCAATTCGACCATTTTCCATCTGGCCGTGTTCTTGTACACTGACTTCCTAGCAGGCGACGCTAGCTATTGACTCACGACCGCAATAAATACATATAGATATGTCGTTTCCTTTTTCAATCTGCCGTAGGCAGAAACAATAATAAATGATAAATATTTATTTCTTCAATAATCGTTGTTAGAATGAAGCACGGTTTTTTTTTACATATTCTATTTACTAACGGAATCAACCCTGTATAATAGAGTATATCTAATATTGAATGAGTTTACTAAACTTAAAATAATGATTTATGTTTTTGTTCATCTTGTACAAGGTCCGGTATAGAGTTACGTTAAGAGTCAGTTTTTACGGATAAGTGGAGAAGATAACGATTAACCCTAATCTTGAAGTGGTTCATATATTAGCGTTAGTGAAAACATTCTGTTGGGAGCCGGTTTTACAGAGCAGTAATTCAAGGGAAGAAGTTTTCACTGATGGAATACTTGTAGAATATAAGTGATTTGCCACAATGTGTCATGGATTTTCCTAGCTGTGAAGGTTAAACATAGCGAAGCCAAGTAATGTATTTCGTCTGAGCTCTTTCCGTGGATAGAGCAGATAGAGGTTTGCACACATCTCGTCTCTGAAACAGAGGCTGCATGGTGAAAAATAATTTGTCACCCGAAAATCTTCGGTGACGCTTTTGGACTTTATTGAGAACTAGCATCATAGCACAGCGTTGCCCGTGCAGCTCAGAACATTTTTAATCAGATGATTAATGCAGCGTGTTGCGATTTACGAGCACTTGTAATGGCCGACTCACTTTAAAACTCAGTTATATAAAAAAAATAATTACATAAAAAATTGTTCTTTAAAAATTGTTCAAAAATTCCATTAAAAAAATCTATTTTCTTTTGTTTTGCCAAAATTTGATTTGATGTTTTGTGTGACATGAAAACAACGTTGCGTTTATTTTTGTTTCAAAATTACGAGGGAACATATTTACATTTTTTGTTGACTACATGGATTTCAGAAATTTTCAAAGAATATTTAAAAATGTACCCATTTAATTCTAGAGGAAAAAGTTACATTAATACCACACGAATTACAGACAGTTGATTTCCTGCATGAAATATTTAGCAAAAAAAAGCTTCATTTTATAATTTTATGTTCTGAAGTATGAAATATTAAATCCGAAAGAAAAAAAATCAAGCATTAAATTGTTTCAAAATTACGGATTAAAATATTTACATTTTTTGTTGATTAAATGAATTTCAGAAAGTTTCGAAGAATATTTAAAAATGTCGACATTTAATTTTAGAGGAAAAAGTCACATTAATGCTTCACAAATTACAGACACATGATTTCCTGCATGAAATATTTAGCTAAAAAAGTTTGTTTTTTAATTTTAGTTTTTAAAGTATGAAATATTAAATCTGAAGAAAACGGGTGAAATAATTAAATTAACCATTAAAACTTTTTTTACATATTTTGTTTTTGATTGAAAAAACACTTTTTAAAATATTTCTTTTGTTTGAAAATTACGAAAAAATATTCCTATTTTATTATTGACCAAATGAAATTTTAAAACCTGTGATATTTTTGACACGTGTGATATGATTTCTCTGACGTAATCTAGCAACCATGTTAGATCTTAGATGTTTTACAGAGCAAAAGTAAACACTCAGCTCCATTGGCCAAAATGTGCGAAAGGGAAAATTGCTGAATTTAAACTCAAAAGTTATGTGTCGACCTCTCTCTTCTGTAGGTATGTGTCCCTAGAAAGTTTGAATGGTATAGCTTACAAAAACGCAGGAGTGCATAGATTAAAGTCACACACAAATTCACAGATTGCCTTTTATATATATAGATAAAGAGTGTTAACGCGGCAGCTTCCGCCCGTATATGACAAGAGTTCTCCATTTTGGGCATGATCTGGCTATTTTAAAGGTTTGGGAAAGCACAAGAAAACAGGTATTAACTAGTTTTACCGGGAGATGACCATTTTACATCCATCTTTAGCTATGGATCATGTGTATGAGTTTCGCTTTAGATCAAATCTCAATTTAAGACTGAATAGCCTCAAGGGACAATGCCTTTTTGAAGAGTCATTTGTTCATATCAACTGGTGACAGTTTAATGATGATATAATGTAACTAGTTTGGTTTGAAGGCACTTAATTGAGCCAACCAATCTGGGTATTTTGTCCTAGAACATAAGAAAATGACTTACCAATATCTGATCATCATATGTTTAGAGGAGCACCTTTATATTCTTGGATCCTCGACATAGATGTTGAATGTTTACATGTGTATGCAGTGAATGATAGACACTATCCTTAAAGAGGAAGGCGATGCTTGCAAAAATAAAAATGTGGCATAAAACGATTCGTAGACGTACATGAACAATCATTCCTGAACTTTAACCACATACAACCACACTTTGTTTCGTTTCGGATCGGCCAAAATAGGATTGCCTGTTATCAGCTAGCTATGATATTGACACAGGATTGGTCGGTTATATAGCTACATCAAAATTTACCCGATCAAGATTTACGCGATATCTGACAAACGGAATATAAGCAGTAGAACGCTGCAACGACACATGTGTATTTTTTTTATTTATATATGTATTTATATATCGATTACATACGCAATTATAAGCAAGTAAAAGCTGGTGATACTCAAACATTTGGCTGGTATTTCAATAATTCAGTAACAATGTTCGCGGGGACGGTGGTGTGCTCAATCTAGTAGCACGCCGATTTCAGTTCGATCATCTTATTGAAATTACAAGCCCTAAATCCGCTAATTTGTTTTCCAACCCGGTTTTACTGAAAAGAGACAAAACCAGGGTAGTAAAGGTAGCTAGGGCGTTGCAATTTTCTCACACTGCATAGTTCTTACGAACTCGAAATGAAAATGATATCAGGTATCCATTTCGACTATGTTTCCGATCCTTCACTGATGAGGGGGAGAGAAAATAATCGCCCTTACTGCTTGCATGTCCTTATCCAATATCTCAGGTAGTTCAAGAGAGGAAATTTGCACAGTCCAGTTTCAACCTAGGGCCGACAATCTATCAAAACATGAACACAATATTATGTCTATGATACTTTTACATAGATTCATTTATTTGGGTACTTTTTCTGACAAAAATAATTGTTTTCTCTAATTTTAGAGATATCTCTTTTTATCTTCAAAATTATTAAAAATCTATAACAGCTATCTTGAAATATGTTACAGTGGTCCTACGGAAAGAATCGTAACTTCTAGAGAACATAATGAGGAAAAAGGGTTTGAAAATGTGATACTCACAGAAAAGACTGAAGGCAAGGAGCAAAAAAAAAGATATCAGAGCATAAACTTAGTGAGTTTGAGTAAGAGAAATAACAAGAAATCAAAATTTGTTACAAGGTACAAAAGACAGGAAAAGGTAAAGAGCCATGTCCTGAGTGGCAGGGTAAAGAAAGTACAAAAATAATAAATTTAATCTGACAGTTAAAAATAAATGTTATATTTCTTTTTTTAAGTGTCCTCAGCGCATTATGTCATTTATTTCTTGTCGCAGTTTCTTTTGTTTATCTCTTTATAATAACGCATGTCTATCATTTTAAATGATGCTTTCTTTATAATTACGCATTCAATATATCGATTTCTTTCCTAATTTACCAGGATTCTCGTATTTTTTAATTTTATTATCGTGTAACACGTGATAAAGCAATATCTGCAATCTTCATTCCCAGACTTTCCTTTTTTCCTCACCTGTTTATAAACATCAAATTATTTGACGTCAGCTCAAGTAGACATCTTTGCGTTTCACAAATCCGGTATATTTTTTATGCAAACACATCAGTTTTTCTTTTCCACGTTTTATGAAAAAATAATTCAGTTTAATAGAGTAATTGAAATTTTTACTCAAATAAGAAACACTTGATTCGACTGTGTGTTCAATTTGTATGTAGGCGTCCATCTTCTTGAATCTGCATAACATTTCGTATCATATCTTCATTAAGCAAGACGAGAAAATCAGTAAAAGGTGTACTGCAATTATACGGAAACGTCGATTACATTTACTAAATTGACCTTTTGCCAAACACAAGTGAAGACTTCACAATTTCAAATATCAGAAGTCCGAGAGAAAAAAACCTGTTTCGTTTGTATAAGTAAAGGGAAAACATATTTATGGGAAAGAATAACATCAGTTTGTAGGAAGTTAAATTATTTATTGTGGAACTGTTCTGAGAGACATTGTAGTAAATAGATAAATAAATCTAGAAATCGTTTTTTGTAGTAGCATCGTCGTTTCTTTTTTTTTTGCGGCCGGCCTTTAAGTGAAGAAGAAGAAACAGCAATAAAGGAATATTGTACTGATTAATATTCATTTTAGGAGTCAGTTGCAATGTCTTTTTGCTTTTGTAGTTGTCTTATTGTTGACGGCGAATGGGATAAAAGGAAAAAGAGATAAAGGAAAACTGCTCGCGAGATGGTGAGAGAGTGCGTACGTGTTTCTCCAGGACAAGTGTCCGGTTCAGTGGTTGCAAATGTCTCTTGTCACATTGTGGCTGGTTGAAGGTTTTAAACTTTTTCGTCCCTGTCCGTTTGATTCAACTTTCTTTTTCTATTTATATATCAGAACGTTTCGACACTAGTTTGTTACTTTCTGTCAGTTTTGTAACTCTCTCTCTTTTCATTGGTTCGTAAATTTTTCACATAGGCTCATAAAATTTGCTTTGATCTTTTTTCTTCAGTACGGCGCTAGTTCTTTTTCTTATTGGTTAAAACTAGATTTCACAGTGGCTCGGAAATTTGCAAACAATAAAAAAATGTTATTATTAGTTAGTACTTACCACAGTTATATACAGATACAAAAAATCGCTCAAGTCTTCGAACTGAATGTCCCTAAGAAATTTTGATTTCTATGACTGCATTTTACAGATGGAATATCTCTGTCTTCGATGGCGAACTGAATTCTCCCCCAAAAAGTCCTTATGTAATACGCGTTTAGTTGAGCATGTACTTTTCAATTAAGTATTTACGAGACGGAATATTTTCCCGCAGTAACTTGGTGTTTCTTTCTAGACTATTGCCAATCCAGGTTATTAGACCCATCGTTCTCGGCTCTTTAGCCCATATCTTGAGGGAGAAAAATCGATTTAGATTTGTTCAAAGTGTATTTCGGCTTAAATGAATGTAACATGTGACCCCTTATTCCCAGGGCTGCTCGTTGAGTTGCTTGTTCTCGTCTACGGTCGTGACGGCACCAGGGTTAGAGAGAGAGACAGAGAGAGAGAGAGAGAGAGAGGGAGTTTAAAAATATCAGAGCTTTCAATCCTTAAATAAACATATATTTTCTAAGTTTCGTTAAAATAAACGGAGCTCTTCAAATTTTCACTAAAGTCTTTTCACATATTCATTAAATTTTCTTTAAAGTCGTTTTATATATTCTCTGTAATAAGGGCTGTCAATTCTCTATGCAACTTCTAAAATAACAAAGTCTTTTCGGGTCCTTATCGGAGTTTAACGGAGTTTACCGAAGTAGAGCGAACGAGGAATCAGAATTTTCGATTCTCCCGAGATTTTAAAAAAATAATAACGTTCTTTCGGGATTCATATTGAAGGCGTATTATCCCAAATTAACTCTTTAAGTTAATCGGTGGCAGGCTTTATTCGACATTAACACTTTAACCATCAGTTCTGTGGTAGATGACCGGCTGTAGTCATGGCTCCACCAATTGGGGACCCTTTTCCATTGTCGTTACATTTCGACTCACCTACAACTAAAACAACTCAACTGATTTTTCTCACCGAGTATCTATTTTCACAACCCTCTCCAATCCTCTCGGGTGATTTAGCCGACTGAAAGTTTTTGACCAATGAGACCGTTTTCCACCCACACGATTTACGGGGTGGGGCCTTGTCCGACGAATGACATACTTTCTTTCGATTATATCATATTATAGATTTTTAAATTCCCACAATTTGGCTTCTCAGGGAAAATATGTTAAGGGATCTAAGCTTACTTGACCTCATCAAATAATCCTGACGTTTTATTATGACTGGATATAAAATTTTAGCTTGCCCAAAATATCCGCTTCGTACACGAAAGAAGAATAATTATATTTCTACCTTACTTTCCAATCTATTAATTGTTCTATCCCCGGGATTTTACAAGTATATGATAGTATTAAAATGGTTAATTTTTCTATTCCCGGATTTTACAAGTATATGATAGTATTAAAATTTTTTTTTTACATAACCTCACATCGCGAATTACAATAAAGCACAACTAATAGAACCACTAATATCAATTTCTCTCTCACTCTCTCCGCTGTATTAAACCAAACAAAAAAGTATACCCGCGGAGATAGCGTCACAACAAAGCCAATTGGCATTTGAACACGTCATTTCTATTTCTCATTTCAAGCGATTGTCCAAAAAAATTGACAGCCAATGATACCATTTATTTTGAGATTGCATGTACACGGAGATAGCGTCATAACAAAGCCAATTGGCATTTGAACACGTCATTTCTATTTCTCATTTCAAGCGATTGTCCAAAAAAATTGACAGCCAATGATACCATTTATTTTGAGATTGCATGTACACGGAGATAGCGTCATAACAAAGCCAATTGGCATTTGAACACGTCATTTCTATTTCTCATTTCAAGCGATTGTCCAAAAAAATTGACAGCCAATGATACCATTTATTTTGAGATTGCATGTACACGGAGATAGCGTCATAACAAAGCCAATTGGCATTTGAACACGTCATTTCTATTTCTCATTTCAAGCGATTGTCCAAAAAAATTGACAGCCAATGATACCATTTATTTTGAGATTGCATGTACACGGAGATAGCGTCATAACAAAGCCAATTGGCATTTGAACACGTCATTTCTATTTCTCATTTCAAGCGATTGTCCAAAAAAATTGACAGTCAATGATACCATTTATTTTGAGATTGCATGTACACGGAGATAGCGTCATAACAAAGCCAATTGGCATTTGAACACGTCATTTCTATTTCTCATTTCAAGCGATTGTCCAAAAAAATTGACAGCCAATGATACCATTTATTTTGAGATTGCATGTACACGGAGATAGCGTCATAACAAAGCCAATTGGCATTTGAACACGTCATTTCTATTTCTCATTTCAAGCGATTGTCCAAAAAAATTGACAGCCAATGATACCATTTATTTTGAGATTGCATGTACACGGAGATAGCGTCATAACAAAGCCAATTGGCATTTGAACACGTCATTTCTATTTCTCATTTCAAGCGATTGTCCAAAAAAATTGACAGCCAATGATACCATTTATTTTGAGATTGCATGTACACGGAGATAGCGTCATAACAAAGCCAATTGGCATTTGAACACGTCATTTCTATTTCTCATTTCAAGCGATTGTCCAAAAAAATTGACAGCCAATGATACCATTTATTTTGAGATTGCATGTACACGGAGATAGCGTCATAACAAAGCCAATTGGCATTTGAACACGTCATTTCTATTTCTCATTTCAAGCGATTGTCCAAAAAAATTGACAGCCAATGATACCATTTATTTTGAGATTGCATGTACACGGAGATAGCGTCACAACAAACCCAATTGGAATTTGAACACGTCATTTCTATTTCTCATCTCAAGCGATTGTCCAAAAAAATTGACAGCCAATGATACCATTTATTTTGAGATTGCATGTACACGGAGATAGCGTCATAACAAAGCCAATTGGCATTTGAACACGTCATTTCTATTTCTCATTTCAAGCGATTGTCCAAAAAAATTGACAGCCAATGATACCATTTATTTTGAGATTGCATGTACACGGAGATAGCGTCATAACAAAGCCAATTGGCATTTGAACACGTCATTTCTATTTCTCATTTCAAGCGATTGTCCAAAAAAATTGACAGCCAATGATACCATTTATTTTGAGATTGCATGTACACGGAGATAGCGTCATAACAAAGCCAATTGGCATTTGAACACGTCATTTCTATTTCTCATTTCAAGCGATTGTCCAAAAAAATTGACAGTCAATGATACCATTTATTTTGAGATTGCATGTACACGGAGATAGCGTCATAACAAAGCCAATTGGCATTTGAACACGTCATTTCTATTTCTCAATTCAAGCGATTGTCCAAAAAAATTGACAGTCAATGATACCATTTATTTTGAGATTGCATGTACACGGAGATAGCGTCATAACAAAGCCAATTGGCATTTGAACACGTCATTTCTATTTCTCATCTCAAGCGATTGTCCAAAAAAATTGACAGTCAATGATACCATTTATTTTGAGATTGCATGTACACGGAGATAGCGTCATAACAAAGCCAATTGGCATTTGAACACGTCATTTCTATTTCTCATCTCAAGCGATTGTCCAAAAAAATTGACAGTCAATGATACCATTTATTTTGAGATTGCATGTACACGGAGATAGCGTCATAACAAAGCCAATTGGCATTTGAACACGTCATTTCTATTTCTCATCTCAAGCGATTGTCCAAAAAAATTGACAGTCAATGATACCATTTATTTTGAGATTGCATGTACACGGAGATAGCGTCACAACAAAGCCAATTGGCATTTGAACACGTCATTTCTATTTCTCATTTCAAGCGATTGTCCAAAAAAATTGACAGTCAATGATACCATTTATTTTGAGATTGCATGTACACGGAGATAGCGTCATAACAAAGCCAATTGGCATTTGAACACGTCATTTCTATTTCTCATCTCAAGCGATTGTCCAAAAAAATTGACAGCCAATGATACCATTTATTTTGAGATTGCATGTACAGTTATGCAATTATTATATTGACAATTAATTTTATTGAACATAATAATACAATTACCATATTTATCATAAGCAACATTATTGCTCAGGGCTTAGAATTGACAGGTTTGATACACAGACCTACTCAACATACTGACCACCTATTTTAGACAACTGTGTACATCGCAACGCAACTCATCTAAAATACAATAGCGAGCATAAAGATCAGAACGATGTTAAGAAAAAGTCTAAATATCGAATAGCTTTTTACTTTAAAGCTTCAAAAAACATTTTATCAAGAAAAAAAGGATATAAAGGTAACTTATATAATTCCAAAATATAAAGCTCAATAAATTTATTTGTATAACGATATAAGAATTATTATATAACATTCGAAAATAATAGATGATCAAAAACATCAGAACTATTTAACAAATCCATAAAATTTTAAAAATTATTTTCAATTATTGAAATTCTTTTAGAGTAAGAATATAAATTATTTTTTCGGTATTTTACTGAATTACACCTATTCTTTACTGGCTCTTGCATTGTAAACATGGAGAAAAAATCTGTTACTTCAATGGAAGTTAGATAACTGATAAAGTTACGTAATGAAGACCAACTCTCGATTAGGGATATTTCAAAGAATGTGGGAAATTCTAAAATGTTATTCATAGTATTTTAAACAAAACATCGGGAAACTGGGTCATGTGAAGCCAAGAACCCACCTGGCTGGCCTAGGAAAACTACTGCAAGGGAAGACAGATGGATTGGTAAAAAATATAAAAAGGATCGATTTGCGACGGCAACCATTATCTCTAAAAGTGCTAATGCTAAACTTGGCATTACAATAATAAGGGCCACTCTGAACAGTCGATTAGTTCCTACGAAGCCTTACATTTAAAAAAAATCAAATGAGCCAGTTGAAATTTGCTACTGAACACGTCATATGGACAGATGAATAGTGGGATTGTGTTCATTTCAGCAATGAGTCAAAGTATAACCTCTCCGGTTGTGACGGGAGAAGATTCGTTCAACGCATTACTAAGAAACGATAATTGACTCAGTGCACTAACAATCAGCGTTAAATTTGGAGGAGGAAGTGTGATCGTGTTTGGCATGATTTAATCTGTTGGTACAGGGCATCTAGTTAGACTAAGCGGTATAATTAATGCAACTGTATACAAAGAGATAGTGAGAAACATGTACCTAATTTGATAACTACAATTAATCAAGCAGCTGTATTTATGCAAGATAACACGCCACGTCACAGAGCAAATCTTTTAAGACATTTCTTTCTGAGGAAGGTATTACTGTCACAGAGTGGCCTGCTCAAAGCCCAGGCATGAATCCTATTGAGAATGTTTGGAAGTTACTAAATGAAAGAACTAAGGAAAAGAATCCAACAAACGTCTATGAGCTATGGACTAATTTGAAATGAGAATGGGAAGAATATTCGTTAATGAATGCAAGACATTAATTCGCTCATATAGCAAAAATTGTCAAGCACTTATTGAATGTAAAGGTTTACACATTAAGTACTAATGACTTATGAACGCTATTTACATTTAGATATGATGTATCCATGATAAAATTATGATTTCGTTAATATCATATATAATTACTCTTATAACTTTATCAAAATAGGTTTATTGAGCTTTATATTTTTGAATTATATAATTAACATTGATATCCTTATTTTTCGTTGATAAAATGTTCTATGAATTTTAAAAATAGAAAGTTATTTCACATTTAGACTTTTTCTTAACATCGTTCTGAACTTTATGCTGGCGATTGTATATTAATATTATGAAGTTTTACCCAGTGAAAATTTAACCGGTTCCTTATGTTAATATTCTGATACATCTAAGTATTCAAATAACAGTCATAAACAGGAATGCTGGTATTTCAGGAATAAAAGGAGTAGAAATATCAGAATTTGAAATTGACAACTTCTTTTGTTTCATTGAAACAGCTGTTAATAATTTCTAACTTCCCTACTATATTTATTTATTTATTTATTCCACGCAGTGAAAACAGAATAATCCGTTATATATGTCATGTTGGCAAGAAACGTTCACAACACCTGTCTCACCTTTCTTTCTTTCTTTCTTTCTTTCTTTCTTTCTTTCTTTCTTTTCCTTTTTTATTTCTTCTTTTTTTCCTTTATTTGTTTTCGTGGTTTTTCTTTGTTTCTTTCATTTCCTCACTGAAAACCAGCCGTGTCTTTCTCTCGATTTCACGGGGTGAAAAGGGATTAGTTCATTAATTATCATGTACTGGCAGGACATAATAGTCGTGCAAACTGCTGAAGGAAGGAATAAGCATGATTATATTAGGATTATATATTGCGTGCATAATATACTAATGATTATGATAACTAATCCGCATATTTTTTCTCCTTGTTTTTATTATTTTTCATATTTCATCAGTTTTTGATTTCTGCTATGGTAACAACTCTGCGAAAAGACCTAAGGCAGGTCGTGGCGTGTTGTTATGGCTCCATTTCATGTTTTTCTATATCCCCTATCATCCCTAGCGTCACATAGACAAAATTCTCCTTAGTGTGTAGGCTGTACTTAAGAAGACAATATTATAATTATTATGTCATTTTTCATCATATTTAGATTTCTGCTATGGTCACACTACCTACCAAGTCTGCGGGAAATCCTAAGGCAGGTCGTGGCGTGTTGTTAAGCCTTAATTTAATTTTTTTTCTGTCTCCCCTATCATCCCTAGCGTTACATAGACAAAGTTTTCCTTAGAGTGTGCACTGTACTTAATAAGACAATTCTTTGTATATCTCTTAAGCTGGAGTTTCCAGGGATTCTTTCAGTGTATTGTTTTGTTCTATTTTTTATCATTCCAAGTGCACCTACCATCACTGGATTATTATTATTATTATTATTATTATTATTATTATTATTATTATTATTATTATTACGCACACAGACGATCAAAATCAGTGTTAGGGTGGTGCATGTGGTGCTAAGTGAGAAGTTTTCGCGTTTTGACATTCATTCGTTTAATATCGGTCATGGTATGAATTAAGGGTGTTAGAAACTGTATTTCACCACAGGGAGAGGAAAAGTTGTTGTTATTATTATTATTATTATTATTATTATTATTATTATTATTATTATTATTATTTACAGCATTCAATCTTTTTCAGAGACCAAACAGTTATTTACGAAAAAAATAAACCTAACATTTCTCCTTATCATTGACACGCTGGACCCAATGTATCCAAAACATGTTCGATCTTTCGTGCAGATAATCTTTTTATAACTGCTGTTGCCTAATTCAGTGTCTTTAGGGTTATTCTCGAGGTTTTGTAAAGCAAATCAGTTTCCTAATGGTAACTGATACTGTAATTCATTTATCTGCTAGTTTTTTGCCACCTGTTTGTATTTTCTATTTAATTCAATGTAGATGCCAAACTTCATTTCTTTCTTTTCTCTAAACTCTGATATGATTATTGGTATTCTTTGTCTAGTTTTCTTTTATTACTACTCTTGAAAATACTGTTTGGACTGCCATTGTTTAGGAACATCCTGCTCTTGCATAACTAATGTCTGATTAGAATCAAAGCATATGACTACTTTGTTGCTACCGAATAAATAAAATACTGCTATTAAGAAAAGAATACAACGCGCGAAGCTGTTCGCAAGATACCAAGTGTGGTTGACACAAGAATTATTTTCTTTTTATTTTAAAGAGAGATTGTTGCGCACCAAACCTTTTGTTAATTAGTTCTTGATTTTCTTTCTTTATATATCCCAATGCTCCAACAACAACTAGAACAATTTTAGTTATTAAATACGACACATTTTTAATAACATCAGGTCTCAGTATTTGTCTATCTTTTCAAAAACCATTGCTAGGATTTTATGACTCGATAAACCATTGTTCAACTTAATATTGACAACAGTTTAGTTTAACTTCTTTCACCGTACTGTAAGTTTTAGACGAACTGGGGTCACAAGGTGTAATCGATTACTACTTTTTCTTCAGATTAGGTCATTTACATGTTCAATAATATGAATCTATTTTCGTTGTGTATCATGAAATAATATCGACCTTCAAAAATATTACAAGATTCTTGATTTCATCAGATTTATATCACATCCAGATGCTATTATCTCGACTGTCGCTTTGTTGTCCTACGGTCATTGTCTGTGTTGAACATTTCTTTCAAGGAAGCGTAAAAAAAAATATAACGTTGAACGAACACGCTGGCATCCCTTACAGAGTGGTCACAAATATTACTAATGTTAGCCTTTCAACTGACAGTCGTCTCATCAAGGCGAAGAATAAACTGGATCCGTCGGTCGAAAATGTAAATGAACTGTGATCGGAGGAAAATATCACCAAGAGACGACGTATACGTTATCAGGGAAAGTGAGAAAATCCTCGGAAAACACTATTCGTTTTATTTCAATTAATTCGAACAACGGTGTACAATCATCTCAATCAGTGTGCAAACTTTACCTTTTCTGGCTTTGATAATAAAGGCTGGGCGATTGTTTGTATTGTTCGATCAGTGTCGATAAAAAATCTTGGAAGATTGTAACATATGCTCCCAGAGTTATAATTAGGTTGTCCCAAAAGTTCTTAAACACTTGAAAATATTGAAGTTTTACTCGCCAAGCAATCTAAGGTTGCCAGAAAACACTTTCAAAAAATTGAAATTTTACTCGCAAAAACAACAGAACTTATTGCTCAAAATAAAAACCATCATTTTCCAAGACTTTCTGCCATCGATCTGCAAGCTTTCGGTTCTTGTCAATGTCCCATTCAGCCGGCTTCGAATCAAAGAATTCTTGACACGGTTCCTCGACTTCATCAAACGAGTTGAATCGGTGGCCCTTCAGAAAGTGTTGAATTGAGCGAAATATGCCGTAATCTGATGGAGCACAATCAGGATTGTAGGCTGGATGTGGTAAAAGCTCAACGCCGTCCAACACTTCAAACTTGTCTTTGATCTTCCTGGCGGTGTGTGGCTTGGCATTGTCTTGCTGCATCAAAGCACGCTTTCGGTTGATCAGAGCCGGGTACTTTTGCTTCAACTTTTCGTAGACCAGCTCAAGTTGCTGACAGTAAAGTTCGGCACTGATGGCACAACCATTCGGAACCAACTCAAAATGCACGATTTCATCAAAGTTCCACCAAACGCACAACATGATTTTCCTACCGAATCGATCTTGTTTTGGAACCGACGGTGTCTCTTGCCTATTCTAAACCCATCGCCTGTCTTAATTGTGCTGGACCAGATAGATCCATTTCGCAAGTGTTTATGAACTTTTGGGACAACCTAATATTTTGTTTTCTGTACACTTAAATCCATTATTGAGAAAAAAAAGATAAAGCAATATAGTAATACATAAGGTTTCTCGTCTCACGAAGTCCTATGTTATATGATACTTAATTTGCAAAGTGCAAACATTTATTCTTGCAATGACAGTACTATTATGAGTAGATAAACACTTCAACAAAGTCATTATTTCACTTGTTGTACCTAGGATATATCTGGCATTTTGATAATATTTATTTCACTCAAATATTTAGTTGTTAATATTCATTTCTATAACGTATTTATTATGCACAGAGATTCAATTATAATACAGATATTAAGATGGCATGTTGATAAGTGACATTTATTTATTTCTTTAAGGAATACATACACGATACAGTTGGAACCCGATTAAATCAATTTATTAGTAAAATTAATTTACGAAAAAATGAAAAAAAAAATTTAACAGACTATGAAGTGAAAAAATTCTAATTCGCAAGACTTGAAATAGACAAATAAAAAGTATAAATTTATCTTTCTGTATACACAGACCCGGTTGGTGTAACTTGATCTTTATAGCTTCAATTTATTTATTTTTATTTTTTATTATATTATTTATTTCATTTATTTTTATTATATTTGTCATTATTTTACTCCACATTCATTTGTTTGTTTTTTTTTTATTTTTATTAGCACGTTTATTTTATAGTACTTCATATGTAAGTATAAAAGGAATAATTACAAAGAATAGTAACCTTGCTTCTCATCTAGCACGCATTCATGATGTCCAAACTATTTTTCGGTAAGATGTTGGATTTTAATTCTGTAATATCTACCAGTTAATAGACTGCGTAATCCTAACACTATGTTGTCATTTGGCGCATCATGTCTTTCAGAAAATCATCATATTGGTTCAAAATCAACATTTAGATTTTTTGGTTAATTCCCTGTAAATAGTCTTTGTTTCACTGCAACCGTTATCAAACATTCGTCTGTACTTTTCGTCGCGTACTCTACAGCCACTGATACGGTTTGCGTTTATCTATATCCGCCTGGATAAGCCCGGCTCTATACTATACAAATAATAGCTTTTGCTTCCATCAATTTTTAAATGAACATTTGTGAATTAATTTCCTTTTAAATAAGTCTAGCTACTTATTATAATTGTTGTTTGATGTTACCATAGTGATACTGGTCTGCTACGCTGTAGGTTTAATAAAAATATTTTATCTCATTATTCAAGCCCTCTACTTTTTACTTTTCTGTTCAGCTATATTTTCTAGATGCATTTTGAGACTACCTTTCTGCAATTATCATATTTCCAATATTTTCCTTGTTTCCGGCTACTTCATTAATTTTACGAGATATTTTTAACCGTTCCAAGTGTTTACTTAACAACGAGTATTTCCGTCAATTTTATGTTCCCTTCTAACTGGTAAGGTGGAATCATTTATAATATTTTCTTTCCATTTATAATTTACTATGTGATCGATCGAAAATAAGTCAGTTGTGCCATTTTTTTTTGTCTGGTATCAAATCAAGACGATTGTAATATGCGGCCGTTGATTGATCTCCAAAAGTGACAACGGGCTTTAAAAGCTATGGCCGGCGAGATGTAGCTGACAGATACATCCGGCCGTAGGTAAATGCAAGAAAATGATAACCCGAAAAAGCAAAAATGCGTGAGTGAAGACACGTGGACATGTGAGTCGCGTAGGAGTTTTAAAACAATATAAAGCCTAGAATTGTGTTTAAAAAAAAAGACTGATTTCCGACTCCCAACGGCTTCTTCGTGTGCGCGAACTCTCTCTGACTGCTCTACTAATTCACACAAAAGTCAACAACGAAGAATAACAATAAAAGATTATATTTTTATATAGACGTATTTCTAGTTGTCTGTCAGCATCCATCGGTAGTATATAACACGATTAGTATGATCAGTTTGAATCTCACAGAGCCAGCTGTGATTTTTCAAATCATTCGGATTCAAGCAATGAGATAACAACACTAACAAACAATACGTTACTAGAAATAGGAAATAATGAGTAGTATTTAGTGAGAAGAAAAATATACTAGAAGACAGAAGAGAGCAAATGATGCTACACTTATATTTCTGCTCTATAGCTACAATTAAATTATGCTCTTTGCGCTGCATTTGTTAGCAAGATTTTTTCACTAGACCAATCAGGAGTAAGTAGCCAGCTCGTTCTTCACTTGGGGCTCCACGTATTCAGCTATGTACTACATCAGACCTATGCGCAGAAAATAGTTTCGGCGCCTCGATGTGGTGCAATGTTTACCAAGCTAACCTTGCTAGATCAATTACGACTGAACAATTAATTCAATACTTACTATGTGCTACCAAACATAAGGCTTGTGCCGAATTTCAAAACACTTAGAAAATCAGTTAGGTACTTAACCTGGTTTATTATTTAGCAACTTGTTTCGCTAAAGCAATTACGACTGTCCCAACGTTTTACAGTTTGATCAATCAAATGCAGGTGACAATTCTACTCCAGTAGTTTTTTTTCTCGCGCTTCACGCCTGTAGAATTCCCTTGCGTTTCCGTTTTCCAGACGGTTACAACCTCCAGGAATTTAAATGCAAAGTCAATTCCCATCTTTTATCCACTTAACCCCAGCCCTTTCCACATCACTTCGTGTATCTTGTTCTTTTCCTTTCTCTTTACCTTCGCAAATGTCTTTACCCCTCTGTTCACATCCCTCTCCTGTCCTTTCTCTTCCACACCCTGTAGATGGTTCTTCTTTGTCTTCATTCTCCTCCTGTCTAAAACTTTAACTCTCTTATATAGCCCCCTGAACATCAGAGGCAACACCGCCTTGCTTGGGTGAAATAATTAAAAAAAATTAATTCGGTCTACATTGTATGCTCCCTACCATCGTCTTCGCGACACGTCTAAACTTCGTTTAGAAAATCAATTCAGTCCTAGAAGTGCTGTAATGATTAGTGAACCTGTCTGGTTAGACTGAGTAGTGAGTCCAACCCTCACTAAATTTGGCTTTGTGGCATATTTAATCTACGTTTAGAAAATCAAGGTAGGTCACCTAAAATGGTGTAATAATTAGAAAGTTTATCTTGCTAGAACAATTAAGTATCGTCCGAACAATGTCTTATACTTTCGGCTTTGTGCAATTTTTAAGCTCTACTTAGTAAATCTCTGACTTTCTTCTCAATCGTGCTATTTTATATTTGAATAAAATAATGTCTAACTGACAAATTCAAATTAACTGTTTTCAGCCATGTAACTGTTACATCTTTGCTTCCTCGTCACTGGAGAACCCCTTGTAAGTACTATTCTTGTTGTAAAGTCCTGAAATCGAGGCTATTTAAAAATATGAAGACAGTTATTATGATTCTTAAATAATTATACTATTAAAAAAGGTCATGATTTTAAATATCCTCGTCAGGTGAAGACATTCGTAAGAATATCGCTCATAGTGCGTTTTACGTTCAGTATTACATTAACTGTCAACTGTATAAAATCATTTTTCTAAGATCAATGGTTAAAATAGCTTCGAATGATCTAGTCATGTAAATCTTAATGAAGATCTTCATTCACCCAGTCTCACGGAAAATCAATATAGAATCATAAAAAAAAAACATTATAAATAAAAGGAAGAGTTTTACCCGCCATCAATATCTAAGATAGATATCTAAACTTATTTATAAATGGAACTTTGTGTGTTTGTGTGTATGTGTATGTACCTGTGTGTCCGTTACCTGTAGACTCCTAAACGGTTGAACCGATTTTCTTGAAAGTTTACACAATTGTACTATAAGCGTCTGCGAGTGTTCTTAGCTAGGATTTGTGTCGAGGTACACCCGATAAATATCAAAAATCGATAATCGAAAAAATCGGGTTATAGAAGGAGTGATCCGATTTTAATCAAATTTGATACACTCATAGATACAGCCATAAGAAACGATATTCAGAAGTTTCAAGGCTGCAGTTCTTACAATAGTGCAGAAAATGATAATATATATCTATAAAAGGCAAAATGTTTGTGTGTATGTCTGTTTATCTGCCTGTATATCTGTATTTTTTCAACCCTTTATCTTTAGTTTTTACTTCGGGTTTGGCTTTAAGTAGGTATAATTGGAGTTCTTAGTCTCAGCCATGATACCATTTACTTAGAGGACTTATTTAACCTTCAACATTCAGTTTAGACGAAAAGAATTTATTTGATATCGATACCAGGAAATCAAAATTTGACTTACATCCATTCATTTTTCTCTCAGTCTATGGTTTCGCTTTAACTAGAAAGAAACTATTGCATTTTAGTCTTTCGTGCCAACGCACAAAGAGTCTGAGCTCCAGGACCATGGAGTAGTTCTAAACATTTCATTACACCCGAGCTAATCACATATAAGTCGAAAAGAAACTAACGACCTAACGAAGATCTTAACATTGTACAATACTTCAATCAATAAGTTTGAAAGGAAACCACTATCATTGGAATGATGTATAACATCTACTTTGTTATTGTTATTATCTTGAGAGACTCCTTTACTAGAAATATTTTTAAAGTTGTCAAATATTTCCCTTTGAAGATACGGATAATATTAACATTACTGTTGGATAACATCCACGCACTGTTTCATTATTTAGCTCATAAATTTTCTGGTAACACTATTTTAGAAGACAACGAACTGGGCCAAATTTTTGCAGCTAATTTGTCTCTCCTAAATAATTTCATAGAAACAGTGCTTCATCAAAGGATGTGATGTTAAACAGGGAATTATTAATATTGATACTCAATAGGTGAGTTGAGTTCATTATTATGGTCGTGTTTGTTGCACTTATTTAAAATGTTTATTTCATGGAACTCATAGATTTATCTCCTTTCCTGCATCTGTTGATTAAGTAACAAGATTAAATCAGCTTCCCAGGAACTCTAAGAAATTAATTTTAAAAGGGTAAAAAAGTTATACGTCAAATTAACTTCACTATCATTCAAATTCAGGGCATTTAAGGCTTATTAAAGAAACGAAAGCAGGGCTTAAGTATGTCTGTGTGCCTTACAAAAATATTGGCATAAAAAAAAACATACGTTTTGTATGAGTATTTTGATATTTATGCTTGACTATTTATTTTTATACAAATGTTGGTAGTCTTTCAAATTAATGTCTCACTTTTATCCCTGGGATTGGAATTAATTATTCTGACTCATCATAATATGTACTGTTTGTTTGTAAACATCTATTAAACTTCTGCAAATGATCAACATGCTTTCTCTTTTGAAATAAGAAAGTTTCCAATAAGCTAATTTTAATTGTACCCAGAGTATCAGTCAGTAAGTTAAGTGTCATACGTGATACACGCTTGGGCGATCATGTCTCGAAAGAGACATGACTGACTGGGCAGAAGATTATCCCGCTATATATTGCCATTGCTTTCTGCTGTAGAATGGTTTCCAGCCAAGGCTATTGAACCCAATCACTCATGTTATTGAACCCATAACAGTAGGAAAGAGTTGGATTAATACCTTTGCTAGGGATATTTGTGCGTAAGTGAATGCAAGAAATTCAACTGGAGTTTCAACTCGGCAACCAGATTTATCGTTCCGAGTCTATATCCACTGCACCACAACGCACATCCATCCAGAGTATCAACCATTAAAAAAAAAGGATTTGGGAAAATAAGAATTTTTCTTCCCAATAAAATTCATTCTGATCAGTCGTCCATATCACGACTCTCATAACTCTAGCAAACGAAATACATACATTTCAATTATCGTCAACGTCAAAAAAGCCTTTCCCGTTGAGTGCGAACCATGAAATCTTAAACAAGTTTGTGCAAGGGGGCTATGACGCTGCAATGTAATAAAACGTAATAAAATTTTATCCAATGTCTCCATTACCCCATCACGGCGAAAACAGTCTGAAGAACTTTCCTTGCTGACACAAATGAAGCTTCGATTTACTAGCTAGGTAAGTGAGTCATTTCGATCTAGGCGCCTAAAGAAATATGGAGCGAGCTTCCTGCTTCGGAAGACCAAACTCCTGTATCAAATCATCCTGAAAGGTCACTAATACGTGATAAAATGCGAGGACGTCAGAGAAACCATCCTTCGCCGTTAAAAAAAAAACTATATGGACTTTACACATAAAATCAGTTCACTGTTTTCATTCTAACTGAATATTTGAGATTTTAATCTTTCTGGATTTAGATGCCGCTATATATTCTTCCATTTTGCAACACGGTACACTCATAATTCCCAAGTATTTTAAATTGGTTATGACTTTTTATTTGATGTGGATTCGTTGTAGTCTGTTGAGAGTTTTCTCTGCCTTTTCTGTTGATCAGATTTCCCAGGTATGCTCATAGGTGTTTGATGCAGGGGAAGAGTTTGGGGTGTTGTTAAGTGTAGTGTTTTTCTTTCGTCTGAATTCAGGAATAGAGGCATCATCAAGGTGGTCACCTTGGAAGAAGTAGAGGTTAAATATTTTACTATTGGTGTTATTGCCATGGAGTGTTGTTGTTTTACTTTTGGACAAAAAGGTTCCATGGAAGAAGAACCAATTTTTCGTGCTAAATGATTGTGTCTTGCTTTAAAAGCCTTATTCAGTTACTTCAATTTTTTGGCCTTTCAGAAACTATGTTCGTAATTTCCTTTTGCTGATACGTTGAGCATGAATGGTCGGGAAATCACCCTTGGAATTTCATAAAGGGAGTGAATGTTTTTGTGTTTTTACCCGTGGAGGCTTCAATGAACAGAGGTCATTCAGCCTGAAGCTAACTTTGGTCTTTCTAGCCAGCTAACAATCCCTCTTTACCTTCTCTGCAGCCGTACAAGAGGCGAGCGAAGTTTTTTCTAATCTGGTTTTAGTCGTTGGCAGGAAAGAACAGACATAGGCAAATAGAGATTTGAGTCGGCAGGGACAAAACTCCGGTATTATTCTTTTTTAGGCAGGAAGAGGAGTAGTGAGTGGTCTCTTTTCACTTCTAGCAATTTGGATTACTGCTGGTCAGAATGATCTACATTTACATCTAATCTGTTGGTGACGGAAACGAAGGCCTTGCGATTTAGCACCTCGAAGCGCCATCTCCTGTTCATGTTGTCGGACGAAGAACTGAATATCTGACCAAAATTTGGTTAAATAACCAACCAGGGTCTCTCCTACGATATAAGAAGAGACATCAAATACTGAGACATATTTAATTACCCGACCTCATATTAAGTTCTTAAAATGAGTTCTTTAGTGAATAAATCACAGCTGGAAGCATTGTTAAAGTCAGAAAGCGTTGACGACAGTAAATACCATATGAAGGAAGCCTTGCTTTTATTAATTTTTAAGGTTTGAATTCCAGTGTTTTCACAGTTTTAAAAACAGTGTTTTTTTTAGAGTTTCAGTGTTGCATGAACGCTTCTCGGTCAGAAATCTTGACACAGGTATTTCATCAAACTTGTGTAACTTGACTAGAACAACGACGAGAGCACATATTTTTAATAAAATGTGCGTAGATCTTCGCTTTTTTGAGAACCTTCGTCATGTTGATCACAGACTTCAATGGAGACTTAAGTATGAGAGTGATTCCCCAACTAGTACACTGTTGTTGCTCCTGTTATTGGTCTCAGATTTTGCTAGTCTCAAAACATTTCTGTTTTCTTCATTTTATCGAAAAGTGACATCGAAAAGTGTCATTTCTGAATTAGGTCAAGGTTTTTATTTATAGTTACAAATCACACAGTCCCCGGTGACTGAGTCTATTTAATCGGGGTGGGGAAGTTCTTTTTTTCCTTGAACGTAAACATCTTTTTAAATCGACCGACATTTTCAGAATATTTTATTATTTTTCAAAGTTCTTTATTTCCTTTCATAAAAGCGAAATGTTCTCACCAGATAAAAAATTAATAAAAATAAAGAAATATTAAAAATAATAGTAATAACAAATCAATACAAATTTAAGGAGACAAACGAAAAATGCCAAAAGACCGATCCCAGCTAGTTGTCACGAACAAATAGTTGTCACAAACTGGTGTCATGTTAAAACTAGTTGTCACAAAGAAATAGAACAAACTACTTATCACAAAGAGATGACTGTGAAATCTTAAAAACTACTACAACTAGAGTGAAAATAAAATATTTCACAAACGAAAACAAAATGACAGTAGAAAAAGTTTGACGTAAAGTAAAAGAATAAATAACTTAAATGATACATTTAAATAAAACAAAGCAAAATTAACTCAAACAATATAATTTTTTTTTATTTAGAAACTAATTGAAATTAAAAAATATGAAAACAAAATACTACAGAGAGGAAATAACAAGACTTGTGTAAAAAATAACAAATGGTGCCAATTAATCAAAATGGCCGATATAACACGAAAATGAAATATACAGATTAAACAAAAATAGAAAACAAAAATTAGACTAGAATACAAACTATTTCTGCCATACTGAATTTGAAGAAATATATATTTAAGACTCCAGAATGAAAAACAATAGACACAGTACATGTAGGAAAGTAAACAAGAAATGTTTATAAAAAATTATACAAAAAATTAATGCCTGACGAAGATTAAATAATATGAACGAAAATAATCAGAAGTTTAAAAAAAAAAAACTAAGTATAAAATCTCAGCTGGCGGCGGTTGATAATTAAAAAATGTAAATTCAACATTTTCCATAAAAATACGTCATTTAAAAAGTAGGAAAAAATTAAACTAAAGTAACAATTAAATGTTTTTTCAAACTCAAATAATTCAAATTTTTAAAGGGAAGAGCGGAAAAATCATGTCAGTCATGCAGCAAGACGTGAACTGGCTTAGAGCAAACACAGGAACTAGACTAACTCTAAAGGTTTATTTAATGTATATATGCATAATTAACCAAAATGAGAAAAGGGGTATAAGGGAAGACTGGTCTTTTGTCTTATCGTTAATGTAACCAGCATTTAGTACAGAATCAATCGTTCATATATTGTTCCTTTCACCGAAGTATCTCACCCACACAGCACTGCATTACACAATAAGAGAATGTCACATTTGGTCTAGTAAATCTTACCTAATCCCATTATATAAGATATTTGTAGAGGCTGGGTTAATGCAGCCTATAATAATTTTTAATGGTCATGATATTAATATATAAACAAAAATAAACAAATCTAGCTTTAGTATAAAGCAACTGCCACAGTTTAATCATGACGGAAATAGCAGTTAATTAGACAAAAAATACATAAAAATCAATAAATAAATTCCCTGAATATGTTCGCCAATCATTCACACATCCACCCACGCATTTAAACAAACTAATTTCACTGTCTGAAGCAAAAGCATCCCGCAGTTGCCAGAGAACTGCTATCCTTATCACCTAAATAAGGAGAGGATAAGGAATAAGCCGAACATAAACAGGGACAAGATTAACTGTAGCGGATGACCCCCAATACCCCCAGTACCCTAATTAATGCGATAGTTAAAAAACAAAACGAAAAACATCCTATACTCACCTAACTCTTGCTAGTCTGACAACTGTGTAAATAATGTGAACAATCTTAGATCTAGGTAAGCTCCACTTACCACTTTAAATAATTACTTTCTTTCTCGATCAAAAGGTGAAGCATTTACCCACCTTTTACCAAATTTTAATGAAGTGTGTCGCCTCATTTCCGGTCTAATACTGTATTTAAATTGATACTTAAATTACAAAATCAGTTAAGAAAAGGACAGTTTCTCGTCTTCATATAATTCCTTCTGTCACGTCGTCCAAATACCGACTCTCATAATGTCAAGAAAACCCAAGAACACATAGTTTTCATTCCCTTGCAGCTTTGACACAACATTACAACAAACGAAACTGACCTCGAAGACAGAAAGAATTCCACTCAAGAGGCGAAATATGTAACAGTCAATCGAGTCAAACAGCAACCAAAAGACTCTAATCGTCCCACTACAAAGCACGTACTTTGGTGTAACTTCCAGCATCATACGACACAGAATCACATCCGGAGAACGAAGCAGATGAGGGATACCTAGTCGATATGGATACATCTCTATCCGAGCGCACAAAGCCAAGAAGAGCAACTAGATACCTCATTCGTAACATTGAACTTATCCCTCAGTGTATCTCACGATACAATGTTTTATAAGACAACAGGTGAATGTCGGAGAGCCCTTCCTTAACACGAGTAAATTCTTTCAGGGCAAATCGACACCCGCGATATGAGGAGTACTCACCTTCAGTTTTCCAGTTGACTTCTACCTCGCGATCATGCACGCTTCCCAAAGCCGGAAATGCTTTCTTGGCGTCCTCCTTCCAGAAGAAGCTGTGACCCTCATCTTGTAGCCAAAGTCGACCAAGAAACTTAAGCCGGAACATCTGTAGACGAATCGTCCTTTAAGAACCCACAATCATATAAAGGCAACAGACATCGCAACACATCATATAGTGTTGTCGCCTCCCCAAAAAAATAAACAATTTTTAAACTAGCAGAACTAGTTCGGCGCAAGAGAGAGGATTTACCGAGAAGTGTAAAGAAAGATGGGTTAGATGTTCAAGGCACAAACTTCCACCCTCCCTTTTAAGGATAGCCTCCTCTGAAACCACAGACAGACTTCCGCCTCGGCCTTTTCCCGAACCTGTAACAAATTATTCTTTAACTGGAGGTCTAGGCTAAACCAGATGTCCTGTATCTTGACAGGGATGTCCGTCCAGATGAAGCATCCTGGAAGAGAGATTTCCTTCCACGCTCACAACTGCAAGCCCACAGACTTTTCGAGGATGATATTGGTTCCTGTTATAGTCTCATACCTGCTGATTTACCGACTTCATGAATCTTGGCACTGCATTGCATAAAAGCAGTCAGGTCGTCGACATAGGCTAAATATCCAGTTGAGGTGGTCGAAACAGGCAGGGTAATTCCATGTAAGAACTGATATGCCTTTAACTTGCCAAAGAAAGGCTCTAACGGAAGAATATACAGCATTAGCGAAAGTGGCCAACCTTCACGAATTGATCTGAACATCAGAAAAGGTTTCGCACTTCACTTTCAACAACGCACCGCTGGACCAAACAAGAGATTTACCTAAGACCGAAAATACTACCCGAAACCATCTGCCTCGAGAACATCAGAGAGAAATCTACGGTAAGCACTATCAAATGCTTCTGACTGATCCAAATTGATCAGCACTGATTCACTGTCGACTTGTTCTAAACTGAAGCGTGCCATATAAACGTTGTCCTCAGTAGTCCTACCCTTTAGAAAGCAAATATGCTCAGGGTTAATCAGACTTGGCAGAACAGCCTATAAACGTTTGGCTAAGATCTTTGCCAAAATTAGGGACTCTGTATTCAATATAATTAAAGTCCAAAAATTATTCATTCCGTCCATGGTTATTCTTGCCAAGCCGTTTCTTTATACATTCAGTGAAGAGCTCAGGAATACTCCCATTCTTCATTCATTCAGCAGGGGGACAAACACATGCGACTCCCTCAAGTACACACCGTAGGGAAGACCATTGAAGGGTGACCCACGAAGTTTTTTCTCAGTCGACAAGCTTCAACACGTACCAGATTTCCGTCTATGTGGTCGTACTCTCGCACTCAGCCATTTCAGTCGTGTCGACGCGAGGAAATTCAAAGTTATAGATGTCGAACTTAGCTGAGTTCAAACTGGTCTTCCTGGTAAAAAGAACCTGAAATAAACCCGGAAAGCTTCACATATAGCGTCGATTTAGTTACCGTAAGCCCATCTGGCAATGCTATGCTAACGATGTATCATTTTGTGATACTCACACTGCTTCAGCACGAAATTCAGCGTTTTGTTGATTTTTAATCGAGCTCTAACTGCCAGAGTTTGAGCTTTCTCGGAATTCAAGGGAGCCAAATCTTCCCTAGCTAAAGCTATTTTCCTATGTCTCCAGATTTTGTGGCTCTTTCTACTCTAGATCCTTGCGTCGTTTGTGTTGCTAATCTATCTTGATTGAGCGACTTTCTATAATCAGCAGCAAACGAACTGATAGTTGACTTAAGGTGAGGCTGAAGCCGTTTGTAGCTGGTTAATTTTTCTTGTATTCAGCATTGTGTCAGAACTAATCAAACTCCCTACAGCTTACAAGTTTTATGCAGAATTTATCATTATCAGAATTATCAAAAAGCTTTCATCGTTATCAGAAGGTTGGTTGTCAACAGGTTGGAACATGTGGAATTGTGTGGAATAGTGTAACAATAAAATATACATTTTGCATTTAAAAATAGAATTTTATTGAATGGAAAGAATAACAGAAGTTGTAGAAATTAATGTGCAATTAGAAACATTATTAAGCTGTTAAGGGTAGATTTATTGCTCAATGATAGTTATGGGTATCAAAAGATGTAGAAAATGTTCGTAGCAGTAATTCTTGAAAGAGATAAGGAGAAAAAGAACAAGCTGTGTCCTTACCTGCTGAACGGTCACGGAATGTCCTTAAGTGATTATATCTGGTCATGTGACCGGCGCCAGCGAGCATTTTCGCTTTTAGATGTGAAATAATGTCATTATCAATTTACTGTTTTTAATCCAATCAGGATTCAGGATTTGCTTTTGGCACTGACTTGTGAATAGTCATTTGAATCCACTTTTGCGGGTGTGCACTTTTACTTGGGGTTTTTCTCAAATGCTTTTATTTCTTAATTCTTTATCCCTAGAAGCCCACCACTTATTTCGAACAAGCAGACTCAGCTCTAGACAGATTTGTGTCAGGCGAGACTCTAGAAACATTCCTCATTGCATAGTAGGTACTTAAATTTGATAGTTGTTTGCTAATAACAGGAATGCTTGTTACCTAATAAAGCTTGTTGGAGAAAACATATTCTTAATTGAAATTGACGACTCTTAATCTCGTATTTTTATAAAACTGTTTTCACATATGTTGTTTATTAGACATACGTTTAATTAATATCTCATTCCAATAAGCCACTGTAAAATCACAATCTGTAAGCATGTTATCAATAGCTTGTAGAAATATGACTTTTCAGCAATCTTTATACCAAAATGAAAATCAGTTATGCAATCTCTTGTGCGTATTTTGTATCGTTAACTCCGGACATTCTTCCTCAACAAATATTTGTAATTATCTTTCAGAAAAATATAAATCCAACATATATATTTGTTTGTTTATTTTTTGTTGTTGTTTTTTAATGGGAGATGCATTCTCCCAAGGGACATATGAATTGATATATAATGTTGGATTTACGTAACACATCAGTTGGTTTGAGGGAGTTATTACGGTTAATTAAATTAGTAGTATGTACTTTTTATAATATACTATTAATATAAAATTTTTATTAGCATCAACAAGAGATATATTAGTATGATTAAGATTTTATTATAATTGTTTCATCCTGTTTGTAATTATAGTGCATCAAGTTGGAATAGAAGAGTTTGATATATGTAAGGTCTTTTGTGGAAATACTATATTTTGTTTGGTGTGTTCTGAGGTTTTACAAATATCGTCTTAATTCTTCATTTACAATGTGGTTTGGAAAGCCATTATTAATGAGAGTCTGCTTAATAATTTGTAATTCAGAGTAAAATATATTTGTGGCGGAGTTAGTTTGTGCTCGGTTAATGAAGTTGTGTATCAGTGCTATTTTGTAGTAGTTAGGGCATTCACTGTTATACTTGAGAGAGCAAGAGTTTTTGCTTGTCGTTTTTTTTAATTGGGGAGGTCGTAAATGCGTATTTGTTTGTGTCTATTAAAATTTCAAAGAAAGGGATTTTGTTGTCTTTGTTAAGTTCTTATGTAAATTTGAGGACAGTGTTCATTGGAAAGTTTTTGGAAATTTATTATTTCTTCTATATTTTTAAGAAATATAAGATTATCCTCAACATATCGTACGTAGATGGAGGGTTTTGTAGTTGTGCTAAATATATTATTTTCTAGGTTGTCCATGCAGCATTTGTGGGAAGTTGCACCTAGAATTGAGCCCATTGAAACACCGTCCCATTGCAAGTATATATTATTTCTGTGATACTAGAATGGTAATACGGTGGTATAGGATAAAGTAGTTTTTTTCGTATCTTAGGGTTAATTTTCATTTCACACACACATATATATATATATATATATATATATATATATATATATATATATATTGAAACTAAATGCTCTGGATATTTCCAAATATATATTTCTAATGAATATCGAAAAATAATATTATGAATACCATGGACATAATCTTAATTGAAATTAATGACTCGTACTCTCATATTTTTTAAAACTGTTTTCACATATGTTGTTCCTCAGATATACGTATATTTAATATGTCATTCAAATAAACCACTGTAAGAATGTTATCCATAGGCTGTAGAAATATTACTTTTGAGCAAACATTATATCAAAAGAAAATCAGTTGAATTTATGTAATCTCTTGTGCATATTTAGAGTCGTTAACTCTACACATTCTTGCTCAAACTGTATTTATAATTAGTCTAGAGAAATAATTTTTCTACGGATTAAATTTGTAAAATTTTCCCAGGAATTAGCAATATGAACATTTAAATACTACAGTGTGCTGCAGCAAAATCCCACAATTTACAAAAACTAAACGAAATAGGTAATAAAAGCAAAGATAGAATATGCAGAGATCCGAGTGTTTATTTAGCAAAAGTTAGAGTTACTACATTATTTTTCAATCTAACCGGCGTGGGGGTGATTTGACTTTGGGTGGATGAATACTGTATAATACCATACATAAAACCCAATGAATACCCATTATACATCCACCCAAAGTCAATTCCCCACCCGCAAGTATAACCAAACATATACCCTCCTGCATAGAATATATAATTAGTAAAAACTTGTCCACTGAAGAAATATTTAACAAACAAAATCTTTACAATCAGTCAGTTAAGTGCCATACGTGATACACGCTTGGGCGATTATGTCTCGAAAGAGACATGACTGACTGGGCAGAAGATTATCCCGCACTAGGTTGCCATTGCTTTCTGCGGTAGACTGATTGCCAGCCAAGGCCATAGAACCCAATCTGTGCTGTTATTTAACCCATAACCGGAAGGAAGAGACGGATTAATACCTTTCCCAAGGGTATTTGCGCGTAAGTGAATGCAATGTATTCGGCTGGAATTCGAACTCGGCTCCCCGATTTCTCGTTCCGAGAATGCACCACAACGCACATCCTTTGCAATACATCCCTAAAAAAGTGGCTACAAAAACCAAGACATCAAGTATATAACAAACTATAATAGTAAAAATAGAAATAGAAAGATCATTTGGTACACACCTTCTTACAACCAAAACGTAAACACCAAGTTAGGCTCAAGTTCCTCAATTTAATTAAAAAACACTTGCCCACCAACACACCTCTTAGTAAAGTTTTTAATAAAAATACACTTAAACTAAGCTGTAGTTGCTCAAGCAACCTCGAAAAAAATCATAACAAACCATAACAAATATATCCTAAATCAACACGTAGATAAAAATAGAATTAATTGTTAAAATAATAAAGATGACAACAATAAAAAAAACTATGTAATTGTAGAAATCTCAACAATTGACCACTACAAAATAAGTGTAAAAATAAAACTCAGTAATCTACTAATCCAACATAACAGAAATTGAAAATCCCACTATAAATAAAGTGTATATCGGATCTACTAAGAACATTTTAAGCATCGCTTGTACAGGCACTTAACTTCATTCAAAAACAAATTATAACGAAACCAAACATCCCTTTCTGCATATATTTGGAAATTAAAGAACGCAAAACAGAAACCCAAAGTAAAATAGAAAATCCTAGAAAAAACTAGAACATGCAATTCGCTTAACGACATCTGCCCTTTGTGTTTAAGTGAAAAGCTACACATTCTAAAATACCCCAGCACTAGGGAACTATTAAACCGTAGAGATGAATTAGCAGTGTTATGTAAACATCGCAGATATTTCACGTTTAAATTTAAATAACCAAAAAATACCTCATCCACACGAAACAATCTCCCTCAAAATGCAATACACATCATCAAACCTCTAAATAAAAACAACAAATAAAGTAGAAATAAAAGATAATAAACCCCACACAACATTAACAGCAATTCCATCCACCTATAAATAGTAGTAAAATAAAAACTATTGACACTGCCTTAAAAACCATATATCCCAATATAAAATTACACAAACTAAACGAAAAAGTGTCCTGTCCAAAACTAAGTTACCCAACACCCTTCTCCTAACCCAAATTGGCATCTCTGGAACCACAAAAAGACGACTAGATCATCTATTTACTTACATCGTTCTCATTAACAGCGGCGCCATTCCGATCACACTCAGCAGTAAAATAAACAAAAAATGTCTACCCTTCTTTTAGAACAAAACTTAAATCTCAATATAAGAACTACCCAGACAAAATAAATAAGGAACCTGTTTTAAATTAAGCTACCTCTCCTAACCCAAAGATATGTCTCTGAGGCTACAATACGGCCAACTAAATCAGAATAAACTCCCACTCCACGTCTCACTTAAACATAATATCACCATAAATAAACGGTTTTCACCATTTAATTTTCATTTCAACTAATCATCCGTTGAGAAGATCACGTAGCTTCGAAACGCAAAAATTTTTATGTAGCGATACTATGAATTTATAAACCATTGTAACAACCATTAATTATTATAGTTTACATTGTGACATGGAAATTTCTATGTTTTGAGATATTTCCCTAATCATAAGGCAATTATATCATATTTTGGAAATTATATAATATTTTTGGAAATTATTTCATTTGAATATAGAAACAATATGCTTATTATTTATGGATGTTGGAGGCAGATAAATTTATGCGTGTGTTCAATTTAATTAATCAAAATACTGATTCAGTTTAAATTTGCAAATAAACTTTATATTTTGGGGTGATACATGATTTAATCTTTCAATCTTAACGGCAAGAGTATCAGTTGATCAAAGTCTCGATAGCATTTTCGTTGTTGTATACATTATTGTTACAGGATTTTTGTCTTAGTTCTCTCTATATCCCATCATTTTCTAAAACAAAATATAAAAAACAAAAGAAAGAAAGAAAACATTATATATTTTGGATCTAACTTAGAGAGACCTTTGAGTGTAATTATACTATTTCTATTTCAATTCAGAATGCATTTTATTCTAATTTTTTATAATCCTTTTTATTTGTAAAAATATATATCTATTTATTTATTAAGTTTTTAATATCTGTTTTATTTATTTTTTAATCTATTATATTATAATTATATCTAATACAATTTATAAGCATTAAATATCTATTTAACTAAATAACTTATTAATCATTACTAATTCATAATTTAAAACAAATTATTAGATTTATATATACAACGTAATAGACTTTTTGAAAAATGTTTTTAAATATATAAGGTAAATATTTTGCAATGCTTACATATGACAATTATTTAATTACGTTAATTTAATAGTTTTTGGTTCTTAAGAATTTTAATAATATACAGTTTTTCATATAGGCAGAACCGCTATGGGTCATTTAAATACTTACGTATTTAGTTATTTTTTAATATTACCTTTTAATGTGGGGGTCTCAGTTTATTTATTTAGATACAAATAATACTGCGATAAAGATGTTGTATTTATGTACTTATTATTATTAGATAAAGCCGTGTGTTGATAAAATCATTTTTGCAGTTTTTAGGACTACCCATATAAATCTATACATTATTACGGTTTTCTATGGAAGTAATAATACATTAATCATCAATGGATTCTGTACGACACCTGTTTTCCAAAGGACACTCAAGTGGCTTTCTATAATTATATATATTATTGTCCAAGTTATTGATTCCAGTTAATATGTAATTCCTTATTTAAATTAGGTTTAAATTTTTATTTCAAATATTATTATTATGAATTTTCATAATATTTTCCAGAGTATTCGTACAACTATAACTTAATTTTAGAGTAGTTATATTGAAAATTCTTACTTAAATCAGTAAGTGTTTCTTAAATAAAACGAGGACTTTTTCTAATTTACTGCTAACCATTTGTTTGAAAGAGGGTGTATACCAAGTAATATTTTTATTCCTATTTTTTTCTTTTACATATTTAATTTTTTGGTTTTTATATCCACTAATTTTTAAGGCAGTATGATAAAAATTGCCATGCTTATTAAACACTTCATCTATGGATTTTCAACTAATTCTATATTCTATATTTAATATATATATATATATATGTGTGTGTGTGTGTGTGTGTGTGTGTGTATTACTTCGTTTACAGTATATCTGATATTTTCAATGTCAGCTATTGTTATTGTGCCTCTACTTTTGTCTATACAATGCCAACCGGTGTTTGCAATTTGAAATTCTCCTGGCATTTTGATTATTTACTTTGTTTTACCTCGCCCAGTATCTTCACTTGAACATCAAAGAGACTCAACGTCCCAACTCGCTGTTCCACGGCTTTCGCTCTGATGCAGCTTTGAAAGGCTTGTCTTTCATGTTTGTTTCACTCCCCCGGGAAGCGAGGGCGAGAAGATCATAAGTATTATTTTAGGAACTACTTGCCTAGTCTTACACTCTATTACACACCGACTAACACAAACAATATGTCTGTCTCATCTTCGTACACATACACGTACTTATAAATTTAGCGCAGTTTAATATGGTACAAGGCAATTCTAATGAGGCATGCAATTCTAATCTAATTCATCACCGTAACAAATTTTTAAGGATTTAGTTGCCTAACCGAATGTCTGTTTGGAACAGCAAAGTCTCAAAAAAGGCCTTGTTTTGAGATAACCCCATCACAATTGAATACATTAAAATTGTAAATCAGCTTATGGTAATATTTTTTAGAACCTTGCGGTAGTAACTGATATCAAGTGATAATATATTTGTTCGGCATATGGCTACGTTATCGGAGCACCCATCTTGGAACAAAAGTTATTCAGCTTCTTTCCAAAAACTAACGCTTTCAATAAATAGATACTCCCGTATATGCTTCCATGAAACTATAATTTTCGATTAGTTTGTTTTGTTTATTTAATGGTGCATCAAGTTATAGGATACAAATCCTATAGCATCTACCAGATAACTAAAGAACCCAAAGTTAAATTGCACACCCGAAAATTTAGATTAAAACGACTAAAAGCATGTTGGAAAAACCTAAGTAATAAAAATTTCACAAGTCAGTGTGAAAAGCAAAATTCTTGATCCCGATTGGATTACAAATCGAAAACTCAAATATCACGTCTGTCAAACGTTTTTTCACAGCTAAAGAGAAAAATGCCCTGGGAACCGGCCATATGACTGGATTTCAATACTTAAGGACGTCCCTTAACCGGTCACACCAGTCAGAAAGCTCCAGAGATCAGAGAGAGCATAGAACCGAGAGGCAGGTGCGTCGCCGACTCAATCAACACAAAAAAGAATAAGAAAGAAAAGAAAACAACAACAACATATCTTCAACTGCCCATAAAACGTTTTATATCACTCGCCAACCAAAAAACAGATGATACACATATTTGAATATCCTGATTGATCGTTTTAAACTCACGCATTCTGCTACTTACTACTATCCCTATTTGACCCTTTCCCTCTCTCCTTTTTACCTTAAATGAAACCTTTTCCTTTTCCACCTACTTAGCGGCGAACACATGAAAAAGAAAGAAATATTGTTCTACTACTCTGTTGAATTACTGACGGCAAAACAGACAATTTTTTCAACCAGCATTTGCACAAGTTTAAATAAACATTTTTCTATCAAACAAAAAATAAGAAAAAAATACACATTGTTTTTCTGTACATATGCTGTTAAATATTCTCCTTTGTAATTTTTTACAAACACTACTTATTCCGTTGATTTTTCTTGAAATTTGTATTGAATTTTGTGGACAGGATATTCCGCATATAATTCTCTCTTTTTAATCCGGGTGTTCTGTAACCCTACAAAGTCTTTATGTGTCACTTAACACCGAATTGTTTTTTCTTGGGAGCTTGGCAATTTTTTAGTATTAAAATTAATATTTCATATAGAAACGGATATGCATTTAACTTAATAAAGAAGGGATCCAACGAAAAAAATGCAGCATTGGCGGAAGCGGCCAACCTTCACGAATAGATCTGAACAACAGAAAATGTTTCGCACTTCACTTTCAACAACGCACCGAAGGACCGATCCAAGATATTTATCCGAGACCGAAAATACGGCCCGAAACCAGAAGCCTTGATAACATCCCGGAGAAATCTATAGTAAAACTACCAAATGCTTCTGACTGATCCAAATTGATCAACACGGCTTCAGTGTCGACTTGTTCTAAACTGAAGCGTGCCGAATGAAGGTTGTCCTCAGTAGTTCTACCATTTAGAAACAAATATGCTGAAGCCCAATCAGACTAGTCAGAACAGTTTACAAAATGTTGGCTTAAACATAGGCCAAAATGTTTGGCTCTGTATTCAATATAGTTAATGGCCAAAATTTATTTGCTTGCCAAGCCGTTTGTTTACATCTTTAGGGACCAGCCACAATAATGATGTGGTCCCATGCTCTTCAAAACCTCGTGATCAGAGGCCTTGCTCCCGGGTGTAGTTTATTTTCAAAGTACTTATAATTCTGGTTGTTCAAATCACGGACTTGTCTTATTTCCTATTCATTCTCATATTATCTATTTTCTTTTGTCTAACCTTCGTAGCCTATCAGTCACAGAGTTTGGCTTTAATATGATCACCTTGGCGAGGTGTAATGGTGAGTATGTTCGTCTCGCTAGAAAATTTACAAATGAATAATGGGTTTGATTCTAACTGGGTGCCCCTACATTCAGCTTTTTGTCATATTTAAGCTACGTTTAAAAGGTCATTTTGGCACTCAGATTTTCGTGAGTGTTAGCACCTGTTAGGGTCCCAGCTATGGGTAAATAGTTAACCTTCAAACTGGGGTCAAATCATTATGAAAGACTTCTATAGACATATATATATATATATATACATAAAATTAAACCTTTATAGAAATATACACATTTTTTAAAGGAAAATATTACCAACAATACTTCTCTGAAGGAAAAATTACCATAACACATTTTTGAAGGAAAACAATTATTACCAGCAATATATTTTTGAACACTAACCTTTTGAACACTAACCTAGAATACATCTTCAGTTTTCTAAAATAAAATAAAAATTCATCAAAGTCTGAATAAAACAAAAGTTGTTCGTTTTATAGAACAGTTTTATTGAGTTCGATCTGTTGTTCTTGTTTCTCTCCCATTAAGTTGCTCAGTTGGGAGTCGCCATGTTTACCGTTAGACCATTACTTTACTGATGGAAAAACATTTATAATTTGCTTATTCATACCTCTGACGTGAAACACGTCTGTTTATCTTCCTTTATACGTCATTCATAATGGTCATAGTCACTATGAGCGCGTTTTGTTTATAACGATCAAAAGCAAAAGGTTTTATTGAACACAACGTTGGAAAATCTGATTCAGTTGCATAAAAATCGCGGAAACTTACATGTCAGCACCGAAAAAAATCCCGGTAGCAAATAATGCTGCTGAAGCATGGGGTAGCATTAACGTCTTAGCCACCGAAACAGTGTGGTCTACTCTAGTTAACGGCTGATGATTGCAGGCTATATGTCACACGTTCTATGTAGAAAAAAAGACAATTTGTGTAGTACGTATTTGTTTTGTATTGCTTGATAGATATTTCTTCTGCAAAATGACGTAAACTGGTTTACGCTATAGTCATTTTCTTTATATGTGGTGTTCTCTTAGGCAATCATGAACATTAAAAACTTCCTGTACTTTGGGGCACGTAATAAATTTGGATTTTTTTTATTTCTCTTAACATTGTTCAGTCATTAATTTACACATACTCACTAGGTATCTTGTTCATTATTTTTCCTCTGTCTCTCTTCCTCTGTCCTGTGGGTATCAAATTTTGCATGACATTCTTCCTCAAAATGTGCCCTAGAACTTTCAAATGCCTCGTTCTGACATTAAGAATTAATTATCTTTTTTTTTCTATTTTCACTAAAACCTTCGTGGTTGCGTACATAAGTTGTACATGGAATCGTCAGTATGTTTTTGCACATCACATATCTCTTGCCTCAAGTGACTACTTCCTCTCGGGAGAGATTGTCCAGCACTCACTGTCATAAAATGAGACAGAGAAGACTAACAATTTAATACACATTTCCGTGTTTGTAGCGTTTTTATCCTTATTACTCTGCTAATCTTTTTCAATGAATTTTTGGCAATTCCGACGCCTTAGGATTTTAGTATCGGTTTTTCCATCTTCAGTTTAAACACTTTCTAGGTTATGGTTAGTTTTTTTAAAGCGGTCACAATGCGTTTAGTAAAATAAAGGAAGCTAAAAAACGTTGTTACGTATTACCTATTTATAATAGATTCATATTTCGAGATTAAAATCTCTTCTTCAGAATTTTGGAAGAGTTGCTTGTGTTCCAGTCCGTGCCTATCAACGAACGGTCATTCCTGGCGGCTGCTGCTGTCGTTAATTATAGTGTGTGTGTGTGTGTGTGTGTGTGTGTGTGTGTGTGTGCTAGAGCATGTATGTGTGTGTGTGTTTTTATGGTATATATGTGCGTGAGTGATAGTTGGGAGCTTTCTATAGTATGATCGTATCAAAATTGAAGCAGACGTAATGTGGTTCTACAGAAGGATGCTGCGGATATCGTGGACTGAGCATTCAAGCAACGATGAGGTTTTGGAAAGAATGGCAACAAAATAGAAATTAATACTGAGCATCAGGAAGAGACAACTGAAGTTTCTGGGACACGCAATGAGGAAGGAGAACTTAGAGAACCTGATAGTGACTGACCAGATAGAAGGAAAAAAAGACAGAGGAAGGCAGCTGATAACATATTCGCAGGGCCTGATCAGGTGGATGACTCAACGGGGATTGCGAGGTGTAACAGGAGCAAACATACTAAGAGCCACAAGGGATAGGGAGACGTGGAAAACCATGATCGCCTACGTTCTGAAGGGAGAGCGCACATAGAAGAAGAAGTATCAGTCTGCTTTAATATATGGTTTATCTAATTATGTGTTGATCTGACCGTTAGTTTGACTTTTTCCACAGTGGAAGAGGGCTTTTTATGACAAGAGCGTCATGTGTGCGTGTTTATGTGTGCATCTCTCTCATATTTTATTTTACTTCTTTTGTATATTTATATATGTATTTTGTTTTATTTATTTCATCAGTTCATTTCAGTATATCTTGAGCTTAAATTCGTAAGGTTGAGTTACTGAAGAGGAAAGGTTATCAAAATAAATGCCATTAAAATATTTATAGAGAAAACAGAGGAAAGTACGTCAAGTTTGTAGATTCTGCACATGATTTTATTAAGCATCTCTAAATAGAAAGCAGAAATATCAAACCAGATGTGTCAGCAATATTAAATACATTAAATAAATTTAGGAAAGTAATCCTGGTAAAGTCAGCATTTGAAGGTATCAAGGAAGTTTAATATATTTATAGAGCAGTAAATGAACTGTCGGTAAATAGTCTGTGAAGTTTTAAATTAAGATACAAAATTTCAACTTAATAGTTGCAACATTGTTAGCAGTCATGATAGCGTTTTAATAGAATTCTGCTGTGGTTACCGTGCTCTGAAATTAACATGCACAAGATATTATATACATAAGCTTTGCACATGTTTATTTACAAATAATACAAACTCAGTTCCTGATAATGTCTAGAAGTATAGCTAAAAGCATTCGAAAGTGCAAACCTTTGAATAGTTTTTAGATTATTTGAGTACTGTAAAGACATAAATCATAAGAGCAATTGAGAAATTATATGTCCGTCTTTTTTAATGAAGACTACATCTATATGTACACAGATATACATGCAGTTTCATTACAAAGAAAGAAGGTATATATATATATATATATATATATATATATATATATATATATATATATATATATTCTAAGCATATACTGTTAAATATAAGAGACAATGAGTGTCTACTATGTTTAATCATGAGCTGTTCTAAACGTCGTATTTTGGCTTTCAGTTGAAAATAAAGGCAAACATTCTCCAAAATTTGGATATTTTTTATTAATTTGTTTCTAAGCTTTCGGCTCACATGAGCCATCTTCAGAGAGGTCACCATGACGGTAACACAATAACATCCACCATCATCGACGATTTTGGATGTTATTGTGTTAGATGTTTTTCAAACATATATATATATATATATATATTGGGAAAGCACGTGCAATACCGTGCCTTCATCAGCCATCAACCTTGACACCGGACAGAGTATTTTTTGTTTAGATTTTTTGCCATTTTTTTTACAACAGCAAATGAATTTTCAAGAGCCGAGTTAAAAACATGTTGGATTTTTATGGTTAACCAATGCACAAATCTCTCGTAGCGACCGTTATTAATGACGTAGAATGTAAGGTAAGCAGAGGTGTTTCTTGTTGGATGTAGACATTTGTTGAGAGCATGGTTTCAATTGTCTACGGCTATATCGTGTTGAATACATCAGTGTGAGTCCTATCAGCGAAGTTAAACAACATTGAGCCTGGTCAGTATTTAAATGGGTGACCATTTGGGAATACCAGAGGCTATAAACGTAAGAGCCAAAAATGGTCCACCGGTCCTCCAGATTTGGGGTTGGGTGCAGGGCTAACATCTCAGCCCCGTAAAAGGAGGTTTGTTACAGCAACAAAAAAGTTGCTGCCCTATGCACCATCTGGGAGTGATAGACAAATGAAGATGATGGTTTTAATTAACATTGCTTATTTTGGATCTTGACCTGATCTAGCTCGATATCTATTAAGCTGGGGTATAGAGATGATGTGAAGCACTCTTCAAGCATCGGTCAATGATGACAGCCTTCAAAACAAAGATAACGTTTGACTGTCCAAGTAATTCACGGCACCCTACCTCAATAAGTAACTCATGGCATGTCCAAACATTTTGCGCTCAGTTGAATCTCATTAGCGTTTTTCTGTCGCTCGTGTGCTTCTTCTCTATAAAGAACCGTTAATTCTACTAAGAGATCAAACTACTTTGAATGTGACCACGCTAAAATAATATGCTTACTTCGATCTGAATGAGGAGTTCAAACTGTAAGGGTGTTTTGAGATCAACTAACAGTATCCAATCATAGGCTGTACTCAATGAAGTCAGGTTAGGAGATATTCGGGTCCACTGCGCAGACATTTCACATTTTTTGAACATTGATCATAGGTTCTCTGGATGTTTTGGGCCTATTTTTTGAGTGCTTCACACAGTTTACCGTAATATATATATATATATATATATATATATATATATATATATATATTCTCCCATGGTAAGAGATGCTCTATTCGCAAGGGCTGCCTAAATTTATGAATTTAAGCACAGTACTAGGCTGGTGAGTGGTCGAGCAATGGATATCGACTAAGTGTTATATATTTAACTGTCTGGTACAAGGCCACAAACAAACACGGGTGTATACAAAAATATATGACTTATATTTTTATTGATGAACGATGGACCGTGTAGCCTAGTGAACAGAGAGTGAGAGAGCGCTCTTCCAAGGTTGACAGGGTGACGGGGGGTGTCGTCGTATCTGTTGCTCCTCTACTCTGGTCTGGCACTCTGCCCAGATCCTGTCTCTCTGACTCCTGACTAGACTACCGTGAAATCCGTGCCTGAGGTCTTTTTTATCTCCAAACCGGTACTTCCGATTTTTGCCTCGCCTACGCACGCCGACGTAATTCTCAGGGACACCTGTTCTGCTTGCCTCTTGTAGCCATTTCCGTTACTGCCGGAAATAAGGTCAAACAAACATCCGTTCCTTTCAACGGCCGGAAAACGCCCCCGCTTGCATCAGCTTCCTTCTTCGGGTGGGGCCAGATTATTATATTACATTCCTCGCCCACCCATTTTCCAAAATGTTCGCCTAAGAACATTTTAAGCGCAACACCCTCACTCTCCTCCCCATGCCACACAAGCCCGACAATTGTATAAACATGTGTCGAAACAAACGAAACAACAAAAACAAAAAAAAAATATATAGGGGAGCCTACATCGGCAACCCAACAATGTTCGTATCCATCTTGAAAATTGTTCTACCAGCTCGATGTTTCATTGTTCTTTTTTTTTTCATCTTTCTTTTTTTTTTTCCTTTTTTTTTTTTTTTTTTTTAATATCCATTTTCACAGAATTGGGCAAAGTTCTTAAAAATGTTCATTTTCTTTCTCGACTCTGTCCATAAGCGTAGACACCTCGATGCATAACCACATGATTATTAAGCGGTAACCGCGCCCCCAGTTTCTAAACTGACATCGAGTAAATGACCTTTGACCAACACCATGCGTGCTTCTGCTCGAGTTTATTGTTACACATGTAACCTCATTTAATTTAATTTAATTTCAAACATACTATGTTTGAACACAGAAGAAATGGCCATTATTTGCCGTACATATCATTCATAGTCTGACCGAGAAATGTTCAATAGAAAATGAAGAAAATTACCCTGATTCCAACGTTAATCCGCGTGTAATTTACTTGTGGAGGATATTAATTTAGTCTAAAAAAAAAATGGACCCGTGACTCGTAGTTCCCTAGTTTGTACAATGCTTTCCATTCCCTGAACTACTTCCTCTGGATTCGAAACCAAGCATATCTGATTTGTTGACATCTCTCTGTTTAACGCAGAGTTGTTGAACGCCCGTTGACCCCGGAGTACTATTCACAGCGGATGACTCAATTTCCTTTTCCGAAGCACTGTTGCTTCTTTTACACTTAAAAATCCGCTTCCTGGCTATTATTCCCAGGATTATTATTACGCCGACCACGCCAGCAATGACTCCTATCGTCAACTTCTTCGGGAGTTCCTCATATCCTTCACTAAATCTCTCCATATTTACTAGTTTTCAGAAATTAATATATCTTCAAAAGATATTTCCCAAGTCACATAAATGAAAATTCACAGAGGATGTTGAATTTATGGGAACCTGCACAAAAGCATAAAAGTGAAGTACTTTTACGTAAATAAAAATAAGTTTTAGATTTTAATTTAATTTTCCCAAATCTCCCCAAATAACCCGATTCCACCATATTGATAACAAAATATCTTTTCAATATCTGACTCATATCGCGAAACACTGAGACGCGGGTGAATGTTTTAAGAATATATATAATCGGTGTATTCGCAAAGAAATAACCAAACAATGCAGTTGTTTTCAAGCAACGATGTTGAGATATATTTATAATTGGCGATTTTGTTGGCTGTTGTTAACTGCATAATTAAAATTACACTTTAAAACTCTCGATAACATTTAAGTCATTTCTATGCTGTAGAAATGTCACGCAAAACACAAACATTTTTAAATTTTGACAATATCTGTGTAAAGATTACAAATTGACGTTTACGAACAAATTCTGTTGACGAGATCAAAATTAAAGAACCCTTTCGTTTCTCTGATTTTCCTATTATGGTAGCATTCAGCTACATTTATAATTTGTTAATGTTTACCAATTTTGATTTAGTTCATGCAATACAAGGCCAACTGGAGAAAATGGAGAGGGTCATTTTACGCTAATACTCCAATTGGGGAAAGTTTGTGTACGTAGAACATCGATTGTTTTTTTTTTTTTTTTTTTTAATTCGGCTCGAGTACTGGTCAGAAAAACTCAACTATTTCAACCATACAACTGACCTTCATAATCACATTGAGAATAGTTGTTCGTCAATATTTCTATCGGGTTGTCTGGAAAGTTCATGCCGCTTTTTAAGTAAAATTAAGACACAACCCAAAATTATTTCATTAAATATTTATTCTACGAAATATTAACTATTTTCTTGCACAAACCAAAGAAAACATTGTTATCAACAAGTTAATCCAATTATCCACTTAAACTCACTTCACACATATGGTAAAATATTAACAACAAAATAAATCACCAACTCAGACGCCCTGCACCCACAGATAGGTAAATATTTCAACTTTAACACCCCACTCCTCTTTAACACTCCTCTCCTCCAACTTTAACACCCCCGTCAACCCCAAACCTACGCGCTAGGCATAATACTCTCTCTACTTCACCGGCGTTCCCTACATATATTCCTGACCCCCTATCTCTCTACCGAACAATCCATTTTTCTCAATGGCAAAAGTATGCATTTTTTTTTTCTAACTGGACTTATTATAAACACGAGCAGAGAACACACACACTATTAAATCAATGAGTCACTCACCTTTCGTTGATGTCTATAGTCGCGGCTGCTAGATATTTTCGTCTTCTTTTTTTCTGGTGGCAGTAATTCTGTTGCCGTGGTAAACCCAATAATGTTCGTATCAATCTGTTTTGTTGTTTCAAAACCAAGTCACTTAGGCACCAAATGATGTTTGTTATATAGCGACAAATAATAAACACGCATATATATAAAAATATATCAGTGATATTTTTATTAATGAACGATGGACCGTGTGGCACAAGGACAGAGAAATGAGAGCGCGCTTCCAAGGGTTGACGGGGTGACGGGGGAGTGTCGTCGTATCTGTTCTCCTCTACGTCTCTCTGCCTAGACTGCCGTGAAATCCGTGCCTGAGGTCTTTTTATCTCCAAACCGGTACTTCCGATTTTTGCCTCGCCTACGCACGCCGACGTAATTCTCAGGGACACCTGTTCTGCTTGCCTCTTGTAGCCATTTCCGTTACTGCCGGAAATAAGGTCAAACAAACATCCGTTCCTTTCAACGGCCGGAAAACGCCCCCGCTTGCATCAGCTTCCTTCTTCGGGTGGGGCCAGATTATTATATTACATAAGAACGACAGATCTGGGAGTCGAGGTCGAATTCCAGTTGAATTTCTTTCATTCACCTACGCACAAATACCCTTGGGAAAGCTATTAATCCGCCTCTTCTCTCCAGTTATCGCTTAAATAATAGGATAGATTGAGTTATACAACCTTGGCTGGCAACCTGTCTACCGCAGAAATCAATGGCAACATACTGCGGGATAAGCCCAGTCAGTCATGTATCTTTCGAGACATGTTCGCCTAAAGCGAGTATCACGTATGGCACTTAACTGACTAGACTAGCAACGAGAACTCACGAATATATTGTATAGATAGAACTGTATGTTCTTTTCTAACAGTCTCTTTTTTCCTTTGTGGAACTCACGTCCGGCTCAATGGTTTCCAATCAACTTTAATTTTCAATAAGTGAAGTGCAATATCAATCGCTCTATTGTTTTTCTGATAACGTTTCATTTGTTCTAACTCCGTAGTAATATTTTTGTTCACTAAGTCTTCTACACTATGTAACCCATCGTGTCATCGTTGCTTGCTGCCTTGTTTGGAGAGAAATATATATATATATATATATATATATATATATATATATATAGTATTACTTTTATTATACGTTCATAATAAAAACAGTTTACTGCAACATATAAGCCGCTGTGTTTCGGTTCTACATAATTAATAATCTCATCAGACACTGCAGTGTCATTTTTTGTTAGGAATCATTATTTATATATATAGAAGCTTAAAAACAACACAATTTTTACTAAGACTATACAGGTGGGGAGATTTTTGGAGGCTTGTCTCAGTGAACCATTAGAAAATCAGGTCATGATGGATAGGAGAAATCTGATTGTAAGGGTCAGTTAAGTGCCATACGTGATATACGCTTTCGGCGATCATGTCACGAAAGAGACATGACTGGCTGGGCAGAAGATTAACCCGCAGTAGGTTGCCATTGCTTTCTGCGGTAGACTGGTTGCCAGCCAATACTATAGAATACAATCTGTCCTATTATTTAACCCATAACTGGAGGAAAGAGACGGATTAATACATTTCCCAAAGGTATCTGTGCGTAAGAGAATGTAACGAATTCAGCTGAAATTCGAATTCGGCTCCCCGATTTGTCGTTCTGAGTTTATATCCAATGCACCACAACACACATCCGATTGTCAGGGCAAAGAGGTATATTGATTTGAAATGACTTAACACAGACGTTCTCTATGTCTATAATGAAATAAATTGAGTGATTCATATGTAGCATTTATTAAGTCTGTAAAGTTCTCGCCTGTCATTGTAAAACGGTTACAGGATTTTCTTTAAGATATATTTCTACGTCAAGCTGTGAACAAGAGACAAAGAGAGAAAATTTTGTTTTTTATAAGATACACTGCTTTTCAAACATATGAAGTTGACTTTTGAGTGATCCATCTGTTAAGCCGTAAATAGTTAATTATCAGAAGATGCGAGAATTAATCAATATATGCTAGAGGATAGATTATAGATATCTACCTATGTTATACTAGCAGTATAGCCCTGCGTTGATTGGGTGTAATGAAAGCTTTAAGCCTAATCCATGGTTCTGGATCTCAGACACTTTGGACATTGACACGAAAGCCTACAAAGCAATAGTTCATTCCAGTTAAAGCGAAACCGTAGACTGAAAGAAAAATGAATGGAGATAAATCAAATTTTGATTTCCTGGTATCGATATTAAATAAGTTTTTTTCGTCGTAAACTGAATTTTGAAGGCTAAATATGTCCTCTAAGTAAATGGTATCATGGCTGAGACTAAGAACAACAAAACCCGAAACAAAAACTAAAGTAAAAGGGCTGAAAAAATACAGACATACAGGCAGATAAACAGACACACACACAAACATATTGCCATATATGTATGTTATCGTTTTTCTGCACTATTGTAAGAACTGCAACCTTGAAACTTCTGAATATTGTTTCTTATGTCTTTGTCTATGAGTGTATAAAATTTGATTAAAATCGAACTACTCCTTTAACCCGGTTTTTTCGATTATCGATTTTCGATATTTATCGGGGGTACCCCGACGCAAAACCTAGCTAAGAACATTCGCAGACGCTTATAGTACAACTGTATAAATTTTCAAGAAAATCCGTTCAGACGTTTCGGAATCTATAGGTAGCAGAAACACACACAGACAGACACACACACACAGACACACACACACAAATTTCCATTTATAAATAAGATCAGATTAGAAACAATAACTATATTTACAGTTTATTTTAGACGATGATAATAAGTGGAATAACTTCGTTACGTTTATTGAGCTAGTGTAGTATTGGGAATTTGTTAATTTGTAATTTTTCCTGTCAGCATAGAAACATGGCTCATGGAAAAATTTAAAGTTTGTGTTTTTTTATAATGTTTTCTGTTTAACAGAATTGGCTTTATTGGCACGTTTTAATTCCCAATACTTAGTAGAAATTGGTGTACTGTTTTCGGGGTTTTATTATTAAATGATAAGGTGTGAAATTAATGGCAGGCTTTTATCCTTGTTACTATCGATATAAAATTTTATTACTGTGTATAACACGCCAATTACACACACACACACACACACACACACACACACACACACACACACACACACACACATATATATATATATATATATATATATATATATATAGGTTTTTTAAAAATAGATGGTAAAACTTCAGTACTGTGTTCTTTGTATCTAAATAATAAGAGTACTCTCCATGAACATATTGCTAGGAAACGCTTGTTTTCAGGCTTTTCAAACATATACTAACCAAAATGCCTTTTCATTCTCACATCCGACACATACAGTGACTTCGAGTGGCCCTACAGAAAGCGTCCAAAATGTGCCCATTCTTCTCTAATGCAGGCTTCACATCGACGTCTACGGACACGCGAACAGTCTCCCAAATTCCTGGCGTGTTTCTTATTGCCTCGTACCACGTTACAATACAGTTGCAGATAGTTTACATATGAGCAACCAAAGACGAATACATCAGTGCTTCAAATGGCTCCACAGGTGAATATTCAAGGGCTTGAGGTCCGGTGAGTTTGGAGACCATGCAACTTGTCTACTTCTTCCTATTTACTGAACAATAAATCTTCGATCTATGTACTTCCGGGCTGTATGAGTGAAGTGTGCAGGATCACCATCATGCATAAATGTAGTTGTCGACAGATTGTTGTTCTTGCAATATTCTCCAGACATTAGAATAGGCAATAGCCTCTTGCCTTGCCAATTGTCGTGTGCTGATTTGAAGAGTAGCATACATAATACTCTTCTTTCTCCAGCAACGAAGATCTTGGTTGATTTCTACCACGGGCACGAGGTTTGAAGTTACTATGTTCATAGTGTCGGCAATGTATATTCACGAATGTTTTGATGCCTTATATAAGGATATAAACACAAAATCCCAATCTGTCGAGTTATTTATACATGCACACATGGTGCAGTGGATATCAGCTAGGAACGAATGATCTGGAAGCTGAGTTCAAATTCCAGTTGAATTCCTTGCACTAACTTACAATTAGGAAATGTATTAATCCGTCTCTTCTCTCCAGTTATGGTTTAAATAACAGGACGGATTGTGTTCTATAGGTTTGGCTGGCAACCAATCTATCGCAGAAATTATTGGTAACCTACTGCGGGATAATCTTCTGTCCAGTCATTCATGGCTGTTTCCTGCCATGATCTCCTTAGCCTGTATCACATATGGCACTTAACTAACTGACCCATAGAGAATATTAAAATGGGATTGTACTTTTCGAAAGTTCATTATCACGTATGTGAATGTAATAAACTCAAAAAGAATTCTTATTCGTCTCTGTGATTCCTCACCCGTACTAGCTATCCATTATTCTGCCAAGTCTTCTGAGAAAATATAATAAATAAACGAGAAAGGTTTGGGATATTTCGAAACAAAGGAAAGAGTACAGGACTCTTACTTGATATTAGAAAATCTGATACTCCTGGGGTGGATAGAGCGAATGGGGGACAAAGATATACAAAAGTTCATGATCTTTTCCGCTCTGAAAAAAAGTCACATAAAAATAGAAATACGTTTTAATATTCCATTGCAAAATTGTATTACCCTTTGTATTGCTAATGATGGAGGACATGCGGAAACTTAAATAAAATTTCAATAAAACCTTAAAAAGTATAAATTTACTTCTGACTAATCCTTTTTACAAATTATTTCTATCGCAAATACAATTAAAGTTAAATATTTTTTAAAAGTGCACACGAACATTTTGGTCATTCTGTATGGAAATCCTGTATAAACTCCATGTATATTAAAATAATTGCTTCATAGGAAAATAAACTTTTAAAAACAACTGGTATAACTATTTATATTGCTTTCCCTATGGGTGCAGTGGATATCGGCTCGTAAAGAGACGTCGGTGAGCCGAGTTCGAATTCCAGTTGAATACTCTGCATTCACTTAAGCACTGGTACCCTTGTGAAAGGTATTAATCCGTCCCTTCCCTCAAGTTATGGGTTAAATAACAAGGACAGGACTTGGGGTTCCCGCCAACAAATCCAAATGAATTTTGATATTCGAAAAGAAAAAGTATTACTAGACACAAAACTTATATAAAAAAAACAATAAGTTGTTTAAGGAATAAAAGGTATTACAAGCAATAAATAAATAAAATTTAGATAGCAATAAATGACCCGCAGAGGTTGAAGTGCCATAAAAACAAAACAAGCAACCAACACTATAATAGCTGATGTTAATACATTATTCTACGTTTTTTTTTGGTTTGGTTTTTGTACCATGAGCTATTGTCCTCGTTCATTGACAATCAATATGAATGCAAAGTAGATAATATATCGTGCAGACAGAGCGCTCTTTAAAATGCACTTATTGTATATATTTTCTCGTAATGCCTTCCAGCCACTGGACAAGTGATAATGTAGACTAAGTCAAGGGTAATGTTGTCTTGTTAGTTGTTTATATAATCTTTTAGATTTAAAATAATCTACCTCGATAGCCCATCTTACGATGACAGCATTAACCCCACCGGTGAGGAAATATTTTGAGATTATACTAAAATCTAAAAATCATTCGCTTGTCTCGTTTGCGGGTTTAAATGTATTCGGTGTCTGACATTATTTTCAATTATGCCTTCTTTCTTATCGCTCTTAGCAAATCTATAAGCTTCTTATTATAAACGACGATAGAATTGTACTCTTTATTCTACCAGGACCAACGTCATGAAACATACTGAAAAAAAAACAAAGTTCTTTGTGAATGAGGCGATCATATCGTTTGTTCGTAGTTAAGGAGGCTGATATATTCCGGAAAGGAATGTCATTGTAAAGATTAGTGGAAGAATGGTACTCGACACAGGAAATAGATATAACGGATTTATTGTACTACTGTACAATTAACAAAAAGATACAGATAAGCAATCAACGAGTAGGAGCAGAATAAACTATCAAATAGTGAATTCCTTCGCCTAAGACGTTCTGTATTTACTAGCCTTCCCACGCAAGACCAGATGTGACACATGGTCATTTTATAGTGGGTATTCCCGGCCATATAGCCGGGCCAAAAATTCTCTGTCTATTTTCCTCAGACGTTGTTCTACCCTTCGTCGGAACCACGACTGGTTTTGTGCTCTCTCCTCGGAAGAATAGAGCGCCCTCTACCCGAAGGCAGAGTGCTGACAGTGTCATAGAGCAGTCAGGCGAATGCCTAAGAATTTTTTGTATTTACTAGCCTTCAAACGCAAGGCCAGATGTGACACATGGTCATTTTATAGTGGGTATTCCCGGCCATATAGCCGGGCCAAAAAATCTCTGTCTATTTATCTAAAGTCGTGTTTCTACCCTTCGTCGGAACCACGACTGGGTTTGTGTTCTCTGCTCGGAAGCAGAGAGCGCCCTCTACCCGAATGCAGAGTGCTGAAAGTGTCATAGAGCAGTCAGGCGAATGCTTAAGACTTTTTTGTATTTACTAGCCTTCCCACACAAGACCAGATGTGACACATGGTCATTTTATAGTGTGTATTCCCGGCCATATAGCCGGGCCAAAAATTCTCTGTCTATATTTCCCCAGTCGTTGTTCTACCCTTCGTCGGAACCACGATTGGGTTTGTGCTCTCTGTTCGGAAGCAGAGAGCGCCCTCTACACGAAGGCAGAGAACTGGCAGTGTCATAGCGTCGTCAGGCGAGTGCCTAAGAGTTTTTCTTTCTCGTACCGCTTGCAACCGTCCTTTATAATCTAGAGCATTCCATTCTCGGGTATGGCAGGATGTTTCATTATCACAGAGGCAAGGAGTGGGTAGCTGTAAGTCTCATCGTAGCTCCTTTGGATAAAGTTAAAATAAACTATAAACCGTTTCGCTGGGCGAGGTCGTATGAACCCTATCTCGAGCCTCAAGTAGAAACAGGTACATGATGCTTTGAAACTTTTTCTAGTATGGCACCTGTGTCTCTCTACACACACTGGGCACATTAAGAGGGAGGTTGTTACTGCAATGAATGAAAGCCTTCTTAACCTTTTATCTGAGGTATAGTGAATGTCCAAATCTTGATTATGTTATTAATTACTTTTCGAAATACATATAATTTAGTTTGTTTCTTCTATTGAAAATCCCCAACCGACATTTATGTTAATTGGTACAGTTTCTTGTTTATGATTCGGTAGCACCAGTCCACAAGGTTCAAAGAAGTGCGCTATTTGCTAAGAAACACAGGCTTTACTAAAAAAAGGTTAATCTTAATCAATATTCTGAGAAGATCTTAGACAGTTGACACTTTATCTATATATAAACGGATGTAATACGATGCATGCCATCCACATAAAAATCTCGATTTGACGAAGCTATATAGGAATGTCACTCAGGATTTTATGTTAACATTTTGATTACAATGTTTTGTACCTAAATTCCTTTTATTTTCTACAGTAATCCTGTTATAACTTAAATTTTCAATTTTAGTATATATTAATTCTACAAACAACCCTCAAGGGATACACCCAAGATAATCTAAAAAGATATTATTACATCTGAGACAGTTTTGAGCTTATTAACCAATACCTACATGGCAATTCAGCTCAAAGACTAGCTGAACACCTGGTCAGAATAAGTAGTATTTATAAGTTTTCCGGCATGACTACAGATCAGGAGAGTACTTCGAAAATTGTCTGGATTAAAACCGATAAAAACAAATTTTGAAATATTTGTCGCCACTTTCCAATAATAAATAATTTGCATCTCGCCTTTAGTCATTTTCCTACTTATTAATGTCGCTTCTGTGTGCCTATTTTATAAATATATTTTTCTAGAAATTATTCTGAGAAGATTTCTTCGTTGTTGCTTAGAATCTATGGATTTCAACACAGTAATATATTCTTTGCACTCGCTTAAAAAAAAGAATTAATAAAATAAATGAACGAAGTCGAACACGCCTGGAGAGCTACACAGAATGTCTTTATATAAAGAAAATCAATGTCTTTCTTTTCCCAGGAATACAGCTGTCTAAAATGATATACAATCTCGAAAATGATATACAGTTGTTTAAAATGCTGGTCGCAAAGGAGAGAAAAATTTCGCCAAAGACATCATAGCTTCCAATCGCTAAACGAAATGTTTTGTTTAAGTTTCGTTAGCGTTGAAATAAACAGATCTCTTCAAATTTTCGCCAAAGTCTCTTCTCGTATTTCATTAAAGTCTTTTCATTCATTCACTCGATGCAGGATTGTCAATTTTCTATGTAACTTCTAAAACAGCAAAGTTCTGTCTGTTTCTTGACGGAACCTGACAGAATGTGTCGACTCGGGGCGGCCGCTGGCGGATAGTGTGGTGTTGACGGCGGTGGCTCTCAAACTCCGACTCAAGCTGTCACCCAACTGAACTTTTCAAGTCGAGCATCTATTGTATAACCAATTTCGATCATCCCTGGGGATCCGGTCTGCTCAGTCTTCGGCCAATGAAAATCGGTCTCCGCCCATTCGATTTGAGGATGTCTTAGCTCGACCAATGAGATTATGCCAATTCACATCGAACTGAATTCAGGTCGGGTTATTTCGCACTCTTGTGTTCAACAGTGGCCTTGGCCTTCCAGTGACCTTATCAAATCACTCTGACACTTGTTTTGTCTACGCGTTTTCAGATTAGTGGAATCAACATAAGGGAAATATATGTGAACATGAAAAGAGGCGAAATTTATAAAAACATGATAGAAGAGAAATGATTATTTTCCCAAAATAATCAAATTTTATGCTACCGTGTTTTTAGAAGCACTTGATGGTAGTAAAATTATTATATTTTCCTAAGTTCACATCGCGTGACGCAATAAAACATTAATAATATCACCAATATCAATTTTCCTCTACGTTGTTTTAAACCAACCAAAAGAAAGTATCCCCGCGGGAGGAGGGAAAGCATCACCGTGGGAGATAGTGTCACATTAAAACTCTCTTCCATCTTCTTGATTTCCACTCAATTGCATCTCCGAAATTTGAATGTGTTGTCAATCAATATATTCTAGTCTTCTAGTTATTTTATTGTTATCTGTAGTTATTTTATTTTTTCCTCATATACTTCGTAAATCAGTTTCGTCTTAGTCATTATATTGACTTCCATGGGATGAAATCATTAATAACAGTAAGAAATGAAATATAAAAAATAAACACTCCCGAAAACATTGTCCATTGTTTTGTTGCATGAAAACGTTTGGCCAAAAATCACGTTGTGTTCAATAACTTTCCTTTCATTTACACGGTAATTTCTTCGAAATCTTAGAGCTTTCCTTCATTAAACAGATTGAAAACTTAAAAGTTATTTTATTCTTATTCACGTTACTTCTTCCAATAAATACAGATTAACAAATAATCTCTATACTTGCCCTGATGAACTTGCTCAAGAAACGAATGCAGTTGCCAAGAAAGGTTTTCCTTGTCTCTTTATTTTCATGCTCATACGAAAAATGTATCTTGCTCTCTCTCCATAAAACATGCACGCACACACACGCATATATATATTGGTCATCCACAGCCTGTTTCTCAGCTTATCGGTGTAGCTAGACACATCCAATTGCTTCAGACAGGGATCGAAACTTGACCGATTTGGTGTCAATCGGAGTCGCTAAACTCTAAGTTATAGGCGCATGAAATCAGAGAATGGAAATTTTAACGTGTTATATATAAACACATAAGAATGTGCGTTGTGGTCCAGTGGATATCGACTCGGAACGAAAAATCGGAGAGCCGAGTTCGAATTCAAGTTGAATTCGCTGCAATCATATACGCGCAAATACCCTTGGGAAAGGTATTAATCCGTCACTTGCTTCCAGTTATGGGTTAAATAACAGGACAGATTGGGTTCTACAGCCTTGGCTGGCAACTAATCTACCGCAGAAAGTAATGGCAACCTACTGCGGAATAATCTTCTGCCCAGTAAGTCATGTCTTTTTCGAGACATGATCGCCCAAGCGTGTTTCACGTATGGCACTTAACTGACTGATATAAACAGAGTATACACACACCAGTCACCGAAAGAACTCAATTCATTTCTGAAGAGTCACGCTTATTCAGCAGAAGTGGAAACTCTTTTTAAATTTTTCTTCTCTAGAGAGCTCAATCACAATGAGAAGGTAATATATTAGAGAGAGAGAGAGAGAGAGAGAGAGAGAGAGAGAGAGACAGACAGACAGACAGACAGACAGACAGACAGAGATAGAACATATAGCTATATAGGAACATACTTACATAGATGTGAATATAGATAGTTAGATACATACATACATACATACACACACATACATACATGCATACATACATACATACATACACACGTACATACATACATACATAAACATCGGGTTATGGTGTCGCATTTTCTATACTCCGTTCAAATTCATTAAACAGGAACGTTAACTTTTATACTATTTCTTGGTTTGGAAATTTCTTAATAAATAATTGTGATACGCAGTATACCTACAGAACTAAAAGCAATTCAGCTCAAAGACTAGCTGAACACCTGGTCAGAATAAGTAGTATTTATAAGTTTTCCAGTATGACTACAGATCAGGAGAGTACTTCGAAAACTGTCTGGATTAATACTGATGAAAACAAATTTGGAAATATTTGTTTCCACTTTCCATCAATTAATAATTTCTAAATCTGACAAATTAGAAACAGTAACAATAACTTAATAAATTAATCAATAAGTTAATAAACGAAAGTAAATGTATAGAGAACAAAATAAAGAGATAAGTAAACTGCTAACTTTCGACATTACTAAGATCTAAATGCTTGGAAAGAAATGAGTAAAATATTACCGACTTAGCAGACCGCCTGCAGTCTCTCTCTCACCGGCGTGACGTGGCTTCCCTGTGTCTCTTCTATAAATACTTTCACGGCGTCTGCTCCGATGAACTTGGATCACTGGTGCCTCTTAGGTTCGAATTTGCACGAGATACTAGATTAGCAACTAGATCCCACCCTTTTACAGTGAAACCGATAAAATGCAACCGCAACTTCTACTCCAACATCTTCTTTTCTCGCACTTCCCGACTGTGGAATTCCCTTCCACATGACTGCTTCCCCGACGGCTATAATCTCCAGGAGTTTAAATATAAGGTCAATAGATACCTCCTAACAAACTAACTTCCATTCTTTCAAACACTCTTCCCACCCAACTATCTATCACCCACTTCTGACATTTCCTATATCTAACTACTCTTCCTATTTACCTCCCGCTATGTAGCCCCAAGCGCAATAGTAGCAGTGGAATGCTTTGTTTGGGGTGAAATGATTAAAAAAAAATTGAAAGAGCTATAAAAGTTTTAAATATGAAAAATATTTTAATAAAATGATTTCATGAATTTCAATCGAAAGTGGAATTATTTGACAGTTAATGAATGTCAATGTGCCGATATTTATGAGATTAGGTATTGCAACTATTCATACAACAGTGTGTGATGGCCGAATTGTTGTCTAAATTATCCAAAAGATGAAAATAACACTGATGTCTCATCAGATGTATTTACCAAATTTACACAAAAATATTTTCTAAAACTAAGGAGTTAATTTATTCAATAAAATTGCCATTGGTGACAACATCTCGTTCCAGACGATTTAGGAAATTTCCGATACCTTTTCTGTTTGGTCTTCTTGTTAAGTCAGTGAATGCTTCCATAATCTATGTCTTCAGTTATTTCTCATTCAACTACGACTGCTTTTGTATCATGGCGAAGAGTCCTGTTACTAGGCATAGCATCTTCAAACAGGTATTCTCTTGACACAGGTGATTATTACCTCATGAAGGCACATAATATAGGCCTCTCTGTTGAGTCTGAATCCCTATGAGAAGATGACAAGAGGCATTTTATCGCCGTTATTAGTGATAACTAATTACTTTTGTAGTCACTATTTGACTCTTTCTGAATCCTCTGCGCTGACCCACCGATCGTCACCCAAACTCTTTTAAAATGTTTTTTTTTATACCTTCCGGTATTTGCTTTTCGATTTGTAAATATTTTATTAATGCGGAAAAAATAACTGTTCATCGTTCTGCATGAAGATTCAGCATTGCTTGATCTATTTTTTTACGAATTATCAACTCTTAAAGGCATATTTGAATACGAGAAAAATTTTGAAGTCTAAAAATAATTATGATTTTTATTTTGTTAGTTAATACTGCATATTCTTTTTTGAGAACAAAAAATATTTTTTCTGATACATTATCTCAGCCTTGTGCAACATCTGAGCTGCGCTTAAGTTAACACTCATTGATAGAGGCACTCATGTTTGCGGATGTACCGTGTGGTGCAGAAGTTTTGCGTTGTGGTGCAGTGGAACTCGAATCAGAACGCGGAGCAGAGTTCCAATTCCAGTTGAATTCCTCGCGTTCACTTACATACAAATACACTTGGGAAAGGTATTAATCCGTCTATCTTCCTTCCAGTTATGGGTTAAATAATATGACAGACTAGGTTCTATAGCTCTTACTGGCAACCAGTCCACCGCAGAAAGCAATGGCAAACTATTGCGAGATAATCTTCTGACCAGTCAGTTATGTCTCTTTCTAAACATATCTGCCAAAGCGTGTATCACATATGGCTCTTAACTGACTGTTTTACTTACTATTTAGCACGTAGCTGGAGGGGCGTAATACATTCATCCATTTCTTAATAATATTTGCGCGTAAATAAATGTAAAGAACCAAACAGGAATTCAAACATTTAGGTCTCAAACGTATGTCAAGAAAAGTGAGTGTATCTAATCTTTGAGAGGATTTAATTTTTTTAATTTTTTTATATATTGGTGATAAATGAGAACTCATGAACAACATTATTTTTATATAGGGTCAATTTTGGATGTTCCGAGTTATTGGCAAGATTTAGATGGAACATTTCGAATTTTTATACAAATGATAATGAGCAGGTGTTTGTTAGGATTGTTACTTGATAATTACCAGTAAATGATGTGCTTATTGTCTACAGGACAACTTCGCTCTAAACAAGGAAGAGAGTACTGGATTGCTACGTGCTGTTGTCCGTTCTTTAATATACCAGTGAATGCTGGACAATACCATCAAATATGAAGGAAAAACTTGAAGCAACTGAAATGTGATTCTACAGAAGTATGCTGCGAATATCATTGATCGAGCATGTGAGCAATGATGAGGTCTTAGAAATGATGGAAACAAAAAGAAAATTAAATCTTGAGCATCAGGAAGAGACAGCTGAAGACCCTGGGACATGCAATGAGGAAGGAGGACTTGGAGAACCTGATAGAGGGAACAAGAGACAGGTGTAAAGCAAAGGGTAGCATATTTGAAAGACCGAATCAGGTGGATGACGGAACGAGGGTCGCATGGTGTAACAGGAGAAAGCGTGCTAAGAGCCACCAGGGATAGGGATACGTGGAAAGCCATGATCGCCTACGTCCTGAAGGGACAAGGCACATAGAAGAAGAATAAATAATGTAAAGTTGTGTTGTTTTGCTCCCAATTTGAGAGTGAAATTTTATTGAGTTTTAGAATTTAAAGTTTCATGTGTGGGGGTTGATTGATCGCTTTTTATTCTCTCTAGGGGTGTAGACCAAACTTTAATCGCAATTAAACTGATATCCCCCTGCAGAACCTACTGAAACTCTTTGTGTTTCATTGCACATGTACGTTCTAATTAACGTGTCACATAAAAATATTTGAAGGAATTAAGAGATAGAATAAAGTACAAAGAATTAAGAGATAGAACAGTGTCGTAATTTAACATAAGTAAATCGTGATTTGATATATACTATTACTGTTAGAAAAAAGGACCTAATGTTTTTTGTATATCTGAACACTTTCCAATATGACTAAAACAAAATGATCGAAATCAGACACTTTGCATATATTCTTTCTTCACATCTCTCTTCACCTTTCTTATATTCTTCCAGAGAGGTACTCGTTCGTTTAGTGAAGGCGCATTGGAATGAAAATAATATAACTTCCAAAAGGTAAACCAGGGATTAAGTCAAAGGAAAAATAACATTAGAAAGAAATACACAATTGCTTCACAGGTATGCAATATGCAATATAAATGCTTGTATATAGCAATGAATGATGGACCATTTCCAAACTTAACGTGACTTTATGTTAACGATACCAAGGAGTGAGTAAGTTTAAGGAAAAATTGAAACAAAAAGGATATTTACATTTAGAATCAGGCAAGAGCAGTTGTAATTTTGTGAAAGCGAGATTGGATAATTTGCAGGACGTAGCGAATCATCAAGAAACCTTTCTAATGTACTGCTGTTGGATCTCCAGTTTGTATATGATAACGGACTCTAATGAGTATGCATATACTCCTGCCACAGAGTTGCGAGTTGAGAGTTGAGGATAGAAAGGAATCGTAGACATCCGTTAGAGTTATCGGAGAGTACCGGAACTGATACTTAAGCTACCGAGAGATACCAAAGTTACCTAGAGAATACCGCATCCAAGTCAGACTAGCTCTGAGCTCCACTCAGCTAGAATAATATACACGGATATACTATTTCCAATGCCTTCAATTCAAGACTTGTATATATTTATTTCTTACTGATAGTATTACTGGATTTACTAACCTGCGTTTAAGTTTGTATATTACGTTCCATATAACCTACATTTCTATCTCAATATGTGTTTTTGTTGTTCATTATTTTGTGCGGTTCCTCACCCGGAATCCACAAGATGTACTATGCATAGAGATGAGAGAACAGCGAATGGAAAGGACAGTGAAATTCTTAAGAGGTGAAAAAAAAGAAAATTTTAAGGCGCATTAATTATTTTCTGTAGGCACATAAAATAAGGTCATCTATGTCATGAAAACAGAATCTAAGAAATCATTATTTTATCTCGAGAATAATTAGTAGATCTAAATCTATTTATAATTGGAACTTTGATTGTGTGTGTGTTTATCTGTTTCCTATGGACTCCCAAACGGCTGAACCGATTTTCTTGAAAATTTACACAGTTGTACTATAAGCGTCTGCGAGTGTTCTTAGCTAGGTTTTGTGTCGAGGTACCCCAAATGAATATAGAAATCGATAATAAAAAAAATCGGGTTATAGAAGGAGTGGTCCGATTTTAATCAAATTTGATACACTCATAGACAAAGACATAAGAAACAATATTCGAAAGTTTCAAGGTTTCAGTTCTTACAATAGTGCAGAAAATCAATAATATATATATATATATATATAAAAGGCAAGATGTTTGTGTGTGTGTGTGTTTATCTGCCTGTATGTCTATATTTTTTCAGCCCTTTTATTTTAGTTTTTGCTTAGGGTCTGGCTCTAAGTAGGCTAATTGTAGTTCGTAGTCTCAGCCATGATACCATTTCTCAGAGGACTTATTTAGCCTCAAAATTCAGTTTACGACGAAAAAAACCTATTTGATATCGATACCAGGAAATCAAAACTTGACTTACATTCATTCATTTTTTTAGTCTATGATTTCCCTTTAACTGGAAACAACTATTGCTTTTTAGTCTTTCGTGCCAACGTTCAAAGAGTCTGAGCTCCAGGACCATGCATTAGTTTTAAAGCTTTCATTACACCTGAGCAACGCCGGGCTATACTGCTAGTCACCAATAATTGTTTCTTTTATTTTTATTTTTTCCTTGTTATAGGGGATATTAAATCCTCATCTAAAAATGAATTTTGTATTTGTTATTGTTGTGAATATTCGTCGCCAATTCCTTGTGGCAAATCTTAACGCAAATCTTCTTTGCCAATTTGTTTTGGAGTTGTAGCGAAACTTTGCCGCAAAGTTTCGGTGGCCGGTTTGGCTGGAACATGGAAAACAGGATGTATGTTCAAATAAGTTCATTAGAATAACGTAAATGTTAGTCAAAGAAATAAGTAAGTCCGAACAGTACAGTTACGCTGCTTATTGCCTGACTGTGTAGGTTTCTTTACTCTCTGGTTCTTACCTGCCCTACTAGCTGCATTCCGTAAGTTCCGCAGGTAATTATATGTAGCAAGAGGAAGACTCCATCTTTCGTAGAAGTTATGAAATTTTATTTTCAGAGGTTAACAATTTATATGTCTCTCGCTCAACAAAATTCATTTTCTGAAAAGTACGTAAACAATATAACAGTAAGCATTTTATTGAATCAGAATTTTCAATCGCTTTTTTTTCTTTTTATTTGAATACTAAATTGACTTTTAAGACGATTTAATTTAAGGAGAGGAATCAAAGACTGAATAATGTCGATCTGAATTTGTAAGAAGAAACTTTTATGTAGAAATTACCATAAGCCTTTACATTAGTTATGTATTATATGTTACTCCACAGTCTTTACAGAAAAAACGTATGCGATGCAATTCACGAAAGATTAAGGAAGTCCTCGAAATGTCAGTAACCTTTGTATTTAATTCCTCTAAAGTTTTTCTTCCGAACATATAACTAACCTTTAAGAGAAAAAAATAGACAATATTATGATCATTAGAACGTTGTCTTTAAGTAGCTTCTTGTTTCTGTTAAAATCTTGAAAAATCTCATATTGTTCTGAATTGCAGCCAAGATTGTTTTTTGTAATTTGATAATGTCAGTTGTGAAAAGTAAACCAACTAATTAATATAACCTTATGCCGAAAAATAGGAGGCGCTTCTAAACATATCAAATAAAAGAAAATAGCTTCCAGCAGTAAGAAAACAAAAGTACAATATATAATATAGTTCTTTGAATATTTAGTATAAATGATATTATGTTCGGTGTGGGCTTCATAGCAGTTACCTATGGAAAAAAAGGGGTGTAGACAAACCACGTTCAAATTCCGCTCAAAGGTTTTGTTTAATTTCCCATTGATAAACTTTGGTAGGAATGAAATATAATTTTCTCCACAAGGTATAGTTTAAATAGTAGGAGAAACTAGTTAATTCCAGCGAGTCTAAAACTAAATCTCTGAGGGCATTAGGAGATCAGTTTTTTATCTCCTCTTATAAGTAATCGCATTTGAAATTTAATGAATTACAAAAAACTGTGAAGTGCCATAAAATATGATGTGTATATATTATTAAAAATATAACATAAAATTAAAGAAGAAGTGACGCTCCATAATATGTATTTGTTAACCATTAAACCCAAAGCAAGGCAGAACTGCCACTGCTGCGCAGGGGACTACAGAAGAAGGGAGTGATGAGAAAGTGGAACAAGTCACAGGGGAGATAGGGAATTAGCAAGGAAAGTATGAGAATGCAGGTGGGAAGAGGACTGCATGAGAGTTGAGTGGAAGGGAAAAAGAACGTGATACAAGAGTTTTCAGGGAAAGGATGTGGATCAAGATCAGTGATGACAATTGATTTTGCATTTAAATTCTTTAAGATTATAGCTTTCAGGGAAGCAAGTATACGGAAATATGCAAATTGCACTTAAAATTATTTGGTACCCAAGAACACACTACAAATTCTCACAAATCCAATATTTATTCGTCATGTTAACAGGATATATAACTTGATGGCAATTCGCTAAACTGTTATATATTTCAATAAAACTTGAAAATCCCCTGGGCATGAATTGGAATTCAGTCTACAAATACAGTGTATCTTTTTGTTTACTGGCAATTTCTATTTTTATTAATACGAAACGCACTACTTCTTCTGACACGGTAGCTTTAATATTGCAAATTCAAAACGTATGTTATGCAATTAGTAAACGTAATCATTTCAGTTACAGAAATATTTATTTTTATGGTAGTGTAAAAATTAAGGTGGTATAGCATAAATCCACTGAAAAAATATTTGTTTTATATATATATATATATATTTCTTTTAATCATTTCACCCCGAGCAAGGAGGAAACGCCACTGATATGCAGGGGGTTACATAAAAGTAAAAAGAATAATTAGAAAAGTGTGAAGAGTACAAACTAGTTAGAAAGGAACAATAGAAAGCAGGTGCGATGACAGATACATAGGTGGAGAGAAAGGGAAGGTTATACAGGGGTGGGGAGAGAGCTAGAGTCCAGTGGTTAGTAGATGAGTATTGACTTTGCATTTAAATTTATGGAGGTTGTAGCCGTCAGGAAAGCAAGTATACGGGAGCGAGTTCCACAGGCGGGAAGTGCGAGAGAAGAAGCTGAAGGAATAGAATTGTCGTCTGCATTTGGCTAACCTGAGTGTGAATGGGTGGGACACAGTTGCCAGTCTGGTTGCACGAGTAAACACCTGTTGAGGAGGCAGCAGTGACTTAAGCTCGTCCGAGCAGAAGCCATGAAAGTATTTATAGAGCAGACAAAGGGAGGCCACATTTCGAAGGTGTAGAAGTGGCTGCAGCCTAGCCGGCAGATCAGTACCTATCACATTACAGACTCTCCTTTGGAGCTTGTCAAGAACAATGAGGAGAACGGCAGGGGCACCTGACCATAAATGGCAGCAGTACTCCATGCACGGACGGATGGTTGACTTGTATATATGCAGGATGGATTCAGGTGGAAAAAACATCCTGGATCGACATAGTGACCCAACATTCTTAGCAGTAGATTTTGCTAAGGATTCAATATAGTGGTTCCATTTGAGGTCTGAGGACAGGGTAAGTCCGAGGAGGCGTAGTGTATTACTCTCAGGGAGAATCACTTGGTCCATGCTTATGGGAGGCAGGAGAGGTTGCCTGTAATGGTTGACAGACAACAGCTTGGTCTTAGATGAATTGAAGTTGACAAGCCACTTCTTGCCCCAGTTCACCACAGAGTGTAGATCCCGCTCAAGGTCAGCAGCGAGATTATGACTGTCCGCCACGACAGGTTTCTTACTGGAGCGGGAGTATATTGTAGTGTCATTTGCGTAGATGCCTACTTGGGACTTGATCTCATCTGGGACGTCGTTGATGAAAATAAGGAAGAGCGTCGAGCCCAGGATATGTGGAAATTCTGGAGAAGGGATGTGAAGAAAGGTTAAATTATTTGTAAGCTATGTCGATGAACATATTTCTTCATAAGATTATTTCACTCACATTATTAGGAAACAGAAAAGTTTAGAAATTGAATTTGTATTAGATTAAAACTTGTATACGATTAAAACATTGTTTAAAGGTTTTTATGGAAGCTGTTTCATAACGAACTTTGCTCAAATTTCGGCTGTAATTATTCAGCTGAGGAGATGCAATGAATGTTTAAAATACCTTCCCTATAAAGAAATGCATTTTCAAATGATTTCCTTTAAACTAATTGAATAACGAAAATATTTCCTATTTGTTGTTCTCCAAAATTTATTGAACACCATGTTAAAAATGGAATCTTATAGAGGAACCTATTTTTCGGGATTTCATATTTTGCGAAGTATTTTATAAAGAAATAATAGACAAAATTGATTGGCTGAATATATCCGCCAACCGGATTGGCTGAAAATATCCGTCAACCGAATTGGCTGAAGATTGCGTCAACTGGATTGGCTAAAATCAAACTCTAATCGTTTTTATGTTTTATTTGATTCAGTTCGAAAAAATTATCATTTATTAATAGTTGGCGTAATTTATTTTCACTGAAAATGTCAGCTATTAGATTAGAAAATTCGATTACCATTCGACATGACAAGTACCAAAAGTAACAGCACTTAATATATTCTGTCTTTTCACAGTGTAAGGAAATAAGGATCTGATGATTTTAGTAGTAATTTCAATTATCTTACGACACATACACATATAAATGGTGCGATGGGCTTATAGCTACAAATTTCTCTCTTTAGTTTTGCGCATGCACCTTGGTTGTTATTGAAGGATATAGAATGATCAGTTAAGCACTCCACCATGAATTTGAAAACGTTTTGCAGTAGAGTTTTGCATTCGTGCCGGAAGTTGCAATATGAACATGACAGAATATTTGGGAGTCAATCTGAGAAGAATAAAGAGTATTCTAAAAGAGTTGGGTGAGTATAATGATGATTACGAAGCAGTCTGACGTGATCATTAGTGATGGCGACGTTATGCCATCATTCCGCTTCAGCTGGTGCCTCAGAATCAACACGGAAGTCCACATAAAATGTTTTGAGGAGCTACATCTGATTTCTGTGAAGAAGATGGCTGCTGAAAAGCCTACGACTGGTAAGAGTCAATTGCTCAATGCTACACAAGCAAAAAATACATTCATAGCTATCAGGCAAGTTCTGTGACAGTCTTACACCGTACATCTGGCCACAGATACCCCGACATACCCACTTAAATAATTTGTGCGTGGCGTAGTTAAGAAATAGAAGAAAATTTCTTGTAGCAAAAAAAGATCCGTTTATCTTAAACGTCCGAAAATTATGGACATTAACATTTTTTAGAGCTAATCAATCCTTGTTTTTACAACACAAACGCACAAGCAATTACTTTCTTTCTCACTCTCACTCTCTCTCTCTCTGTCTCTGTCTCCCTCACACAAACACACACAAACACACATACATACACACATACACACAAACACACACACACACACACACACACACACACATATATATATATATATATATATATATATATATATATTGTGAATGAATTTTTCTAGAATGTTCTTCTTTTACATTCCTACTGCCTTTTAAATGCGTTAAAATTTAGTAATTTTACGTGTTTTGACAAGCGCCATATATTGCTATCTAAACTTATTTATTAATGGAACTTTGCCTGTGTTTGTGTGTCCGTTACCTATAAACTCCGAAACGGCTGAACCGATTTTCTTGAAATTGTACTATAAGCGTCTGCGAGTGTTCTTAGCTAGGTTTTGTGTCGAGGTACTCGCGATAAATATCGAAAATCGATAATCGGAAAAATCTGGTTATAGAAGCAGTGGCCCGATTTTAATCAAATTTGAGACACTCATACTCAAAGACATAAGAAAATGATATTCAGAAGTTTTAAGGTTGCAGTTCTGACTAAAGCACAGAATATATATATATATATATATATATATATATATATATATGTAAAATGCAAGGTGTTTGTGTGTGTGTCTGTTTGTCTGAATGTCCTTTATAAAAATCCACAATTTTTATCCGATTCTCACCAAATTTCACACAAATATTCTTTACGCTGAGTCTGAGCTCCAGGATCATGGATTAGTTTTAAAGCTTTCATTACACCCGAGCAACGCCGGGCTATACTGCTAGTTGTTTATATTACTACATTCTCATATATATATATATATATATATATATATATATATATATATTAGAAGTAGTAAAAACTCATGAGTAAGCGGTTTTGTGATTTAAATTATTAATCATGTTTGTTACTTAGTGGAGCATGTGTGCGTGTCCGTTGCCTATAGTCTCCCAAATGGCTGAACCGATTATCTTGAAAGTTATACTATAAGCGTCTGCGTGTGTTCTTAGCTAGATTTTGTGTCGAGGTATCTCCGATAAATATCGAAAATCGATAATCGAAAAGAGAAACTTATTTCACTGGATGACGAGGTACTAATACGATACTACCGAAAGACAACGTCTCTTGTCTTGGTGTAATCTATGTTGGTAATAACTTATAATATAAATATTAGCATAATATACATTACTGTGCAAAGGTATTAGGACATGAACTATTTTATCTTTTATGTAGCATCAAAATAAAGTTGAGGATCACCCCTGTCCAAACACTTTTTCATACTACCAGTAGTGCGCAAAAGTATTAGGACAGTGGTGATTTTCCTAAAAACCCTCACTGAAATTCAAATAAAGGGTGAAAAGACAATTAATTGATAATAAATATTTGATTATTTAAAACTAGGTGTAAAAGAAATGTATTAAAAGGAAGTTATATTTAATTCTTCCTATTTTCTATTAAAGAAGTTATTTTGAAACTACTCATTTTCATATTATCCTTGGAAATGACTGACTTTTGACTTATTTGGAACAAATACAAGCTGCTTGGATACATTGTGTAAATACGTTGAAGAACCTTCTGATATCAATGCCTGACAGAATTAAGGCTGTGATCAAAGCAAAAGGCTATTATACTAAATATTAAATTTATTTTATAACAAGTATTCTTTCTTGTTAAAGCATTTTATGAGTAAATCAAATAAAATTACTTTAATTAAATTGTTTGTGTTTCTGTCAGTATACCCCATAAATGATAAAATAGTTCTTGTCCTAATACATTTGCCCAGTAATGTATACACCTATATCTTATATCCAGGTATCTCTTTTATTGATTCCCCGTTCATATCTATCTATCTATCTATCTATCTATCTATCTATCTATCTATCTATCTATCTATCTATGGCAAGTGATACCATTAGATACATTGAAGAAGCTTGTGATATCAATGCCTTACAGAATGAATGTTGTGATCAAAGCAAAAGGCTCTTATATTATATTAAATGTATTTTATAACAAATATTTTTCTTGTTACAGCATTTCTTGAGTAAATCAGTAAAAATTACTTTAATTAAATTGTTTATTTTCTGTCAATATGCCTCATAAAAGATAAAATTGTTCTTGTCCTAATAATTTTGCACAGTACTATATATAGTGTATTTGGGAAAAAAATTCTCTTTAATACAAGTTCAACTGAAAATGACATACAAGGTATTATCAGGTTCTTTATAAAATATTTCATCTGCTCATGTATTTTTTCCCTTTTGAGACTCAAATTATATAAGAATTGCCCAAAGCTTTTGTACTTATGAGCCCTTTTTATATAATTGGATTTTCGTAAAGAAAGAATCATATGAACACATGAAAATAAAAAAAAACCTGATGACAATACATTGGCTGTTATTTTTAATGAAATCTCTCTCTCTCTCTTATATATATATACATATAAGAAAAGAATAAGAGGATACTTTCAAACAATACTTTATCGGAGGGTGCCGAAAGAATCCTCAGGGATTTTGTTATATGAATAAAAATATTTTATACGAATAAACTTGAACAGAAGTCTGAACATTGAAAGCATTTTCAAAAATTCTGTTTAATTATGTGGTATCCAGTCTTCATACATGTGTGTTTTATGTGTATGTGATCTTATGTATTCGTGTGTGTTTATATGATTTTATTCCTTAGGAGTTGCTATATTTCCAAAGTAAGGCTGCAGAACATTTGGATTGATTCTATGAACATTTGATCCATTGACATTTTGCGTGCAAATAAAACTGCTTCTCTTTGATTACATGGAAGGTCACTTTATTTGCATTTATATTATAGTTTAGAACATGTACAAGTTACAAACTACTATAAAGTGTACCTTTTGTTTCGACATTAAAGGGACAATGTCTCCCCAGGTGATATATTACTAAATCAGAGACATGAAATTACAGTAAGTTGCAAACACATTAAAGAACTAATCTTACAATAATGCTAAAATTACAACATCTAACGTACGGATCTGTAGAAACGATAAAGCTAAAGTAATAATCTTTGTATCACGATATTTATTTTTAAGTCCTATGCTTCTAAGTTTTGCTCTCGTTACTAAACTATTCTCCCACACAGATTTTGCAGATTCTAGTGTTTTCATGTGATTGTCTCAAAGATATGTACGCCAAATCTGTCGCTTTTTCTCTCAAAACATTGCAATTAATTCATCTTTTCATCTTGCTGTCCATCAAACTGGAGGTTCTCCTCAGTGGTTCCCGTTTTAGAATCGCTTGGAACACATCTGATTCTTTAACTTATGATATAATTACCTAATTTTAGGAAAATAGCAGAGGCACTAATAAGTGCGGCAGTGGTTCCTTATATTTTTACGCGAGATCATCTTTTGTATGAACAATATGACTTCCAGTTTTTTCGGTTTACCTCTGATGGGTTAACACCCATAACTGAAATAGTAATTATACTTGTACTGGGAATTTACACTGTGGCCGTCTCTTTCCTTTTATATTACTACACAGTTCCCAATAGGGTGTATCTTCAAATCTACGTCGTTTCTCATTGTCATCAACGGCCATAACGATGTCATCATTTTTAATCTAAGGATTTATGAAACTGACACAACAACATACTCCTATATTCGTAGTATGATCAACAATGTAAACCTGTAAACTGCTGTCAAAAAAAGACTTCAGTTCACTCCAAATTAATTTACAGTAGAGAAACATTTAGGCGTTTTGTCAATGTGAGTGATACAATGTGACAGAACCACAGCGCCATCTTGTGTTCACCCGTTTCACTAATATTAATTGATGTGGCTAGATTGAATTAATTAGGTCCAAAGAAATTTAGTTCAGTGTGTCGTACCTCACAATTATTCTTCTTAGTATCCATTACTCCTTTGAAGGTTGTTGCCATAATTGGTTTGGTGATCTTATTATTTATCCTGAGATTCTTGACAAAATTCAAACAAAAGTTTGTAATATAATCGGTCCTGATCTGCCAGAGTGATTCCTCAACGATGCGATGGGATTTCATTCTTGGTTTTCTACAAATATTTTCATTGCACTTGTTCAGATAAGTTTTTTCTACCTAGTGTTTCGAGTTTATCAATTTAAACGTGCTACTAGATTGGCCCTCAGCATTTTGACTAAAAGCAGCTATAGCAGCTTTGATGAACTAAGAAAAGCTTAGTACTCAGTCATCGCGTATGCGGAAATGGATAGTATTTGACTAATGGCCAGAGTGTACGCGCTCGGTTTCCCCACATAAAAGAAAGACCCTGTGTCAAAACTCGTCTCAGTGTGTGTAGGCAGGGAATAGTGTAAATATGTTGCGATGCAATTGATGTCGGCTCGATGCATGTGTACTGTGTTGAAGTGGCTGTCGGCTCGGGACGAGAAATCGGGGGAACCGAGATCGAATTCCAGTTCTTCTTACAGTTCTTTGTTAGTCAAGAGTCGTTCTGCTAAAAATTCCTGTGTCCGAGCTAAAAAAGATGGAACTATTCCAATACGGTCTTGATTTATTAAGTTTTCTTGTGGTGTCCCCTCCTCATAGGTAGACTATTGCCAGGCTTGTTTTCCGCATTAGTAGACCATAGATCTGCGTTTGCTCTCAACGTAAATGTTTGCAGACATTCTCTTTTAATATGTTTTAAGTTACAAAAAAGTGGAGAGCTATGATCAACCTGAACTCCTGACAAAAACGGTACAGGAAAATGTTGAATCACTTCTTTTTAATCAGTTCATGCCTGAAGAAATCAAATAACTTGCCTTCTAACATGGCTGCCTTCTTTGTGTTTCCTTGACGAAATCTACCTCATTCATAGGAGAGTATCCAATTCAGCAGCTGGGTTAGTCCACTATACTATAATAGACTTGCTCAACATATTTGCATGAGTGAATTCTATTCACTTATATATATATATATATATATATATATATATATATATATATATATATATATATATATATCCATTAATCACTCAATAGCTTTTCCTTTCATTTGGAGTGACTTCACTAATCTACTTGTGTCTCAAATCACCTGCTATTAACCAATATCCAAGAAATCCCAAGTTAAGCGATAGAGGCAAGAGGTTACTGTCAATGAATGAAACTTTGGGAAGAGAGAGAGAGAGAGCGTGGGAAGACATTGAAAGATAGGATTACTCGAGACAGAAATTTTCGATCAATGTTGCATTAATATTTTTAATATCGTACTTGGCTTGAATACGATAAGACGGAGAAAATTTCGACAAGTGGAAAGGACCAGAGAAGACATTATTATCTTTCAACTTATGGTTGCCACTAATAATTTCAGCAGTGAAACTATGAGACTTGCCAAACTAGTATAGTGTTAAATTCATGAAATCGATGTACCAAAAAGAAGAAAAAAAACTATTACCGTTAAGATATTATAGAAAAGTCACAGGGAAACTATTTACTTTTTTCTCACTTTCACGGCACTTAAATTATGGAAATACTTTTGCAAACGTTTGCATAGAATAGACATGAATTGAATCGTGTATGTAAAAATCATGTATGCAAGATTACTGTACAATATTAAAAAAAATATGAAGTCAGATTGATTATTAAACATATTAGCTTTCTGTACTTATGTCGTCTGAGTAATCGAATAGAAACAAAAGCTGTCTGCCAAAGCATTTCCTTCGGGTATTAATATAAATGCATGCAGGAAATACCATGATTTATAAGGCAGTCAGTTAAGTGTTATATGTGATACACGCTTGGGTGACCCTGTCTCCAGCTGGATAGAAGATATTTCGCATTAGATTGCCATGACATTCTGTGGTAGACTGGTTGCCAACCACGGCTATACTAACAAAATATGGCCTGTTATGCAACTCATAACTTGAGGAAAGCGGCTGATTAATACTTTCCGTAAGGGTATTTGCAACAAATAATGCAACAATTTCAACTGAAATTCGAACTCAGCTCTCCGATTTCTCATTCCGAGGCGGTATCCACTGCACCACAATTTATATCCACGAGTAGACTTCCAAGAATATAGATAAACACAATCGAGCTACCGTATTTGCTAACCTATCGCTTGTAACTCAATGTGGAAATAATATCTTCTTCTTCCTCGTCTATGTGTTGTGTCTATTCGAAACATCTCCCTATACCTTATAGCTCCTCACACGCTTTTTTTCTTCTTCTTCTTCTTCTTCTTCTTCTTCTTCTTCTTCTTCTTCTTCTTCTACGTTCCCTGTCCCTTCAGAACGTAGGCGATCATGGTTCTCCATGTCTCCCTATCCCTTGTGGCTTTTAGTATGTTTACTCCTGTTGCTCCTGGCAACCCTCGTTCCGTCATCCACCTGATCAGACCGTGCAAATATGTTATCCGCTGCCTTCATCTGTCTCTCCTTCCTTCTATCTGACCAGTCAGTATCAGTTTCTCCAGGTTCTCCTTCCTCATTGCATGTCCCATGAACTTCAGTTGTCTCTTCCTGATGCTCAGCATCAATTTCCTCTTTGTTGTCATTCTTTCCAATACCTCATCGTTGCTTGCATGCTCAGTCCACGATATCCGTAGCATCCTTCTGTAAAACCACATTTCGGCCGCTTCCAGTTTTTTCCTCATTTTCGATGATATTGTCCAGCATTCACTGCCGTATTGAAGGACTGACATCATGTAGCACTCTAGCACTCTTTTCTTCGTTTCTATTGAAACTTTCCTGTGTGTTAGTATTTTGCTCATCTTCTGGAACGCGTCATTTGCCATGCCAATTCGGCTTCCATGCCACACTTTCCATCTTCTGTTAGAACACTTCCTAGGTACTTAAACTTTTGTACTTGCTTGATTCTGTTATCCCCCACCTGTAGTTGCACATTTTGCTGATGACCATGCACTCAGTTTTCTTAGACGCGTTGCTTTCCCCGTTATTTCTCTTCCTGATTTTAATTATCAATTTCTATTTCGTTTCCTTTCTCAGAAAAACCTGGTCGTTCGGTTCATGGTATCCTTATTTCGGTTGCTAAAAGTTTTTCCTTCATTTTCAGTATTCGCTTCCATATTGAATGACAGGCTTCACATAGCAATTCAGCATTCTCTTCTTGATTTCCAGCAAAATTTTCCCGTCTTTCAATACTCTACTCAGTTTCTAGAATGAATCCAAATTTTAATCTTCACCAAGCCGATACTTAATATTCCCCACTTCTGTGAAATAGTTCTGCACATAATGAGGCTGAGAGCATTGAAAAATTATTAAAAATTAACCTTACTTCAAGTATAAATCGGATAAACTTTGAATTTATAATAAAAGTATTGTTCATTTAATTACTATAGAAATTAACTGACACTCTCTGATATTCTGTATTTTCGTTTCAAGTATAAATCGGATAAAATTTGAATTTATAATAAAAGTACTGTTCGTTTAATTACTATAGAAATTAACTGACGCATTCTGATATTCTGTATTTTCGTTTCAAGTATAAATCGGATAAAATTTGAATTTATAATAAAAGTACTGTTCATTTAATTACTATAGAAATTAACTGACGCTCTCTGATATTCTGTATTTTTACACGAGTTAGATCAAATAAAATTATTGCGTTGATATAATATCTCGTCTAAAGCAGACAAATATCCAATTTCAAGATTTTACATAATATCTTTAATCATCGTTTTGTGGTTTTTTGGTTGATGAATTATTTGCAAAAATTTTGCTTTTTTATCGTTACCTTTACGGTTGACTTTTAGAGGAGCAACACCGCTGAATTTTCTACCTACCCATCTATTTACATCTAAAAACTGCCATGCCACGCCAAGTGAACAGTGATAAATCTACTGCATTTCTTTTAATAACGGAGAAATTCAACGCATACAGCGTAGTATCATATACTCCCGAGAAGATGCTTCAATAATGCTTTTGATCTTAAATACTTCAATTCTATATCAATCATTTTCTATGCAAAACATCCACATACTATGGACGTATAATTCATAAATTTATGCTTTTACGACAAATTCATACAGTAAACATCTACCATTAGTATCTCTTTGGCTTGGTATTTTGTGAACAATACTATAAATAAACAAGAGCATTGACAGGAGATGATGGAAATGACAAAAGCGAACACAGTAGAGAAAATATATAAATAAATAGAGAAGCAAGAAAAACGAAGGAATATAATTAGGGTAGTTACCTATATTCTTACAGAATAAAAATGTGTGGATTTTAAGAGCTGTGAAATCAATATAAAAAAAGGCGATACGAAGGCCCGTAGCGGTAAAAAAAATATAAAACTGGAGTTCTACCTAATTTATTTGCTAAACTATTCACCAGTTATGAAACAATGGAAGCTTAAAAAATTGCTTGCGGCCATCTCACGTTTAAACACCAGTCATGAAAGTTAAGTAAGGTCTAGCTTAGTCAGTACCTAGATCAGCATTTTTTAACATTTTTTTTATCGCGGCGTAACACTTAAACAAATTACAAGTCTCAAGGAACATATGCAAAAAAACAAAATTATATACTATATTTTTATCATAATATTTTCATCGTAGTTCAATTATTATCAAAGTATATATTTTCGAATAACTGGTTTAAGAAAAAATAATTACTTCTTTGTCAAATGTTTCGATAATGCTAAATAAAATCCACACTATTCCTTTATAATACTTTATCAGAAAGTTTTCATTCACATCCAAACGTAAAAATAAGCACAAGAAACCGAGGAAGGTTGATGCAAGCGATGGTGTTTCCCGTCGGTGAAGGGGTCGGCGAACAACAAGACAGGTGTTTGAGAAATACATCCTGTCGGGGCCTGGAGCGGATGTCGTTTGACCTTATTTCCGACAGCGGCGGAAATGACTACGGAGGCAAACAGAACAGGTGTCTCTTGGAATTACGTGGGCCTTGCGTGGGCGAGGCAAAACCGGAAGGAAAGTCCCGGTTCTAGAAGACTATAAAAAGACCTCGACACACGGATTCGCCAGCAGAGAACGGCCAGTGGAAGCAGAGAGACACCTCAGTCAAGACTACACTCCCGTCGACCCATTCTATGTGCGCTCTCACTCTTCCATTCTCTATTCCACACGGGTTCGTCGTCAGTAATAAAAATATAACCTTAATTTTTATATATGCGTGTTTGTTGTTTTGTCGTCGTACGGCGATATATAACATCATATACCTAGAATATAAATATAAACAAAAGGAAAACAGACAACTGCATTATCAGTTTTATATTTATTTATCCTTTACTAGAAAGTTTGAAAAGATGGAATGATGTATCATAACAATATGTATCATAACAATATGTATCATAACAATATGTATCATAACAATATTACAATAACCAAGGTTATATTGTGGGGGGTGTAGTATTAGATCTTAAATTAAATAAAAAAGTTAAAAGTACATTAGCTTCTCTCACTTGTTCTCGCGGACCACTTAGGGACCTTTTGAGGAACCTTAGCGATTTGGAGAACCTAGGTTCAGTAACACTGACATAGATGGTCGATGGCTTAGGAATACAAGAAACTGTAAGCGTTGCTGTGTAGATTGTTTGATGGATTGGGGCTGTGATTATTATTCGAGGTAAAGTTAAAATTCCTGTTGAGTTCTTTAAATCTCTCCACACCTATAAAATAAATAGTAGAGCAGAAACTACTAAAAAGCTTTTGGCTATCATTAGAATATTGAGGATTTCCATCCAAAAACTAAGCAAAATTTTAAAAACAGTAAAATTACGTTACTAATACAGCAGTGAGTACTTAGCTGTTATGTAATATCTGTCTTTTTATTTGACACTGAAATTCTAATATAATCGGAAAATATGACACCAAAATCCGAGGACGCATTGGAATGCCGAATGATGCATTAGAAAAGCTGAATAAATATACAGTACATCAGTTAAATGCCATACGTGATAGACGATTGAACGATCATATCTCGAAAGCGACATGACTGACTGGGCAGAAGATTATCCCGCAGTAAGTTGCCATTGTTTTCTGCGGTAGACTGTTTGCCTGCCAAGGCTATAGAACCCAATATATTCCTTTATTTAACCCATAAATGGAAGAAATAGACGGATTCATATCGTTCTCCCCTAAGTTATTGCAACGAATTCAATTGAAATTCAAGCTCGGTTCCTCGATTTCACCTTCCGAGCCTATATCCACTGCACCACAACACACAACGAACAAAAAAGATTTGTTAAAAAAAACAAAAACAAAAAAGATTGATATCTAAGTCACTGAATACTCAGTAATCTCCCTACAAATGAAAATGATAGATTTGAAGCAACATAAATTTGGTTCTACAATAGCATACTAAGAATACGATGAACATGTGATTAACTTCCTTTTCCGTTCCCCATCTTCTTCCGACTGCTCCCTTCTAGACAGCATTTCTGACAATATAGATAAGGCTATTTTCTACCACCCATTCGCTCACATATTTGTGTTCGGCGATCTTAATGCCCATCATGCTGAGTGGTTTAAAGACTCTGTTACTCATTCAGCAGGCATCCACGCCTTGAACATTGCTATTTCACAATCCCTTACGCAAGTAGTGGATTTCGCCACACGCTTTTCAAGCACTCCCTCAGGACACGCCTCTCTACTAGATATATGCTTTACCTCTGCACCTGATTCCTGCCAGGTCTCGCAGCTTTACCCTCTCGGCAACTCCGACCATGCTGTTGTCTATCTTAATATTTCTGTTCAGTCTCACTCCCCACAGGAGCCTCCTACTTATAGGACCCCCTACTGCTACCAAAGAGCTAACTGGGACGCCTTCTCCGACTTCCTTTGCGAAGTCCCTTGATAGAAAGTGTTCGATCTCCCAGTTGATGACTGCGCCTCTGAGATTTCGCCCTGGGTAAAAACTGGCATTGATGCCTTCATACCTACCGAGAAGTTTCATCGCAAACCTCATTCTTCCCCATTGGTTCTCTCCTGCCTGTTCGGCCGCCATTGCCCACAGGTATCACTACTTTCGACTACTTTCGACTATTTCGGAGACAGTCATCTGACTACAATACGCGCCTATTCACGTTTGCTCATAACGAGTGCAAAAGAATCCTGAATGACGCCAAGCAGTTGCTTGCTGAGAGAATGAGACAGCGCATAGCTGACAGCAAGTTCAGCTCCAAAGATTATTGTCGGTTATGCAAACGGGTGCTAAACAATAGCAAATCCTCTATCCCTCCTTTATTCAATGTATTTGAGGTCCTCACATCATCAGCGGACAAAGCTGAGTGCTTTGCTCGCAGATTCTCACCCAACTCCACATTTGACTCATCTGGAGTACCCTCACTCGACTTCCCTGTGAGAACTGAGGCTAAACTGTTCGGTATATACATTACCCCGACAGTAGTTTCCTGTGTAATATCAAAACTTGACCCCCAAAAGGTGAGAGGTGGTGATGGAATCCTGATGATTGTCCTTAAGAAATGTGCCCCTGAACTCTCCTCTGTCCTCTCTAACCTATATAACTACTGCCTCTCTGCTTTCTGTTTTCCTGCATGCTGTAAGTCCTTTTCTGTCGTTCCTGTATTTAAAATCTCTGGTGAACCCTCGGGCCCATCCAACTATTGCTCTATCAGCCTTCTACCTATTTTCGGGAAGGTGTTCGAGGCCATTATTAATGCTGAAATTGTTCAGCATTTTACTGCCCATAAACTCTTCTCCGACAGGCAGTATGGTTTCCGCTTTGCCAGGTCCACGGCCGATATGAAACCGACCATTACGGAGTACATGTTTTAGGCCATTGAGGAGTCTGGCGAGGTTCGCGCTGTTGCTATGGACATCTCCAAGGCTTTTGACAGGGTTTGGCACGCTGGCCTTCTATGTAAGCTACGTGGTTACGGTATTACCGGACGATTACTAAATCTGATCCAATCTTTCCTAAATAAAAGCATCATGAATGTTGTCTTGAATGGGCGTACCTCCACATTTTACTGTACAAGCGCTGATGTTCATTAGGTTTCTATCCTAGGCCTGACCCTATTTCTTTATTTTCATATATGACCTCCCAGACGAGATTAAGAGCCAAGTAGGCATCTACGCAGAGGAAACCACAATTTAATCCTGCATCAGTCAGAAACCCGGCGTGGCAGACAAACATAATCGCGGTATTGATCTTGAAAGTGATCTACATTCTCTGGTGATTTGCGGTAAGAATTGGCTTGTAAATTTCAATGCATCTAAGACCAAGCTGATGTCTCTCAGTCATCACAGGCATTCTTTTCTGTCTCCCATAAGCTTGGACCAAGCGAGTCTCTCCGAGGGCAATACACTGCGCCTCCTCGGTCTTACCCTCTCTACTGATCTCAAATGGAACCACTACATTGAGTCAATAGCTAAATCCACTGCTAGGAATGTTGGGTCACTCTTTCGAGCCAGGATGTTTTTCCCGCCTGAAACCATCCTTCATATGTACAAATCAACCATTCTTCCGTGCATGGAGTACTGCTGAGGTGTCCCCGCTGTTCATCTCCGTGTTCTTTACAGGCTCCAATGGAGAATAAGTAATGTGATAGGTACCGACTTGGCGGCTCGACTACAGCCACTTTCCTACAGACGGGATGCGTCATCCCGTTGTCTGTTTTATAAATATTTCCATGGCTTCTGCTCCAACGAACTTAAGTCACTGGTGCCTCTGCAAAAGGTGTTTACTCGTGCAACCATCTTGGAAACTGGGTCATACCCATTCACATTTAGATCAACTAAATGCAAACGACAATTCCACTCCTGCAGCTTATTTTCTCACACTTCCCGCTTATGGAACTCGCTTCCTTATTCTTGCTTTCCTGACGGCTACAACCTCCAGGAATTTAAATGCAAGGTTAATACTCATCTCTTAACCACTTGACATTAGTTCTTTCTTCACCACCCTGTATATACTTTCCTTTCTCTCCATCTTTGTAACTGTCGTCACACCTGTATTCCCTTCCTTCTCTTCCTCCTTTCTAAAAGTTCGTCCTTTTCTTCACTCTCCTTTGATCTTTTTACTCTTATTTAGCCCCCTGCTTATCGGTGGCGTTACCGCCTTGCTCGGAGTGATATGATTAAAAAAAAGTTTTAGAGAGAATAGAAACAACAAGAAAATGTATACTTAGCACCAAAACAAGGCTGCTGAAATTACATTCGCGCATATAGAGGAAAATGGGTTTGAAAGATTTGGTATTTAAAAAACAGATTAAAGTTATGAGCCTTAAAAGCAAACGGCATTTAAACTTTCCAGCGAGCTTGAATATTGACGAGACAAGTTTTAATAGAGATAACAAAAAGTTAAAATTTATTGAGAGTCACAATAAAATGTCGATAGCTATGATCGCCATGATTGCCAACGCTGTGAAGGGAGACGGTATATAGAAAAAAAAGTTACGGGGAACAAATGAACCTCTAAACTTTTTTCAACATCGTTTATTCTTATTATTTATAATTAATTTCTTATCGCTTTCACTGAATTTAAAAGAAAAAAGTAATGTTTAAGTTATTAAATTAAAATGCCGTCAATGCACTAATTGTTGAATTTTAGTGAAACTTCCAAAACTGAATTTATTCTTTGGCTATAAACTGCGCATAATCATAGATAGATAATAAATGATTTTTTTTTCATCTTCACTGACATTTCAGATTGTGGAAATAAGTTTTCTGGAAATATCACGTTAGCAATTTTGAGGAAAAATCGATGTTAACCGAATAAAACTTATAGGCATTTTGTCACTGTTTTCTTCAGCAAGGTTTTATCACATATTTCTGTTATTATTCAGTGATAAGAGAGGCACGTGTTTTTAAGATTATAGCGTTTCAAATTTTATTTCATTGTTTCTCTAATTTTACTCTTACCATTTTTGATTTTGTTCTAAATCTATACAGTGTGAAATGAACCAAAACGGTCTAAAAAGGAATATCCAACATGTATAAAGTTGCATGAATGCAAATGATACAAAACACGTTTTCCCATTCTTCCTTAAACTGTGAGAAACAGCAAGTGCCTGTTTTACACTCTGGGCAATTACTTAGTGAAACACAATACTATTTATAGTCTAATGTTCAATAAAAACCCAAGTGAGATCCAAAATTCTTTTCAACATACAGGATAATATATATTTAGATATTATGTAGAATCCTTGGTATTTGGTAAGGTAAATGCCACAGGAGATAAAATCTAAAAAGAAGTCAGTTTTAGAATTTATTGTTAAAATTTAACAGAGTATTATCTTTATTCTTTTTTAATCATATCACACCGAGCAAGGCGGTAACGCTACTGATGTGCAGCGGGCTACATAAGAGTGAACAGATTAGAAAAGAGAAAGCCGGAAACCACAGTCTAAACAGGGAACAAGGGATGAACCTTTCACCTGTTCAATAGACGTGGGTAGAGTGTGAAAGGGGTGATAGGTAGATCTATCTACACCAATTTAAAAAAAAGAATGAAAAGATTGGAAAAGAGAAAGTCGGAAACCACATCCCCAACTAGGAACAAGGGATGAGCCTCTTCACCTGTTCAATAGACGTGGGTAGAGTGTGAAACGGGCGATAGGTAGATCTATCTACACCAATAATCAAGAGCAAAAGTTATATGTTTTGATTTCATAAATCCATAGGTAAAAATATATTTCGCTTTCTCTCTTATCACTACTCGTCAGATCAAATTCATACAACAATGAGTAAGGCGGAAGCCTTGGCCGAGATTTAAAATAAACGTCATTAAGAAGAACTGAATATTGACGCAAAGATTTAAAACGTTCTCTTTTTTCTTCTTTTTCCCTTTTTCTATTTCACTTGACTTTTTCGGGATATATATTTTCGATATTTATCGGGGGTACCTCGACACAAAACCTATCTAAGAATACTCGCTTACAGTACAACTGTGTAAATTTTCAAGAAAATTGGTTCAGCTGTTTCCTAGTCTATATGTAACGGACACACACACATACACACAAAGTTTCATTTATAAATAAGTTTAGATATATTATGACTAGTTTGGTTAATATTCATATTTCCATAGTTTCAGAAGAAAACGTAAATATTCCTCAACCTACTTCAGTGATATTGCTATAACTTCAGAATTGCAGAACATTATACACCTGATAAATGGAAAGATGAAGACTCCTTTATAAATTGCCGGCAGGAAAATATAGGTTTAATAAGGCATTCCAGCAATAGAATAGATGACTGAAAACGAAAGAAAAACGACTATTTAATTGGATTTAACTTGTCATGGAAGGATCAGTTCAAACATATTCTGAAAAGAACATGACATGTTGATTCTCAGAAACGATAAGTACCGTTCCGGTGGAGAAGTTCCAAGTTGGGAAAATGTCAGTCAGTCAGTTAAGTGTCATACGTAATACACGCTTGGGCGATCATGTCTCGAAGGAGACATGAAAGACTGGGCAGAAGATTATCCCGCAGTAGGTTACCATTGCTTTCTGCGGTAGACTAGTTGCCAGCCAAGGCTATAAAACCCAGTCTGTTCTATTATTTGAGCCATGACTGAAGGGAAGAGACGGATTGATACGTTTCCCAAGGGTATTTGTGCGTAAGTGAATGCAAAGAATTCAGCAGGATTTCGAACTCTGCTCCCAGATATAGGAATCGATATCCAGTGCACCACAACGCACATGAGAAGATGTATCTCTGCTATTAGAGATGAACTGAATAAAAAATAATGGAAAATACAAACATGGTTCAAACATATGACCTTCACGTTTGTATGAAGTATTCTACTTATTGAAAGATGTAGGTGGAAAAATAGAAGAGTCGTATTTTTTATAATCGTGTCATATTATCCAAGATATTGATCACATATCTGGGATGTCTTAATAGAGTTTAAAAGCGTATCTGCGTTCTTTTGGGTGATGTATACTTTACACCCTTCAGCACCTTTTGGGAAAAAGAGAGTTTGCAATCCTCTAGCTGCACTCTCACAATTTTCATGTCATATACTCTAAAGAGGTTTATCCCTGGATTCCCCAACAGTCGACCTTTGAAATTGCGACAGGCCATACTCTGTACACAAGGGTAAATCATCTGCAAGAATCTACTTCCATTCTTGAAATAAAAGTAAGTTCCATCTGCAGAGATTATTTTTTGTTGTTTGTGTTAACAGATCTCTGGCAGGATGCTTTCCAAGTGACTACAATCTTGAACACTTTAAATCTAAGATTAACCATTATCTTTCCTGCATAGATCCAATGAACTTCTTTTATTTTTCTGTTCATACAACCCAACAAGGTCCTGGTCATGACTGTAAACTGCATCTAGCAGCAAGACCTCTTATTGGAAGGTTATGAAGAGTATAGAACCAACTCTTGTTTTGCTATTGTTCCCAGGTCCAACCAGACACGTAGTGGTAGCACCTGTTAGAGTCCCATCTCTGGGCAAATAATTAACCCCCAAACTGGGGTCAAAATACTATAAAAGTATAAAAATACAAATTTATAGAAATATATAAACATTTATAAAAAGATTACATTTTTTAAGGAAAAATATTACAAACAATATATTTTGGAAGAATGAATTATTACCATAACACATTTTTGAAGGAAAAAATATTTCTCAGCAAGGCTCTTTTGAATACAAAACAAGAAGACATATTTAGTTTTCTAAAAAAAAAAAAAGAATTAAATCCTAAAAAATAAATTAAAATGAGACTAAATAAATGTTCTCACTATAAACGAACATTAAACAAACACCTTAAAACACCACCTTTTTGGCATTGAATAAACCAAAAAGATTAATATGCAGAAAAAACTCAAAATTCAAACTCAAACAACCCCACACCTTTTACTTTGAGTGACTTTTGGGATTTCAATTCAGTGAATATAAGAAATAAAATATCTAAACATGTTTGAAAATGCAAAGTCTGTTTTGTTAGTGAATGATGTAATACGAGAGGGAGAATCTATGAGAGCAGTTAAATATAAAGGAGAATTAGATGGAATAAAATGGAATAATATGAAAAGAAAGTTTAGTGTGATAAGAATTGTTTGAAAATCTGAAGAGCATTGTAATGGAATAGTTTTTATTACTGAAAGACGTAGTATATGTCTTTGACTGCTCCAGAGATAAAAAAAAAGAGTAAATGCATTTCCTTAATCCGTTTGCATGCAAGATATTTAAATGTTAAAGACGTACATGACTATATCAGAATGGATTCGACTTGCAAATTAAAACTTACTGAAAAAATATGTTCTACATAGAATATATTTGTCTTGTCTTTGAACATATTCGGATAGTGAAAACTTATAAGTTTTTCTTTTATGAAAAATCAGGAACCAAAATAAAGATATTTTCCTCACTTTTAAAAGCAGGAACTATTCAAGGAATCTAACATTTATTCAGTTTTTGTAACCAATGTAGAAGTGCATTACTCATAAACAACAACATTTCCGAGTAGAAACTTAAGCTACACCCAGCGGCAAGGGATCGAAGGATTGCTAATTTTGAAGAGCGTGAAAAAAACGTCTTAATTGTAGTTGTTTACAAATCACCCCTGACCCGTAGCATGCATGAAAGTTCCAGCTACAAGCAATTACGTTTAAAATATATTAAGCTGAAGCCATAAAATTCTTTTAAAAATTTTATGTTTTGGCATTTTGTAACCCCTATCGCTTAATATGCCACAAAACAAAATCATTCCGCGAACATGAAAGTAATGCTTCATGATATATATTCATATAATATTCGACAATTCAAAGTGTATTCCAAGATATAACTTCAACAGAACTACAATCTAAGACACACCTATCAACTTCTTTATCAATGACGTTTCCCAAAACATGTTTATGCACAAAAGATGAGTATAAACTACCATATATTCAAATGTGAAAGTGGAATAACATTTCTGTTTATTACTTCAAAGACACAGAAAGAATTTGTATACCGTTAGAAATCATGCAAAATCAAAATAAGCATCATAAATTGGCTAAGAAGAAATGTAATTAGAGTTTCTAAGTCTTTCTTTCCCGGCGGAAATGTGACTGAAATAACATTGATTGTCAAAATATTCGTGAAATTATAACTTAGATGAAAGCGGGTGACAATTCCTCTGGTGTTACTTGCGACTATAATTAGAAACGTCACTGAATCCAAAGAAAATTGACCATAAAACATTTTTAGATGGATATTAAATATAGCAGATATTCGGATATTGTTTTTCACACAATAAGACAGCTGATGTCTAATCAATGTAGAATGGGTACTGAACACTAGTATATGTGGGTAAAAAACATACGAAGAGGATTATATTTTGAGAATATGTAGGATGAATAACGTTTAAGCCGGAAAGGTTAAGATCTTAGTGATCGGGGAACAATCTGTCGATAGCCTTTTTCATTTAATTAACAGTTCTCAGGGGAACTTGGGGGAAAATTCTTCATTACCAATAGTATGCGAAGCCAATGCGGACGTGCCGACCAAAAGTGCGTGTCATGGCGGTTTCTCTCTCTGTGGCTGCAAGCCTGAATCTGCACCTATCCCATTACTATGGCAGATCTACAGAGCCATTCTCTGGGTCCAAGAGTTCAAACATTTCCAACTAAGACACACCATTCTGCATCAAGAAACTCCAATTTAACTTCTTGTTCAAGTCGGGAGTTAATCGTTTTATATCCTACGTATCATCATACTATCTACCTTTACCTCCTCCTTTTTATGTATGTGCCAGTGATATAGTGGATAGTAGTTAAGAATGATTAGTCGAAGGGTTAAGTTAGATTTCCATTTAAAATAGCCTCGGGAACTATATGAATTAATTTATTCTACACCAGCAATGAGTTAAATAGCTAAACTTCTACCTAGAAATATCTATCTTATTACCGAAAACTAATAATATTTTCTAATATACACTAGAAAAAATAATTATCCGTTGTAAAAAAATATCTTTAAATAAACAGCAAAAGTTTGATAGTCCGTAAAATATATTGTATAAATTGAAACAATTATTCATCCTCGTCCGATATTCATTAAGAATGATTAAGAGAAATAGATTTACTTCTTCGAGACCGAGATTTTGTGGAAATGCTTCCTACATGTTCCTCATTCCCTTGACATCCTCTCTCCCTAATTTATTCCACTCACTTTTCTGGTGGAGATGGCTATAAATCAAACAGAGTTTGACGAGGGTATTCAAGTGAATTAGATTATAATGTCTACATCTGCGCAACGGATAAACCACACAAAGGGAACTGAGACAGACGACTTCTGACAGACGAGGCTGTATCGGTCTGTTGGATGCTGAGTCAGTCAATGTGCGCCTTGCTTACGCCAACCCGACTGGCACTGAAAACTTTCGCCTCATTCATCCTTGAGATCGAGGAAATAGCCTGTACCACTATTCGGCGTATTCTGCTTGTATGCGTCCTTAAATACTATCAAGTGTTACTCCTTATTTATTATTCTTCTTCTTCTATGTGCCCTGTCCCTTCAGGACGTAGGCGATCATGGATCTCCACGTCTCCCTATCCCTTGTGGCTCTTAGTATGTTTGTTCCTGTTGCTCCTGGCAACCCCCGTTCCGTCATCCACCTGATCAGACCCTGCAAATATGTTATCCGCTGCCTTCCTCTGTCTCTCCTTCCTTCTATCTGTCCAGTCAGTATCAGGTTCTCCAGGCTCTCCTTCCTCATTGCATGTCCCAGGAACTTCAATTGTCTCTTCCTGATGCTCAGCATCAATTTCCTTTTTGTTGCCATTCTTTCTAACACTTCGTCGTTGCTTGTATGCTCAGTCCACGATATCCGTAGCATCCTTCTACACTGTTTTATTTGTAAATGCAATATGATGCCGAACTGAAATTGTTCGACATATAATCTTAAATTAAGATATTACGAAAATATAAAAGAAAGAATATATAGAATAAAATACTCTTATTTCAGTTGTCATGTCTTTTCAGTGTGGAGTTAACCATGGCTCTCTACAGCATTCTATAATTTTTACCTTTAATTAACCTTTTAACCACATTTTCCTATCACTACCATCTATTATTCTAAAAATATTGGGTAAAAGCAGCTTTTTTCTCGCGTTCCCGTCTGTGGAACTCCCTTCCATATACTTCCTTTCCTGCCGGCTACAACATCCAGGAATTTAAATGCAATGTCAATTCTCATTTCTTATCCACTTGACTCTAGTACATTCTAAAAACCCCGTATATATTTTTCTTTCTACTTTTTCAACTGTCGTCACACCTGTGTTCCCATCATTATCGTGCCCTTTCTCTGACACCCTCTTTAACTGGTTCGTCTTTCTCTTCACTCTCCTCCTGTAGCCTCCTGCACATCAGTTGTGGTACAGCTATGCTTGGGGTGAAACGATTAGAAAGAAAAATTCTGTCCAAGTTTTTATCAGTATCCCACTGTAAAATCATATCTCGGTGTCTTCATGTTTCATTTTTATCAGCATACTGTTATACTCTGACGGGAATACAGGTTGTGTTAGGGTAAGAGAGACGTGTCTTATGGAATTAATCTTCCCGTAACAATTATTGCGGACTAGAATGGAAGTCCAAGCTATAACAGTGTAACACAAAATAATATAAAATAAAACAAATGACAATATACGTATTAAAACATAACAATTACAATGAAATACAAAATGTTGTAAGTCTAAATATATGGAAAACTTTTAAATTCGATAATATATATTTATTGTGTATGTGACATTTGTGTATGCTTACGTGATAAAGACGTGTGATGAAGAGTCGAAAAAGTCACGAAATAGTAAGTCATAGCAAATGAACGCTTAACAGAGTGGGGTAATTTTTTTCGAAAAGTCATAGCCGCAGTTGTGAAACTGTCAAAGAGAATGACAGGGAATATTATTGCCCATTGATAAACTTAAGAAGCGTCCACTGGCGACGGATTTCAAGAAATCATGTAACATAACCAACATTAGTATGCATTGCCAAATGAGTGTAGATAACAGGACAGTGAACTAATTAATCTGTTATGTTTTAGCTAAATGGACTCGTTTGTAATTAGGATACGCATTTTCTTAGAAATACATGAATAAACGGATTTAGCAATCATTGGGTTAGGCGGGTAAATAACAGTCTGTGATCAGCTAAATCATCAGCTATAATCAATTTGAAGTATGTTACTTCGATCGCTATCAAATCGAAAGTCTGGTAACAGATTTTGACACAGCTGGACAATTTTTGTGAATGTGTATGAAACATTGGAGCATTTGAATTAAAAAAATATTGCATATACTTTCAATAATTCGTATGTTATTTTCAAGTTATTTATAACTAATATTAATTATTACCCACAGGCGACGCATTTCAGGTCAAGTAGGATAACTAAGACTAGCATATATTGCATATATGAATACAGATAATTAAACAGTGCACTTGCTTTCATAACGTGATTCTATCATGTCTATTCCGATGTATATTGGGGATACTGTGAATTATATTTGTTACAATACATAACATACGATTTTATTTCTTCTGATTAATAGGTTCTTCTTCTTCTTCTTCTTCTTCTTCTTCTTCTTCTTAATATTCTGTATCCCCACAGAACGTGGTCGATCATGGACTTTCACTTGGCTTTGTTTCTTCTCGCTCTCAATATTTTTCCAATCTGTCCTAAAACCCGCTCGTCCATCAATTTGCCCAAGCATCTCGAATATTTCTCTATGTTGCTTTTCCCCGTCTATCTTTCCTTCTATGCGTCCTGTGAGTATTAGATTCTCCAGGCCCCCTTTCCACATTACGTATCACAGAAACTTCAGCTGTCTCTTCCTGATGTAGAGTCTGAGATTTTTTCTCGTTTGTATCCTCTCCAGCACGTCATCGTTGCTCAAATGTCCGGGCCATACTATCTTCGGCATTCTTCTGTATAACTATTGCTGCTGCCTCGAGCCTCTCCCTCATCTTTCACTGTCATACAAGTGGACAAATATTACATAGCAGTCCAACTCTCTTCTCTTTGTTACCAATGAGATTTTCCTGTCTCTCAGTACTTTGGTTAGCTTTTCAAATGCCTCCTTGATTATGCCAATGTATCTTCAATGACAAATTTTCCATTATCTGTCATAACGCTTTCCAGGTATTTAAATTTCTTTACTTCAGTCAGTCAGTTAAGTGCCATACGTGATACACGCTTGGGCGATCATGTCTCGTTCGAGACATGACTGACTGGGCAGAAGATTATCCCGCAGTAGTTTCCCATTGCTTTCTGCGGTTGACTGGTTGCCGACCAAGGCTATAGAATCCAATCTGTCCTGCTATTTAACCCATAACTGGAAGGAAGAGACGGATTAATACATTTCCCAAGGGTATTTGCGCGTAAGTGAATACAATGGATTCAAATGGAATTCGAACTCGGCTCCCCGGATTCTCGTTCCGAGCCGATATCCACTGTACCACAAATGACTTAATTCTAGACGCTATCCCTTATATATCACCACCAATAATAGAAGAACTATGACATATTTTTATTAACGAGTATTTATTCCTAAGTACTTATAATTTTTTTTTGTAGAGACCAACATGTCTAACTTCAGCGTAACTGCAACGTTCCAAATCTTCAAAGCTTTATTGCATTACTAAATAGTAAATTTTAGAAAGGTAGAATAATTTCTTTTACTTTCAACGAAAGATCAAATATCTTTGTGAAAACGTTTGAGAAAAAGGCGCCTTTGAGGATTAAAATGCCTAGTAAGATACATTATTTGCGGTTATAACATTAACAACGTAAGTCAGTCATTTAAGTGTCTTACGTGATACATGTTCTAGACATGACTAACTGGGTAGATTTTCTCTTGTATGTTGCTATTACATTCTGCGTTAGATTTGTTACCAACCAAGGCTATAGAACCCGATCTGTTCTGCCATTTACGAAATAGCTATAAAGAAAAGACGGATTAATACATTTTCCAAAGATATTTGCACGTAAATAAATGCAGCATATTCAACTGGAATTCGAACTCGGCTCCTAATTTCTTGTTATGAGACAATATCCACTGCACCACAATGCACCTAACCACGTAGGACATGAAAATTACAGTCTTGGCAGCAAACAGAGAAAAAAGAACTTGCACATACCAAATGTAAGTAATAATCAACACTTGTTATTTGTCAATGATTCATTTTCTTTGTTAAATTATAATAATGTTTGGGGAAATAATAATTTATTGATACAAGTCTAGCTGTTTGATTAGCTGGAGAAAAGAAGTAATGGATTCATATTTTCCTAAGAGTATTAGCCCTTAATTGTATAAAGCTAACGCAACTGGAATTAAAACTCGGCTCTTCAGTTAACAATTCAGAGCCATTACCCATTACACCATCAGTCAGTCAGTTGAGTGCTTTGGCGATCATGTATCGAAAGAGACATGACTGACTGTGCAGTAGATTATCCCGCAGTAGGCTGCCATTGTTTTTCTACAGTAGACTGGTTGCTAGCCAAGGCTACAGAAACCCAATCTGTTTTATTCATTAACCCATAACTGGAGTGAAGAGACGTATTAATATTTTTCCCAACGGTATTTGCGCGTAAATGAATGCTAGGAATTCAACTGGAATCGAACTCAGCTCCACGATTTATCGTTCCGATTTTATCGATATTCACTGCACCACAACGCACACCCATTACACCATCAGTACTTCAAAAAATAAACACCCTCGACATTGCTTTACATGTAATACTACAGGAAATGTTTGTTCATTGGAACACTAACTGTACCCGAACACAGAACAAATTTATGCCAACAAAAGAAATAGAGAAACATGCAGACCACGATTTGGAAACACATAAATTAATCAAGTAATGAACTTAATTACCTGTTGTTATAATTTTAATAGATCATAAGAAATGTTACTCCGAAATCCGAGAGATTGGAAAAGAAAAAATACATTCCTAAAACAAAAACAAATTTCAGGAAACGGCAAAATTCGTTAGAGACAAAAAAATTGTCATTGAACTACTATGTAATGCCGGTTGTCGTATATGGCAGTGAATACTGGAACATATCTTCACAAATGAAGAGGACACTTGTGGCAAAAAAAATCTTGTTCTGCAGATTCTAAGAACACCATAGTCAAGATGTGTGTTAGGAAAATTTTTAAGAAAATCGAAAAAAAAAACGATACTTAAATTTAGAATCAAAAGAGATAATTGAATCTCTAACGGCATTTAATGAGGAATGTAAGCCTAGAGAAATTGACACTCACAGGATGGCAATAAGGACAGGAGAAAAGTGCAAGTTACAAATGAAAGGAAATAATTAAAAATCTTGATAGTCAACTTCCTGAAGAAATATAGCACATAGAAATTCAAAAGAAAATATTTTGAAACTTCCGTATATATAACACAAGAGAAGGGAGGCAATTACCATTAACAGCTTGTGTCGATGGTTGGCAAAACAGGAATATGGTGAGATGTTCAAAAAATACAAGCCTTACTGAAATCTAAAAAGAAATGGCTGTTGTGGAGGACCATAGTTTCGTCACGTTTTTCAAGATCATGGCACATTAAAGATGCGTCTATTGATATTTGCGGAAGTTTTTCTCATATGATCTGGACATTTTTGCAGAATATCCTTAATTGAGACAAAGATTTAATAAAACCTGTTATGCATTAGCACAATAGACTCGTTTGTAATTACGAAACACATTTTCTTGGAAATACATGAATGAACTGCTTTCGCAATCATTGTGTTAGGCGGGTAAATAACAGACTGTGACCAGCTAAATCATCAGCTATAATCAATTTGAAGTACATTACTTAGATCTCTATCAAATCGTCTGGCAACCGATTTCGACACGGCTGAATAATTTTAGTGAATGCGTATGAAATATTAGAGCATTTAAATCAAGAAATGCACCATATACTTTCCTTAATTCGAATGTTATTTTCAAGTTATTTGGGAATACTAATAATTTTAAGCCACTAAATATGGCATTGAACTCTTTTTCACTAGCGTGCCTTGATGGCACATTCCTTTAGGAAATGGTTACTATATGCATGTATATTTTTGATTGTTAAAAACATAATGGCTACTTGAAGTGTTGTGTTCTGAAAAACCATTTCACCATAGTATTCACGGTATATATTAGGTGAATTTTGGTATACATGTTAATAAATTTTTGAGCTTTAATAATTTTTAAATTATTTTCAAACAAAAATATATCTTGATGTATCGCCCGGTTGACACTCCACCCCAGTCTATTGAACAGGTGAAGAGGCTCATCCCTTGTTTCCTGTTTAGGATGTGATTTCCGACTTTCTCTTTTCCAATATTTTCACTCTTTTCTTTTTCTTTTTTTCAATTGGAGTAGATAGACTATACTATCGCCCGGTTCACACTCCGCCCACTATTGAACAGGTGAAGAGGCTCACCCCTTGTTTCCTGTTTAGGATGTGGTTTCCGGCTTTCTCTTTTCCAGTCTTTTCACTCTTACGTAGCCCCTTGCGGTACCGCCTTGCTCGGGGTGATATGATTCAAAACAAAAAAAAGCATAAAAGCACTTAATTATGAAAATGTCAAAACATGATCTTTGTACACTTTTTTTGCTTATGTTCAAACTTGAGCACCTTTCTTCCCAAACTTCTGCAAGTCCCAACAGGACATAGGGAAAGGGGTCCATTAGTGATCGGACAGTTTGAAGGTGGATTCAGAAATTCTGTGCTGGAGATGAGAGCTTTGACGATGAAGAAGGTAGAGGACGGTTTTGCAATCTTGACATCTTTCAAAATTAGCACCGCAACAGTTTCACGTCATTTGCAGAGCATTAGCGAGGTGAAAAATCACGATAAATGGGTTCCTCATAATCTCAATTTAAAAAAAAATAAAAAAAATAAAGTACATTCGATGCGTTTGCTGCGTAACACCAAATATCCATTTTTGATGAAAAGTGGTTTCTTTATGATAACTGTAAGGATGTGCGTTGTGGTGCATTGGATATCGGCTCGGAACCAGAAATCGGAGAGCCGAGTTCGAATTCGAGCTGAATTCATTGCATTCACTTACGCGCAAATACCCTTGGGAAAGGTATTAATGCGTCTATTCCTTCCAGCTATGGGTTAAATAACAGGACAGATTATGTTCTATAGCCTTGGTCAGCAACCAGTCTACCGCAGAAAGCAATGGCAACCTACTGCAGGATAAGCTTCTGCCCAGTCAGTCATATCTCTTTCGAGACGTGATCGCCCAAGCGTGTATCACGTATGGCACTTAACTGACTGAAGCGACCAAGTCAATGGGTTGAACGTGATGAGATCCCTAACATTTCCCAAAGACAAAGTTGCATCAGCAAAAGATTATGGCAAATGTCTGTTGGTCTTCAATTGGTGTTATCCCTGCAGATTTCTGAAAACCAATCGGAACATAAGGCAGATATTTAGCGTGTTAAATCATATGCATGCCTGAAAAAAAAAAAAGAAACCTGCGTTGGTGAATCGATGTTTTACAATTCTTCTCCACGATAATGCGCGGCCTCAAACTCGGGGTACGAAAGTTTAACACATCCTTCATATTCTCCTGATCTTTTACCAACATATTTTCATTTTTAAGGACATAAGCACATATTTAAATATAAAAACCGTTAGGTCCGAACCAGAGGGGGAATCAGCTTTCAACTCGTTTGTTACGCCACAGACAATAACCTTTTATCAACGTGAAATAAATAATCTCGTTGATCTATGGCAGAAGTTCATAGAGGCTCAATGTTCGTATTCGGAGTAGTTTCAACATTTCTACAGTTAATTTTTAAAAAACAAACTTGTATTTCTGAAATTGGCCATTGTTTTTTAACAACCTAATATATTAAAAAAATATTAATCCGTCTCTTCTTTCAGGTTATGGGTTAAATAACAGGACAGTTTGGGTTCTATAAACTTGCCTAGTAAACAGTCTACCGCAGAAAGCAATGACAACCTACTGGGGATAATTTTCTGCCTAGTCAGTCATGTCTCTTTTTTCACCTATGGCGCTTAACTGACTGAATGTATATATATATATATATATATATATATATATATATATATATATATATATTATAAATTGTAATGTAGAACATGTACACATTACAATCTACTAGAAAATTTGTACATATTCTAAATTAAAATTTGTAATAAATATTCATAGCTCTATTTGTCTATTGAGCACTAATTATAATTTTTGTTTAGAACATTTTAATATTTTCTTCGTTCTTTATTCACTTATATATATATATATATATATATATATATATATTGCTCTGTATAAAAGCCTCTTTCGCTGGATCACAGCCAATCAATGCGGCTAGATGAACAGTTTTTCTTCAGGCCGAGATGATACACGTCTTGCTTGTTATATATAGTAGCCTAATATCAGATTACACTACCACAATTAAATTTCTTGATTGTCTTATGTTTAGCAAATGTCAGCATGTTGACTGCCTAATCATTTTATTGTTTCTTATGTCTTCGTAGGTTTTTGTTACATCTAAATTATGTATACGCTAAGAAATGTTAAAATGAAATCATGTTTTGTACATGAAATAACAAACATTGCATTAAAAAACTGAAAAAAATGGTTAAAACCAAATAAAAATAATATACGACTATATAATATTGATTCTCCAAAATGAAAATGAATTCTGAACAATTTATCACTAATAAAAATAAACCTTGACTTGAAAGAGATATTGTTTAGAGAAGTAAGAGAGTTGATCAAAATCTCTCGGCCTGGTTCAATAAAAATGAAAATAAAACAAATATCCATTCAGTGTTTAATTTCGTTTGAAGAAGTACGTTTCTGAAAACAGATGCTTAACCGAGCGTGGTGTCCCTTGTTGGCAGCATACCTGGTAATGTTTTTGGTGGGGATAGCGTCAGTTACCGTAGTCGCATTCTTTTGTATTTGCTTGATATCTTGCTTCTTTTAAATAAATTGTTAGTTTTGGAATGAAAAAAAAAGTTGGCATAGGCAAGATCTGAGAAACCTGATGGTTGCCTGGACTGGTTAATGTTGTCTTGGTCAAATACAGCTGTACAAGCCATTATCACTGATGGAATCCCTGTAGTGTGGTAAGACGATTACTGTACAACAGCCGAAACGTCATACAAATGGCAACAAAGATGTGGACAATAGCCCGAATAATGAAAATAGTGCAAATACATATTTTGTCCATCCGAACCGATACTAAAACCGTTATTTGCGTAAAACATCCCATTGAAATAAAGTCACTAAAATGTAAGGGCTACTGACTCTGAAAGAATATGAAAAAATTACATAAAGAGGACAATAAAAGAACAAGAATTTAAGAAGAACGAAGGTAATGAATTATATCCATTCAGACTTTCGAAGATCAGATTTTACTGAAAAAAGAAGCTGAATTATATTTCTACAAGCAAAAGAACTAGAAAATAAAATGTTAACATTAAGCATTCGTTTTCAACTGCAAATTGATGATACATAGCAGCTATTAGAGTACCAAGTTGTATCACCGCTGTGAGAAGGTGATTAATGTCAGGTCGTGACCTATAACAGGCAGATTATTTCATCAATAATACTTAGCAGAAGCACCAGATGTAACAGCAATATTTAAAGTATGGGTGAATAGACAACTGAAAACGAGTAAAACAGATCATGAAGAGGATAATTTTTAGCACTTGTTTTATTGAACTAATCTGTGTAGTAGCATATTTAGCGTTTGATTATATGGGATATTTCACCTTCATGTCATCGATAAACATTAACACAAAAAAGTGCAATCAGTAACGCTTCTAGAGTTCAGACTTAGCCACACTGATAGAAGGTAAACGATTCTTTAATTCGATTAAAATAGAGCAGATTTTGTTTTGGAATAGAAAAACATAGCAGATGCTTTTAACAACAACACCATTTATCAAACCAAAGACGAACATATGGCTTAATTTACAATATTACTAAGGGCAAGAATGTTTTCGAGAAAAAAAAGTATTTCTTGTAAAACAGTTTCCTTTGGGAACAACAGTTGTTTATTTATCTAAACTAAATAATTCTACATAATTCACAGCAAACATATCCTGTTGGCAAGTAATGCTCAGAATAAAATATAGCCAGCTTCTAACTCTAGTTTAGATGTGGAACAAGTCCAAAAATATCTACCACCCAGTGAGTATCGAACTCATTTCTCGGTTGTATTTTTATATAACTATACAAGCCTATACATCAAGTTGTAAATTCCTTAATTGTTATTTTCTAATCCTAACTTACACGTGGAAGAAGATGTGGCACAAAAATCCTAGCACCCGGTGATAACCGATCTCACTATCCAATCATGATTGACAAACTGACCAACAATTATACCACGTCGAAGAACCTCATTCATTAAGTTTTTAAAGTGTAGCTTAGATGTTGTATAAGGCCGGAATTATGGAGTACTGAGTAGGCATTAAAAGCTTTACACAGCTATAATTGACAACGAACAAGCATGATAAACATTGCATCAGGTCGAACTCGTTTTAATTTTTATTTGATAGTCAAGGTGTAGCACAAAGTCAACATGTAGAACAAGTTCAAACCTGTCAAAACCCAATGAGTCCCGATCTCACTACTTATTTTTGATTGACAAGCCTGCTAAATATTATACTATGTCGAAGTTACCCGCTCACTACAAAATGATAAATTACTAAATTTAGCTTTGATGCAGAAACCAATAATCATTGAACACACTACTCATTAACAGTTAATCTAGCGAAATGCACAAGTGCCCTGTGCAATATAAGATATCAATTCAAAAGGATTTTTGTTAGCTACTGATGTGCATTTTCGGGTATGGAACACAAAATTGGAGGACCCAGTTCGAATTCCAGTTGAATTTCTCCCATTTCCCTTACGAGCAAATACCCTTTTGGAAACTTTTTAATCGGTTTCTTCTCCCCATGGATTATATTGCAGGACAGAGTGCTGTAGCTTTGGTTGGCAAACTGAAAGTAATACAGAAAATAATAGATGAATAATAAATACAGAAAGTAATAGCAAGCAACTGCCTGAAAATTCTCTGCCCAGTCAGTCATGTCACGTTCCGTACATGATCGCCCAATCGTGTATCATGTATGGCAATTATTTGACAGGTAGAATATGCTGAAAGCTTCGAGCAACAGTAAAATACTATTTACATATTTCAAAAACAAACTAAAATGTCTGTTAGAGCTAATATTTTTTCAAGGGTAAGAGCGCTGATTATCATTACCGTAGAAAATGAAAAAAAAAAAAGAAGAATGATAGCGTCAGTGATACCTTTTCTTGATTTTATTCGCTGTACCTTTGCGAGAGAATGAATTCATGAACTTTGATTTGGAAAAAAAAATTCATCCAAATCTCCGATGCTCATGTGACCATCTTGACAACTTTAAAATGTTGCAGTTTGTATCATGTAAATATTTTTCTAACACTGATTTTGTTCACTATTCTTATAATTAAGTGAAAAACCATGTCTAGGGATCCTTTCGTAAGAGTATAGCGCTCTGTTTTAAAGTTTTATTAGTGTTTTTATTTTCGGTGAACCTCACATTCTTTCAGTTTTTGATTTTGATCCTCATTTTTATTTTGCGTGAATTACTGTACTTAGAAATTTTTATTACAGTATGAATGAGAGTACAATTATCTGGAAGAGTAAAAATGCCTTATTTTAACACCAAATACACGAATGTAACACTAAACTTAGACCTCAAATTTTAATACTAAAAATACCTTCCTGAAAAAAAAAATACATTTTATGATATAGAAAAATAGTAGAAAAAAAGAAAAGTGTCCCTGATTGTTATATTATATCTTTTCTCATGAAATCCAGGGAATCTTGGAGAATTTCCTCCGAGACGGAACATGAAGAAACAGGAATATGATTCTACAAAGGGATGAAGAGAATTATATGGACGGAACATGTGTAATTCAAATCATGACATCAAATCGAACTATGCTCGATTTTCCTGGATTTGATTATTCAAAAGCATAAACCACAGATTGCATCCAATAGTGTTGAAAACACACAAATTTTCTTGAGCAGATAACTTTAACATGTATTAACAAGTCAAACTATTAAACAGTTGTACACGAAAAAAATCACCCAACCACAGTTCTCACTATAAGTATGATTTTATTTTGTGTCACATTTATTTCGTTATGATGTATAAATTTTGCATATCTGTATGACATAGGTATTTCATGCAAAACGCCTTTTAAGAAGACAAATTGAAGTTAGGATTGTGGGCGACAGTCAAAAGCTACTAAAAAGATTTGTTTTAATTCCTGTCTATTTATAAATGCGAAAATAGAGGAAACATACAGATTTATTCGAGCCACAAGATTATCAACTAGGTCCCACTCTTTTACTGTGAAACCAATATATTGTAAACGCAAATTCTACTCCGTCAGCTTCTTTTCTCGCAATTCCGCCTATGGAATTCCCTTCTATTTACTTGCTTCCCCTGACAGCTACAATCTCCAAGAATTTAAATGTCAAGTCAATAGTCATCTCCTATCTCACTAACCAGCATCCTCCCTCTACTGCTCCTTTCTCCGTGCACTCAACTCTCATCAGTATTCTCATCCTTCTTTTACCCACTTACTGACATCCTCTATAACCGGAGAGTGTTCATACGAACAGCATTTAATATATTCCGACATTTTCAAATATGGCACACCCTGCCGGGTATATATCTTCGACTTATGCTTATAGCCTACATATTCCATTAATAAAGAAGACTTTCTAACCGACGGAATGTGGCTTCCCTCTGTCTCTTTTATAAATATTTTCATGGCTTCTGCTCTGACAAACTTAGACACAAGAATTTACTCGTGCAACCAAACTGGCAAAAAGGTCATACCCTTTTACAGTTAGATCAACCAAATGCAGGCGACAATTCTACTCCAGCAGCTTCTTTTCTTGCCCTTCCGCCCCAAGGAACTCCCTTCCATATACTTGCTTTCATGAAATGTACAAACTCTAGGAATTTAAAATCTACAAACTCTAGGAATTTAAATACAAAGACATTTCGCATCTTTTATCTATTTTACACCAGCCCTTTCCACATCAACCCGTGTCTTATTCTTTTAATTTCTCTCTACCTTCGTAACTATCTTGACTCCTGTACTCATTCTTCTCTTGCCCTTTCTTGTTCACCTACTGTTGCTGTTTTGTCTTTCTCTTCACCCTTCTCCTGTCTAAAACTTTAGCTTTCTTATGTAACCCCCTGCACATCAGTGGCGGTACCGCCTTGCTTGGGGTGAAATGATTAAAAAATAAAGTTACATTCGCACTGACTCTTCCCTAGGACCGCTGAATTGTGAAACAAATTTTATGAAAATATGCTATTTCAAAGTACTATTGTTTCAACCTCTTTAAATCCATGGTCAAGCGTTATATAGTTTCAAACGTTATATAGTTGTTACATAGTTGAGTGATTCTCGAGTTTTGTACTGGAAAAAAGAAACAACTATAACAAAAAAAAAATCGAAGTTACATGAGTTGACTCACTCGTGCAGAATGCATTACATATGTTTCTGTTGAAATTATATATGTATATATATATATATGTTTGTCATCCACATACAAGCCTGTTTCGCTGTATCACAGCTCATCAGTGCGGATAGATGCATACCACTCGCTGGGATCGAAACTCGATCGATTTGGTGTCAGTCGGAGTTTCTACTTCCTAAGCCATCGACGCATGGTATCAGCGAAGGGAAATTTTAACGTGTTGTATATATATATATAACCATACAGAAAAGATAATGACAATCCAACTTACGTACACACATCATCCATCCACGCATCTTCAATCATCAAACAAATACCCATATCAATCAGCCGCAGACTATCTGAAAATTCATCTAACATACAGATTTTCAATAACAAAAGAACACCATACGACGAAGCACTAAAGAAACGTGGATACAAACAACAACTACAATATACACCTCCGCAACAAAAAAGCAAAAACAGAAAAAGAAATATCATCTGGTTCAATCCACCATACGACAAAGCCGTCAAAACAAACATAGGTAAGACATTCCTGAATTTATTAGAAAAACACTTCCCGGTGACAAACCGAGTAGCAAAAATATTCAACAAAAACAACGTCAAAATTAGTTACAGCTGCACAAGAAATATTACACAAATAATTAACAAACTACAACATTGTAATCGAAGAAGCTCAATGCAACTGCAGAAACGGAACTACATGCCCACTCCAGAGAAATTGCCAGCAAACAAATATAGTATATAAAGCCAAGGTAATTGCAAACAACAACACGATGTACTACATCGGTGCCACTGAGGGACCATTTAAGAAAAGAAATAACAAACACAATCTTTCATTCTCCAACAGTAAATACTTGAACAGCACTACACTATCAACATACGTATGGCGTCTAAAAGACAGAAATATTTCACCAACAATAAGCTGGGAAATACTGAAAAAGCACCTGCTTACAACAACATTACAAAAAAATGCCTACTTTGCCTACATGAGAAAGTAGCAATTATATCACATTCCCCACAAAAGAACTTACTAAACACGAGATCAGAACTAATTTCCAAATGCAGACATGAAAATAAATACCTATTATCACAATTTATACCAAACGGCTAAACAAAAAAAAAATCACACGTCTCTGCCATAGTAAAATTAATAATTAATATACACTAACAAGCACTACAAATTAAAATTTCCACCATGTAAATATACGCAACCACAAAAAATAATAAAACAAGCCAATAACCGACTTTAAAACAAAAAATAACAATACAGCCTTAAATAGAATAATAGCAATTCTTATCTACCATAGTTTCACACAGAACCCATCAAAAGTACATATATACGTACGAGAAATAGACAACTATTCGCGCGTTGACATCGCTACACGCCATTCGAATATGCCAACCGAATGAGTGTGTATGTGTACAACGGCACACACATATATATATATACCGAACCCCGCACGATTCGCATGTGTATGTTTATGCAAGCCTCAGTGACCGAACGCGCGTACGTGTGTGTGTGTGTGTGTGTGTGTGTGTGTGTGTGTGTGTGTGTGTGTGTGTCCTTGCGCGCGTTGATGGGTGTACAAATGTATATATGTGTATGTCTGCGTTTGTCGTGACGACAGATTTTTTCCGCCACTTCCACAAAAATACAAGATAATAAAAAAATTAATCAGTTTGTCTGACGATCGCAAAAGCGTGAAACCCAGGGTTACAAACTCACACCTATATATATATATATATATATATATATATACCAAAAAGACACTCACACACTGATACTCACACACAGATTCTTACCCAGTCACACTCACCTACATACAAAAAAACATATGTGTATTATATGAACTGTAATTGAATCGACTAGTTTGCTCGAGGGGATATCAGAATCAATGAATTGTGCAATCTCCATTTCCTCCCACTAAAAAATCAAAAAGAAAAGTATACTTGGAAGGTAAGCTACAATCCCGCCATCTTTAAATATTACCCAATTATTATAGCGAACTTTCTTAATGTTGTATTGAGCAGCCGATTGATAAAGAAAAAAGATCATGTTCGAATATTTCAGTTTTATTTTGCTTTAAAGCTAATACCAAAATTAAATTCCAGCGTGGACGTAATAGAGAGAAAAAAGTAAAAAATATACGTCATTTGACTGTCTTACTCTAGTCATCGTTGCATTTACAAGGTCTGCCTTCTGGCTTATATTGTTCCTTTAAACGTAACTTCATCTATAATTAAATGCGTTTAAAATATTTTGAACATTTTATTTTTGTTGGTTCCGTTAGAAAGTTGGTTACCGAAAGCCAGTGGGTTACCTCTTCCATCATTCTCTATTATGAATGTAAAGAGGAAATTTATATGAATAGTAATGCTTCTTGTTAAAGCAGCTATCATTATTATCAACGTTGCCTCAAAACTTATTTAATTTATTCTTGAAGAATGTTAGCAGCATTTAGGGTTCAAGCGTAGAAAAAGTTATTATTGTGTCTGTTGATTTCTCTAGAACGCAATTTCTGTGTATCTGAAGAAATGGCACAATCCGTCTACCGTACATGTTTAATTGCATATTTCGTTTAGCATTATGCACAAGTTAACTAATGCTTGTAAATTCGATTAATATTTTCATTTCGCTGTTTTTGATAGTTTAGGTTTGGAAAACATTGAACAATAGTAAGAAAAAAAAAGCCGCGAAAGGGGTCACGCATAACAGCAACAACGATGGCAGCTGCAGGCAGGAAATAATGTTTATGATTTCAGGTTCTAGATACAGAATTATTTCAAGGTAGAGTAAAGCATTTGTTTGTAAATTTGTTGATATAGTAATTGTTAGTTTGTAGCTACAGGGATATATTTAATGATTATTGATTCGGTCTTCTGTCGTACATAACCAATCTACGTACGGCTTACAAAATTTATCAAGAGTTATCAGAAGATTTTCATCATCAGAAGGTTGGTTGTCGGCAAGACTAGAGATTGGAAGAAGTGGGTTTGTGTGGAAGAGTGTTGGATAGTGGAATATTGTAAGAATAAAAATATACCTTTTGCATGTTAAAATAGAAATTTATTTAAAGGAAAGTATGACAAGGATTCGTAGAAGATAATGTTCAATGAGAAACAAGTAATGATTTAAGGGTATCAAGAGTTGTAAAAAATGTTCCAAGTAGTAATTTGTTAGAAAGATTTTATGCGTATGTTCGTATCTATGTATGAACATTTGTTTGGCAGGAATGTCTTGTGGTGGAGAAGAACTAAAAGTAATCAGCGCACGAGAAAGGAGGAGAAATAGGGCAATGTGCGACGCAACCTATGTCCGGGTCGTGGTTGAAATTTATCCCGTTGCATTTTAGCTTCTCGTCTCGCTGTTTCCATATGACTGACTGACATTCATTTATATATCCATTAGATTTTTCTTGCAGGTCTTTATGGTCTTGCAAATCGCTTCCATTGGTCAGAAAATCAATTTAACATCTGCTTGCAAAATCCGGTTTCGACGTTTTCTTTAAGCACATGGTCATTTCTTTTTCTAATTAGGAAAAACGAAGATTTCACACGTCATTGTGAATTTTGTAAAAGTAAAGAAGGTTGATTTTAATTCTTAACTTCCCATCACATAAATTCAGTCACATAGACGGATAGTAAAGTATTAGTGGAGATGAAACTAGCAAAATAAAAACAGTAGAACGTTCCCTAAATAAATAAGAAAAAACAAAAAAAACAACAACAACCACGTGATATTTATACATATAAACAGGCGAAGGAGTGGAACCTATTGATTAAATAAAGTATGTATTTCGAACATTTTGTGTTTCTTATATATAAAAATATAGTTTTATATTTTTACTTTCTTTCTATACCATTGTTTGTATAGGAGTAGTCAGAAGTAAGCAACGCGCATAGAAGGGAGTTGCTTGGCTAGAGTTGTTTTCTCTTGACTGATTTCTTTCTGACTTCTCTGTTATCTCTCATTCTCTCCGCTTTCAGCATAGCTCCTCTATAAGCTCGGTTTCCGAATTTCGCTCGAGTGCGTCAACATTTTTTTTTCAAGCACATTGGTTTTTCATTTTCTAATTGTTATTATTGCCTTTGGCCAATATATTTGAAATCATCACATTCCTCTCTCGTTGTTTAATATTTCCTGTTTGAACGAATTAATTCTCTGGGTCACAGATGCGTAATCTTTGTTCCTGTAGTTCCAGGATTTATATAATCTGACCTAGAACATGACTTCTAACAAAAACATATTTACATTCTTTTAATTACAACCCGACCTTTGCATTCTTAATTTTTCAAAATAATATTTATTTCATGTAAATTTCTGTTTTTATATTTCTTGACCTTGAGAAAACACAATTTTGTTTGTCACTGAGGTTTGCATTCCTGAATTTTCAAAAAATACTTATTAATTATTTAGCCAGCCTGAATTCTTGCAGTCTAATAATTTTTGTTTAATGCAAATACTCTTCTGAGCGAAATCTGGTCACAATATATATAAGATATTTAATTCTATTACCCAGAAGATTATTTGCAAAATAACTAAAATTAAAACAAAAGGTTCATATTGCTATCACTTAATTTGAAGTATTATAGTAGCCAATTTAAACAAATATGTATTAGAATAAGACAAAGCTTTTACAAACTCTGAGGGTGAACCGATTTCTAATCATGAGTTTTTAAGGCCATAAAATAAGTATAAGAAAGCTAGCAGATTATAAGATGTTAATTTATGAAGATAGCTTTACTTGCTAGAAAGTTACTAAAGGTTTGAAGAATTTTAATAGTTTTATAATGAAACTATTCACAACCATTATACTCTTTTCTTAAACATACAATATCAATGAATATTTTGTTAGTTTAACAAATAGCATATTAATATCACGATTAGCTATTAGCATACATAAACTTTGTAACTGAAGATACATTGATAAATCCGTTGCTGCTTCATTCTGAATGAAAATTCTTCTATGAATATACATGCAAGAATAAACAAAGCTTTAATCTTTAAACATAAGTAGAAAGATTTCAAGTTCGTCTGTTAAAAAGAAGAAATGTTTGACTTATATTTTTGGTGTAACACATGCAATTTTATCTATTCAGTTGGAAACGGCTTATATTATTTTTCAGTACCTGGCGATTTGACTAGTGACCCCTTTTAACAATTAACTCTTCTTTTCTACCATGATTGGTGTCGTCTTCAGGCGATTTTCAATAACTGATTTTATCGTTTACCGGTAAAATCAGTTACTGAAAATCGGCTGAAAGCACCACTCATAGTAGAAACCTAGGTCGAGTAAAAATTCATTTACAGAGGGAAAATATTCAAGTTTTACAATATAATTGTATTGAACACATTTTAATACAGATGTGCACTGGTCTAATCTTATGACCAGAAATAAAGTAATAAAACAATGAATATATATATATATATATATATATATATATATATATATATATATATAATTTGATATACTTTTTAGCATCTGTGTTTGTCCATACCATAGAAATGCATTTTTTGTGTGTGTTTTGCTCTAAATATAGTTTTCTCTGTATATATATTTGTACAGTCGTGAAGAATCATTAATTTACTCAAATTACACGTATGTTTTTTGTCATGAAACAATGATTTTGAACGCTCTTATTCTTAAAACATAACAAAATAAAATAATTTTTAAGGAATGAAGAGACATGTATAACAACTTTATTGATATAGAAAAAGTATTTTATCATATGCTGCGCAGTAATCCATAACGTATTTTTAAATTAATAAATGCACATTTGAAGAAACCCATTTTTGAAGTACTTTCGCCATTTTGACATTATATATATATATATACATATATATATATATATATTTACAAAGATTTTACTTTCCCTAATAAAATGATATTTTATTTATAATACAGTTGGTTAAAAAGTTGGCCAACATCCAAATAGTCTACGAAATTGCCGAGCAACCTGATTCGGAAAGTTATAAAAATAAAAACAAAAAGGCAAAGAAAAAATAACAAAAAGAAAAATGAAAACAAAACCATAAGAAAACTCACTTCAGTACGTATTTAATACTTTATATAGTTCCAATTACTTCTTCTTAAACCAAACATAGAGCAGTGTATCTGTGATATTTAAAAGGACAAGTTTGTAAAAGGTAAGTTTCTGCTGCCTACTCTCATGAAATTAGAAGTAAGAAATGTAAGACACTGTTGTATATAAGCAATATCTAATTGAAAAACCCGAAGAGTAACCATCCTTAATAACCCACATAAAAGAGGCAGGTACATTTAGCTATTTCAACAGTACAAAGCGGGACACAGTTGTCAATGGAGCAGCACGCATAGAGTCATGTAATCGGAAACCAAGAAAAAGGACTTGTCAAAAGAGTTGCTATGTTGATATCTGTAGAGAAGACCGAGTGACCCCAGGCTAAAAGGACGTCAGGTCAGGTCAGGTCAGGTCAGGAGTGATTAAATTACAGATCCTTCTCTATTTTGTCAAGAATCTCAAGATGAAAAAACAAGATAAATAGATCATATCGCAGCAGCATTTAACGCTCGAAATAATGATAGATTTGTAAATGCACAAGGTGAACTTTATTTACAATCATTTCACCCCAATCAAGGCAAAACTGCGAGCTACAAGGTCGTGATCGGTCACATTGCAAATTCTTCTTTGGCTTTTTTCAAGAACGCTGAGATGAATAGCATGGGCATATGTGACAGCAGTATTCAGTGTATCCACGGTTGGTAAATTTATATAAGTGCAGGATGAATTCAGATGGGAAAAAAGTTCCTGGCAATACACAGTGTACCGGCCTTCCGAGCAGAAAATTTAGGTATGGAATAAATATAATCATTCCACTTAATATCGGCTGAGTGGCCGAGCAGTTGCAGTGTTTTGCTTTCAGGGAGTCTTGTCTGATCCCTGCAAACGGGGGTTTAAAAAGATTGTATATGGGGATTAATAAGTATCAGCTTCGTTTAGAAGCGTTAAAATTCACTAGATGTTCCTTAACACAGTTCACCACAGATTAGAGTTCATTCTCTAAAAGCGTAGGACCTACAATAGAACGACACACTGATCCGAAAATTTGAGCTTTTTTTGTTGTGCTGTTGTGGGAGGTATCTATCTATCTATCTATCTATCTATCTATCTATCTATCTATCTATCTATCTATCTATCTATCTATCGAGCGCAGAAATTGAGGTTACATTTCATCGGTTTCACTGTAAAAGTGTGGGACGTAGTTGCATTTAGAGGCACAGGGAAGCCACGTCACGCCGGTGGGAGAGTGACTGCAGGCGGTCAGCTAAGTCGGTATCAATCACGTTACAGATTCTTCGCTGTATTTTGTCAAGAAGCCCGAGGAGAATAGTAGGGGCACCCGACCAGTTGTACATCTTCAGATAGGAAAGAAACACAAATCCTGTTGTAAAGTAACTATATTCGAAGAGATTTTATAAGGTAATTAAATTTGTTTTCCCTCTTAACCCAATAAGTCACAAAGCATTTTCCTTACAAACAGTTTTCTTGTGCATCCTGAATTGAAGAACCCAATCGTTACTGATGTTACGTTTGCGAAACACGTTCTTTAAAGTCTTTTATTGAAGAGGTGAAGAGGCTCATCCCTTGTTCCCTGTTTAGGATGTGGTTCCGGCTTTGTCTTTTCCAATCTTTTCTTTTTTTTTCAATTGGAGTAGATAGACGAAACTATCGCCCGGTTCACGGTCCACCCACGTCTATTGAACAGGCGAAGAGGCTCATCCCTTGTTGAAGAGGCTCATCCCTTGTTCCCTGTTTAGAATGTGGTTTCCGGCTTTCTCTTTTCCAATTTTTTCACAATTTTCTTTTTTTTTTTAATTGGAGTAGATAGACTAAACTATCACACGTTTCACACTCCATCCACGTCTATTGAACAGATGAAGAGGCTCATCCCTTGTTCCCTGTTTAGGATGTGGATTCCGGCTTTCTCTTTTTCAATCTTTTCACTCTTACGTAGCCCCCTGCGCATTAGGTGAAAATATAAAAAAATGTCCAACGTTTTGAATTGAATGGAGATCTGCCTGCCAGAGGGGCATCAAGCATTTCTCTGAGACTGAGATTGACCAACTGCGCGTAAGACGTGAGAGAATCAAAGCATCTGCAAGTGTCCCAGCTGATCATTCGTGCAATCTCCCTTCTTGCCTACATTGTGGACTTGTTTGTAAATCACTTGCAGGACTCAAATGCCATTTACGATTGAGTAAGTGCGGGCATGCTACATCAAATTAAACGGTTGTCTAGACCTCATACGTCGTGATCGACGGGAGAGTCCATCATATATACAATTCAGGTGAAAATATAAAGAAATTGTCCAACGTTTAGGTATTTTTTTTAATTATGCTGGTTCTAAGCTTTGGTTACACATGGGATATCTTCAGATTTCTTACAAGGATGTTAACATAAAAACATCCAGCCTCAAAGATGTTGATATTTTTGTTGACAAAACATTGCTATATAACAATAACACTCACCGATTAGCAAAGGCATGACATAAATTTGTAATGTGGATATCTGACGTCACAAAACGTAAGAGACCGATGTTAACAACAGAAACATATGTCCCAATGCAACGTAATGTGTTGTGTCTAGATTGAAATCTGAATTTATTGAGTGTGGGTTGCTTCAATTTAAATTAGAAGGCCTTAAATATCTGAAGGTTAATTTTACTGTGTGTATGCGGGAGTATTATTGTGTTATCGACTAAAATCCGTCTAATAACACATATATGGCTTTGTTTTTCTAAGAAATGTTCTTTGACACAACTATGATCAGAAAGGTAGCAGATAAGTATACAGGAGAGCGTGCTTGTAGGCCATTTACAATAATTCAAAGCAACCCCTACGCAATAACATCAATTTCAATCTTGTCATAACACATTACATTGCATTTACACATATGGTTCTGTTGTAAATATTCGGTCTCTCACGTGGGGTGACGTCATAAAACAGCATTAAAAATGTACGACCTGTGTCTGCTATTCAGTGACTGTTATCGTCGCATAGCAATGTTTTATGTCAACACAGGGTAATATCATATTTGATGGTGGATGTCTTTATGTTAACGTACCTGTAACAACTCTGAAGATGGCTCATGTGAGGCGAAAGAATAGAAACAGCATAATCAAAAATTATCCAAATATTGCACCTTATTTGTCTTTATTTTTACTTGAAAATAAAACCAAAATATAATGTATAGAATTGCTCATGATTAAACATAATAGATATTAATTTTCTGATATATTTAATTTTATATATATATATATATATATATACGTGAAAAGATTACAAGATCGCCAAGACCTACCGCGGTTTCGCACAACGGCTCGTCAGGGCAAAGGCAGACCAAGGATTAATCAAATAAATAGACACACCGAGCAAAGACTAACAAACCAGCGTACCCAACTGGGGAAGGGGAGGTTCGGGGGAAAAATATCCGGAGACACAGTATGGTCAAAGACACTAAGCAAGAAATTTTGCTTTATGAAATCTACACCTATTCAGTATTTCAGTTTTGGCGTTAATAAGTTTGTTGGCAGGTTCGAATTTAGCTCTACGTTACTTCCTCTTTGTTAATTCGATTTGGTTAGTTTGTATCGAGCACTTTTCTTTCTTTGTGGTTGGTTCCGTTTGAGGGTTTTTTTTCTTTGCTGCGAGGTACTGTATGTATTGTCGGTACTCCGCGGTTTTCTTTTTTTTTCCCCTCTTGTCCAACGCTTTATAGCGACGGACAGTAACGGAGTTAGATTCTGCCGGTTATTTGTGGTCCTCAAAGTTTACTTTTGTAAAATTTTAGGATTTAGATACGTACAGAGTCGGTGTTGTTATTATATATATATATATATATATATATATATATATATATATATATATATATATATCCAGGTAAAGAGGACCCAAGGTTTTTTATTTTTGGATTCTCTGGCATTTATTTTTTTTTAGAAACACTGCTCAATACAATAAATTTTGTAGAGTAAAATATAAGCATATAATTATGATTTAAATGTACATTGCGACACGAAAATTTCTATGTTTCGAATCTCGTCATCGGGCAATGTTGGATTTTGGTTATTAGAAAATTTACATTTAAATACGTAAAACCATCGGTTTACTATTTATGTATGTGGAAAGATATAAAATTTATGTGTGTGTTCCTTTTACTCAATCAGAATAAAGAGTTACTTTAAATTTGGCAAGTAATTGCTAGGGAATGCATACTTATTTTTTCTCTTTCTTTTTTATATTTTCTTTTTTTTTTTCTTTTTCTCCTTAATGGACAAAATGTCAACCTACTCTTAACCTAATTTAATTTTTCGTTTTTTCTTTTTCTTTTTATTGTTTTCACTATATCGTATTACCTTTGATTTACCAATTCTAGTACCAAAAATATACTTTCTTATTTCTCCATATCCTGAACCCCTTTTCGATTTGGAGTAGTTGTTTTATTATTTTCCTACATAAATGAATAGCAAATCGATGCTTGTTTTTTTTTTCTTTTCTTTTTTTTTTTGTACTTCAATATAAATCATTTTCACAACCAACATCCAACATAGAAATTTTCGTGTCGCAATGTAATTTTAATTCATAATTATATGACTATATATATATATATATATATATATATATACTTATGAAGTGAAAAATAACAGTACAAGTAAGCTTGTAATAATACAGATAGATGAACAAAAACTAAAAAGTAAAATTAATAAAATCTTTCAGAATAGATACAAAAATGAATAAGTTTAAATTTAAAAAATGCCTGCAGATTCCGATATAGACATGAACACGGTGGCGGGGGAATCTGATACTTACAAGCCTCAAGGTTACTGATGATGTAAAAAAAACATATAAGTAAAAATTGTCACTTGGGTGATTGATTGTACCTTGAACCTCCCATATCTAGAGATTCAAATGCGTTCATTTATTTCCGTTCACTTTTCTTACGTGTTTTATAATTTCCTGTTAATATTGTCACTGTTTATATAAATTGTTCGTGTGTTCGCATGCACGTTTGTGGCCGTATTTCCTGCTTAACAGTTGTAGGGTGCCAAAGTCATTTGTCATCGCTTTTTGTCTTTTGTTTTTTGTTTTACTGCTTTTACCTATTTTCCTTTCCCTTCCTTCTTTTCGAATTTTTTATAAGTTGATTTATTATGTGTTAAATATTGTTATTGTTTGTACAAGCGTCACCGATGATTTTTAATGTTTCAATGTTGAGTGCTTGTATATATATGTCTATACGCACTCACATGCAATTTGAGATTATGCGTGCGTTTATAGACGCACATGAACAGCCTATATAAAAGCAAAACTATGAAAATATTAACAGTTAATTGCGAAACGTCCCTAAAATGCAGACGAAAATAAAAATCCCCTTACAAACGCTGGAGTCGGGAAGCTGAAGGTAACAACAATCACGTGAGTGATAACTATTTAAACATATTATATATATATATATATATATATATATATATATATATATATATATATAGATAGAGAGAGAGAGAGAGAGAGAGAGAGAGATAGTGATGCCAAGTCCGTGAACAAAGAGGATGATCCAAGATCTATTTTTTCTCTTAATGGCCTGTCTATCATATATCGATCATTTTCTTACATAGTTTGATTGCCTCAAATGCCTGTACACACACACACACACACACACACGTATATATATATATATATATATATATATATATATATATATATATATGTGGGGGGGGTATGTATGTTAATGTATGTCACTCTGTGTGTGTGTGTGTGTGTGTGTGTGTGTGTGTGTGTGTGTGTGTGTGTGTGCGTGCGCGCTTGTTTGTAGCATTTAAAATAGCCGAGAAATCTAAAGTGGAGTTACCGTGACTAAATAAGTTTTAAAATAAGTGTTTCGGAATCGTGCTTATGTACTATTAGTTGTCCTTCTTCAAGGTGTAATCAACGGTAAATCCGTGTGTTCAAGGTTTTGGATGGTAAGGAAGAATATTTGACAAGTTAATTTAAGTTGTTTCTCCTCTTACCATAAACATCCCAAAACATCTTCCTACAAACAGTTTTATCTTGCATTTAGGGCTGAAAAAGACAAACGTAACAGACTTTACATATATATATATATATATATATATATATATATATATGTGTGTGTGTGTGTGTGTGTGTGTGTGTGTGTGTGTGTTGTGCATATGATGTGAAAAATAACTGTAAATATAAGCAAGTAATATTAACGAAACTTGAACAATGACAGAACGTAGAACTAAAACAACTTTTCAAAATAGATAGAAAAATAAATAAGCTACAATATTAAATAACGGCTAAAGGACCGATATATAAATATACACGGTGTGATACTAGAAATTTCAAGCCTCAAGATGACTGATGATCACTTCTTGTGCAAGATTTCCAGTAATCATTCAGTGTAATTATTAATGTAGAATATATCTATATCTATAGTACCGTAAATATAATTTATATATATATATATATATATATAACGTAGAATACTTGGTATATTAGTGAAGTAAATTCTGATTAAGACGAACTCCAAACAAGTCAATGTTAAATTCATTTATTTAATTTAACAGAGTAATATAATTTAGAAAAAAATAGATGTTCTACGATTTAATAGTTAATACTTATTTCGCTGCTAACCTTAATACAACAGTTAATCTTCAAAATATTCCCGAAAATCACTACATATAGACGCTCACCTGTCCATATTGAGAATAGAGATTTGTAACGGTACACACACACACACACGCGCGCACACACACATTATATATATATATATATATATATATATATATAAAGTATACCTAGTGAGCCAACAAACCTACCAACTTTTCACCTAAGCGGATCCGCTTAGATGATACCTTGGTATGTTTGTTGGCTCACTAGTTATACTTTATTTATTTTGCTCTACCTATGTATTGAGAGCGTTTTTGTTACTTGATTACTCGTCCCGGTTTTTTTGGGGGGGCGGGGGGGGGGGGGCTACGTGCTGAATCGGTCGGAATCCTTTTGACTGATGTTCATGTGCTTAGCTCTTTCTTTTTTTATAAATCATTTCTCCTTCCACGTTGATCCGCTGAGGATTTTGCGACATTAGAATAGTTATAAGTTTGTCTTTATATATATATATATATATATATATATATATATATATATATATATATATATGCATAAAGCGCTCACGTAAAGTTGTTTTTTAACGCTCACCTGACAGGGAATTTATCAACGCACAATTAAAATTACAAGAATTTATAACGTTTTCATCTACGTTTTCATCAACTAATAGCTATTTTTTCTGAATTTTCATTTGTTTTACCATTATTATATTTTTTAATGGATACTCGTATTTGAGTGGGAAGTTTGTTTATGTTTCATTCATACATATATAGTTGAACAGTACATTATAACTTTCACTGGTCTTAATTTTTTTATAAATCGTTTTGAAAATGTCTATCTTCCGGCAAAGATCAATCTAACAAAGGTCAGGACATGACAGGTGCAGTCTTTATACCAGACATGTTTTTATTAAATACCCATATAAGATTCCATAAAAGATAACGTTCAATTTCACCCTTGTATGACAACGAAGGCATCATTAAAGAATTTAAAGGAAATCTACGAAACTGATAATTTCCCGACATATCTGAATTTTGTTTGTTTTAACATTATTAATTTTTAATGGATAATTCTCAATATATGTGCCATGTCACTTCTGGGTATCAAATATTTATCCCCTATTAACTCAACTGCCGAAGTTGTTTGTGAAAGTGGCATTAAAATCATATGCCCTATTGATCGTAATCAGGTGAAAACCGACATACAGTTGAAATTAAACTTTGTATTCCAGGAAATCTTCCGTGGATTGATGGATAAGGACACGTCTGGTCTAATGGTGTTATCTCTCCGATGTGGGATTTTGCAGGTTCGATTCCTCCCGGAAGTTAGGTATTTTCCAAACCATATCTCAAACGATTAAGACCAGTGGAAATTATATTGAACTGTTTATATATATATATATATATATATATATATATATATGTATTTATAAAAATTAGCAGATTTACTACTTCAGTACGAGTATCCAATAAAAAATGATAATGTTAAAACAAACAAAAATTAAAATAATTCATTTTTTTTGTTTTTTTTTATAAGCGTTTCACCCCGAGCAAGGCATGTCACTGCCACTACTGTGCAGGGGGCTACGTAGAGTGGAGAAAGGCTGATTAAATATAGGAAATGACAGAGGGTGGGTGATAGGCGGGTAAGGATACCGAGAATGAGGGTTGGGTAGATGAGAGTGTTGTGAGAATAGTTGGGAGTTAGTGTGATAGGAGGTGTCTATTGACCCTACATTTAAACACCTGGAGATTGTAACTGTCAGGAAAGCAGACTTGTGGAAGGGAGTTCCACAGGCGGGAAGCGCGAGAAAAGAAGCTGTTGGAGTAGAATTTACGGTTACATCTTATTTGTTTAACTGTAAAAGGGTGGGACCTAGTTGCTAATCTAGTATCTCGTGTAAATTCGTGCTTAGGCGGCACCAGTCATCTAAGCTCATCGGAGCAGAAGCCATTAAAGTACTTGTAGAAGAGGCACAGGGAAGCCACATCACGCCGGTGTGAGAGCGGCTGCAGCCGGTCTGCCAAGTCAGTATCAACCACGTTACAGATCCTCCTTTGTATTTTGTCAAGAAGCCCAAGGAGAGCAGCAGGGGCACCCGACCAGATATGGCAGCAATATTCAATACACGGGCGGATGGTAGATTTGTATATGTGCAGAATAGATTCAGGTGGGAAAAATTTCCGGGCCCTGCGCAGGGAGCCGACTTTCATAGCAGCAGATTTGGCAATGGATTCAATATAGTCATTCCATTTGAGGTCCGCCGAGAGTGTAAGGCCAAGGAGGCATAGTATTTTACTCTCTGGGAGGCTAGCCTGTCCCATGCTAATGGGAGGTAGATGCGATTGTCTATGGTGATTAGTTGATAACAGCTTTGTTTTGGAGGCATTGAAATTTACCAACCATTTCCTACCACAGGTCACTACGGATTGGAGGTCCCTTTCAAGTACGGCAGCGAGGTTCACTTTGTCGTCCAGACCTGGTTTCTGATCGATGCGGGAGTAGATTGTTGTGTCGTCGGCATACATGCCAACTTGGGATCTAATGGTGTCGGGGAGATCATTAATGTAGATCAGAAAGAGCGTGGGACCAAGGATAGAACCTTGAGGGACGCCCGCGTTCGTCTGGTAGTTTTGGGAGGCATGCCCATTTAATACCACCTTCAATGTGCGGTTAGAGAGGAAAGACTGGATGAGGTCAAACAGATGTTCAGTTATCCCATAGCTCCGCAGTTTGCACAAGAGGCCAGCATGCCAGACCCTGTCGAATGCTTTAGAGATATCCAAGGCAACGTTCGGGCTTCACCATTCTTGTCAAGTGACTGGTATATGTATTCGGTAATGGTCGTTAGCATATCAGCAGTAGACCTGGTGAAGCGAAACCCATACTGTTTGTCAGAGAGAAGCCCGTTGGCCATAAGATGCTGAATCACCTCGGCGTTGATAATGGCTTCGAAGCCTTTGCCAAAGATTGGAAGGAGACTAATAGGACGGTTAATTGGCGGGGTCTGAGGGTTCGCCAGAATTCTTAAATATAGGTATTACGCAGGAGGACTTCCAACAGGCAGGAAAGCAGGAAGCAGATAGTCAGAGGTTATAGTGTTTAGAGAGGACAGAGGAGAGTTCTGGGGCACATTTCTTCAATACTATGACTGGGATTCCGTCACCGCCGCTCGCTTTGTGTGGGTCAAGTTGCGCAATTATCTTGGTTTAATGCCCTTTTCGTGGATTTCCCATATATATATATATATATATATATATATATATATATATTGTGAAAAGGCAAATTGAAATAGAGAAAGAAAATCTTGGTTGTCTTTCAACGACATCATCATCAAGTATATCAGACGGTATGAAAGGATCCTACACAAAATTAATAGACAAAACTTGTCTATATTATTCAATGAAACCTGCATTAATATATATATATATATATATATATATATGTGTGTGTGTGTGTGTGTGAGTGTGCGTGCCTCAGAAGGCCTCATTGTCATGCCAAAATATGCCTTTTGAAAAGCACAGAAACAAGACGCATAAAATGTTGAACTGAAGTCTATTGAATATCGATTCTCTTACATAGTTGTAAATGCTGAACAGTATCTTTACACAAGAAGAAAGTGAAAGGCAACATAAATGTGGTTCTACTGAAGAACGCTGAACCCATGAGCAAAGACAGCTGACAAATGGAAACTAAAAGGAAACCTATAGATAACACCTGAAACAGGCATCTGAAATTTCTAGTTCACATAATGGGGAACGGCTTAAAGAAATTTACCCTCACAGATAGTTTTATATGCAAGTAAGACAGAAGAAATAGGCGCCTAATTTACTTAACAACCTTGTGTAAATGGAAGGTAGAATAAGTTTTAGAAGCGATGAAAATTTTTTTAAAAATAATAAAATAATAAAAGCAATACTAAAATAGATAGCACATTTAAATGGAAGAGAAAATAATGATATAATCTAGATGTTAATTTTCCACACTACTTCAAATAAAAATTAAGAAAGAAATACCCATTAATATTGAAAATACAGATAAGAGATACTGGACTTGTCGAATGTGTTTTCCTTGAGAAATTGAAAAATGGTTTTAAATCTTCAAACAAACGCACTATAGGCTCCTCAGTCAATGAATTCTAAACACACACACACACACACACACACACACACACACATATATATATATATATATATATATATATATATATATATATATATAAATCAAAATAATAACTAAATAGACTCTGTAAGTATGTAGGCTGTAAATTTATACTAAGATAAACCTTCAAAAAAACCACTAACAAACAGAACCTAATTCCGTTACAATCCGGTGCACTGAGGCATCGGATAAATGGGGAGAAAAAAAAAGAAATCCGCGGAACAAGAACAAAACATTCAATACTCCGCAGTAAAGAAAAAAAAACAAACAGAACCAACCACAAGAAAAAGTGCTCGATACAAAGTACAAAAGATATACAAATGTAGAGCAAAGACACACAAAAAAATCTCTGACGATCCGTAGTGCGAAAGCGCGGTAGGTTTTGGCTCGCTTTAGATTTTTTCGTATATATATATATATATATATATATATATATATATATATATATATATATACATTACATTACATTATTTATAATTATCGGACTGCTATCGTTATCTTTAATCCCATATTCACAAATTCTCGGTCGTAATACGCTTCAACCTTCTTCCGGTGCTTATGATTTTGAGAGGAACCATTTATTTTGGTCCCTAGAACGTATGATTGTTCATCCATGTGCCATGGCACTTTCACAAGTAATTTAAACTGTCCAGTTAAAAGGAGATAACTACATGACAAATAGAAGTGCCCTGGCACATGGATCGAGAATGATATACCCAAGTGATCGAAATAAAAGCTTCAGTTAGGTGAGTACAACGGTCAAAACGTCATGAATATGGCACTAAAGATAAGCATAAAAATCCGAACCTTGTAAATCATATAAATACTACCTCATCTCAGAAGTATAGACAAATAAATATTCGCACTTAAATATATTTATTACTACCAACATGTAGATATAAATTTTAGACAAGCTGCATGTCATAGTGTAAAACGAGAATGTCTTTTTTCATGATAATGGTGAGGATTTTATCGGTGTCGCATTAATGTACGTTAATATCTTTTTGGTGGTAATTTTTTATTACACACATTTCATCCCAACTTCTGATTATGTCCTTGCTAATAGGTGAAATAGAAAGGACACAATACCTGGCCTGTTTTTTTGTTAAGTCTTTGCGTTAAGATGCGTATTATTCCCTATGCACTTCGGTTTTAATGGGTCACGTTTCCTTTGCTCTGCAACCAGTTTAATACATAGATCAAAACGACTGCTAAGGTAGATTGCTGGCAGGTAATGACACGGTGTATTATCCCCGAGGAGACACAAATGGAAGAACACAATATTTTATGAGGCGGGAAGGTTTTAAGAGCTCGTATCCATTAAGTTTTATGGAGATCTGGAGGATTTATTGTTGCTGGTATTGTTTTTGGCAGTCGAGAACAAATTTCGTGTAATGAAAAGCACAGTAAAGTGGAGCAAACCTACAGTGTTATTAACATTAATTTTGACAATTTTGAAGAATCATAATTCTTAATTTAATTAGTGAATAAATTTATTGCTATTTCTCCGACTATAAGATACCCGTGAAAAGTTTTCTTTTACTTTCTAAAATATTTGATTAACAGTTAACAACAAATTACAATAATTATCATAATTATGAATGCAGATCAGTAATTGAATATGTGTCATTTCCTCTGCTATCTTCTCGCCGAATAAATATAATTCTTCTTCTTCTTCTTCTTCTTCTTCTTCTTCTTCTTCTTCTTATTATTATTATTATTATTATTATTATTATTATTATTATTATGTCATTTTTCATCATATTTCATTTCTGCTTTGGTCTCACTACCAACCAAGTCTGCGGGGAGACCTAAGGCAGGTAGTGGCGTGTTGTTATGACTCCATTTCATGTTTTTCTATCTTCCCTATCATCCCCAGCATTACATAGATAACGTTTTCCTTAGAGTGTGGGCTGTACTTAATAAGACAATTTTTTGTATATCTCTTAAGCTGGGGTTTCCAGGGATTCTTTCAATGTGTTGTTTTGTTCCATTTTTTATCATTCCAAGTGCACCTACTATCACTGGCACAACTCTTGTTTTCAATTTCCACATTTTTTCTATTTCAATTTCCAGGTCTTTATATTTTGACAGTTTTTCAAATTCCTTGATTGCTATGTTACAATCCGCTGGACAAGCCATATCAATTAATAGACAAGTTTTCTCCTTCTGGTTTTTAACAATAATGTCTAACCTGTTTGCTTCAATTTTTCTGTCTGTGTAGATGGTGTAATCCCATAGAATGGTTACATCTTCTATTTCTGTAACCGGTGCTGGATGATGTTCATACCAGTGTTTGTTTACAGTTTTTCCATAATGTTTGCACATTGCCCAATGTAAATATTGCCCAACTCTATCGTGGCGATTTTTATATTCGTTTGGGGCAAGCACAGAACAGCCTGAGATTAGGTGGTCTATTGTTTCTTGGTGTTTATCACAAAACCTGCATTTTGGATCCATATTATTATGCATAATATTTGCCTGAAAGTTTCTCGTGAAAAGACTTTGGTCTTGTGCTGCAAGTATAAATCCTTCAGTTTCAGACTTTAATCCAGATGCACGTAACCATCGATGAGTATTAACTTTGTCAACATTGGATTTATTGGCACGTACTGGATATTGGCCATGCAGAGGTTTGTCTTGCCAACGCTGTTTCATCTTTTCAAGAGCTTTATCTTTGGCTTTCATTTTCATATTTTTTGCCGCAATAGTTGGTTCTTGGCTACTGTTTTGCTTTTCTAATTATTATTATTATTATTATTATTATTATTATTATTATTATTATTAACTCCGGCTTAATGAAGTGGTATTGTATTCGGTTGTGTTTGTCTGTCTGTATCTTTGTCTATCTGTCTGTTTTCAAGATATCTCTAGATCCGCAGGATTGATTCAGATGAAACTTTCAGGGATGATTGGTCTCATGACTGACACTAACTGAGTAGATTTTGGGTTCGATTTGTTAAAATTTTACGGAAACGTTTTTGGGTAACTCTTTGTGATGTATTAGAAAAAATTGCTTTAAAAAATGACAAATACATTATTACCACCCGCAGATAATTTTAAATACTGAATTACCTCCCCTGTTTCATCTTAAGTGCAAATTTAATATTGAGTACGGTCGTGACCTTCGGTATAATAATGACAAGAAGGTATCTCTACTCAAGTATGACGTCATTAAGTGTAGTCAAGCTAAAGTGAAACAATTCATTTAAGGACAGATACTGATTTTAAGTTTAATGTTTTACCATTGATTAAAATTTTCAAAATTGAATTGTTGAAAAACACAATAAATATATAAAAATGTTTTATTTATTTGTTTATTTATTTATTTATAAAATGTTTCCAAATATCCTTTTTTTATATTTATTTTTTTCCCATTATATTGTCATTTTTCTTTTTGAAAAAATTGAATATAGCATTTGTAGAAGTCCACAGCAACATATTTCTGTTTTTTATATATTGTGACCATAATCACAAAAATTACATGAAATACAATATCATAATCTGAGAAAATATTTAAATTATATACACAGCTAAATGTCGCTGATATATTGAATAAAGAAATGAAGTGTCTTTTGTTAGTTTATCCAAAACTACATAATTTTAGAGAACAAAATTTGTTGTCGTATCATTGGGAAATTCTGTTAATCCCCTGAAGATAATAGTTACTTTCAGTGATTTATTCTGCAATGTCTGTCTTTGCTCCAGTTATTAAGCCTTTTACTTTTTTGAAAACTGCATGACAATAATAACCCGTTAAGTAGACTATTAGAAGAAAAACTTCGCTACATTTAATAATATCATCGTCTGTTATATCTATATTAAATGTAAGTGTATCTAACTTTTGCACATCTGTTACATCATCTAACGTAGTTTCTTGTAAATTACTGCGATCATTACTTTTGTTATTAAGTGGCACATTTAATTTGAAAAATGACAACATTTTGATTTTTTCTCACACACAAATAATTGACGTATTGATATATTATACTGACCACCTGCAAATTGTCGACACTGGCCAACAGGTGATCCGTCAGGAATTTGCCTGGTAATATATATTTCATTTTTAATTCTGTTATGCAATAAATAGCCAGTTGAAGAATTGCATGTGTGGTATGATGTAAAACTGTAAACGATTCCCTTGTTAGCCTCCCACTAATCTCTGGAATATTATTCCAACTCTCTAATCAGCTGTAAAAAGTATAAAGAAATATAAACTTTGGATCGTTGTCTTTATTAGTAAGTGAGTTTTCATATTTATTGTTAAGCCGGCAACCTTTAAATGGGTTTTTGACATTTAATATTGTCCACCAAGTATGAAATTTATTTATATATTCTGCAACTTCTGCAAAGTTTAGTAAACATTTTTGTTTTCCTCAGGTCAACAGTCCTTGAATGGTGTGTTCACTAAAAATTTGCATTACAAAATTTATATTTTCCCTTTCCAAATTATTAACATAAAGAGCCTTTTAAATTAATCGGTAGCAATATTTAAGAAGTGACTCTGATTCAAGTTTGTGCAAGTAAATGGGGCTACTAGAAGAGTATCTGATTGATTATCTTCATTATCGTAAAACTCAGGGAAACTCATGCATTTGTTGGCATCTTTTTGGTCAAGCCATTTGTTTCTTATGCACGTTAAAATACTATCAGAATCAAATATGAAGAAAAGAGGTCTAGACTTAAGAAATTGGTGTTGATATAGAATTGAAGGTTTGGGGGGGGGGGTTACAAAATAATGACATGACTTTCTTATAAATAGCATTATTATCTGTTATAATACATATTACTTTCAAGCCAATAATCTCTAGCCGAATTATTACCTGTTTTATTATATCAAATAATTTTGTGCTTTAAAACATTTAGTAGGCATAATATGCACCACATTCTTGTATTTTGAACACATACTACTCAACATGAAAGCAAAGACAGGCTCATTGCGGGCTAAGCCAACCACATTCCCACCTTTAAAATCAAAATATGGCTTTCAATGAATCTCATCGACAAGTAAAGATATTGTCTGATTTTCCTACGATAATAATTTGAATTTATTCTTTATTTACATAAAAAAATTATTGTCATTTTGTTGAACTACAGGATTCATATATTTTGAAATGTTAATCTTCTGATTGTAGAATAACTGGACAAAATGAGTTTACCACTATCTCTTAATAGTCTGAAACTTTTTAGTAAGCAGTTGGAAAATAAATAACAAAAAATTAACATTTCTGCTGAATACTCTAACTTGTGTTTTGTCATTAGATATAACTGTTCACATATAAATTTTAGGGTTATAAAATTTTTCAAAGACTGGTCTTCAATCAGTGACAACAAGGAAATTACTACATTCAACAGAGCAATCACATTTGGACAGTTGGCTTTGTGTTTCTCAATATCAAGTTTTCTCATATTATTAAGTAAATCGTCAAGAGTGATAATGTCACTTACATGTGTAGGAATTTTATATTCCCCTATAAATTGTATTTGTACATCACCACAGAAAATATGTATTGTTCAATCAGTTTCAACCTCAAGAGAGAGACTTATTTTTGTATATGCAGATTTGATGATGCGACATATAAAAAGTGTCCCCTGCTTTCTAACAATACACCAGTATTGCTGAATTTTTTTTTCAAGTTCGTCGAGGTTTTTAAACACCTTTTCTTTTTGGTATTCTGCCTCATCGGTGATACTTTGTGCCAAAGCACTTTCCAATGAGAAGTTTCCAAACGCATTTCCCTAGAATCTGGTGATTCTCTCATGAAGCTTGTTGAGGTCATACAGGAGGGACAGTTTGGGAATTTAGAGATAGCCTCTTCCCGTATGCGTGGATTCTAAAGCTTGACTCTTAACCTTTTTCTACTTTTTTCATCAAAATGGTAAGTTTCCCATAAAATGTTCATATCATTAAAATGCAGTTCACACACCTAAAAAATAAAGGTAAATGATATAGTAATTTATCTTTATTACTCTGATAGGTAAATGAACAGATAAAATATAAAACAAAAAAATTAAAACTTTTTATTTATGGGCATCAATTCATTTTTTGGTACGTGCAAAATTTTTAAATGAGAGAATAATGTTGGTCTAAATGACATGAGGCTATTTACTGAGCATCCATAAAAAACTTTTGCCGACATAGAATCATTCTTTTATTAGCAAAAGTCTCACGCGAGAGAATAATATTCTTCAATTTTACCTGACACAAGACCAATTAGCGTTCGTCAAAAAATTCAAATTTTATTTTTATAGATATCCATTTATTTCATTATTTTTTACGTGCAAAAAGAGACTCTCTGCAAAATGAAATAATTATTCGAATCTCATAACAATTTTAATAGAAAAAGAAAAAAATTTTTTTAGAAATTTTAGTTTATTTTTGTAAGGACTGGGTCTTGTCGGAAATTTTTTTAAAGAAAATGAAAGTTTTAATTAGTTTTTACTAGGTTCAAAAACTATTATTGCTACTTAAATCCATTAAATGGATTTTTAAACACAAAAATCATCAACAAAGAGAAAATTCAATTCAAACAACGTTAGAATTTTAAAAAGTCTGGAATTAAATAAAAGTTTCCTTCACATAAAATTATGAAATTAATTTTAAAACATAAAAACGTTACTAAATAAGAAATTGTTGACTTACTCTTTTCTACTTGGTAACTGAAAAATCTATCTGTTTGATGGCCCAAAGTCATTTATTGCACATTTCTTGATTTTCGGGAAATGTGAACACGCTAACTTTTGGCTCTTTAGGATAATTTTCTTGGCAGTTAAGAACAACACAATGCCAGGGCGTTTCCTTTTAAGTGGAAAAAAGTTGAAAGTGAAACTTATTAGCAAATAGAAATTTATTAATAAAGTGGAACTTATTAGATAAGTGAAAAACATGTTCGTAAAACGAGCTTCTGAATGTATTATGGCGTCTCAATTGACTATACTTACTTACGTCACAACAAATATAGCAGGTAGCGAAAGGGCCTTCTTGTTGTTATACCGACAGTTGTGGTACGGTCGAGTACATTATCGGGTATTTCACTCTTGAGAGCGGTCAAGTTCTTTTCAGTTATTCTTTATCATATTGATTATCATATCTTACTAACATAATATCGCTATTGTCTTGGCGGAGGATTACGGTTTTTGACTACTCTTTCTAATTATCATCATTACTAGCTGCAAAAATGTGCAAAAATTTCATTAACAAGTTCATTCGTGAGTAAAAATGTACAAATTTAAAGTTTAGAAATTGATTTTTTTCTATTTCACTTAAAAAGACGTAACACATTTGCTTTCTTTCTTTTTTTGTTTCATTTTCTCGATGAAACAAAGTCTCTGGTAGATTAATTCCATGATTTCATGCAGTTGAAAGAAAGTAAAGCATTATTTACGAGACATTGGCGCTAGATAACGGTCTTGCAGATAAAGGGTATCTCAAGAACCACTGGATGGATTCGGATGAAATTTTTCAGGGATGATTATATTCATGACTGACAAAAATTGATTAAATTTTTTGTTCCCTCTACTATGGGATAATGTTTATGGCTTATTTTTCTAGTTTTTATTTTGTTTAAGAAATATTATTTCGTACATTTCACATGCCAAATACTGAATAACTTCCACTAAATCGCTTTACGTCATTACATATTCTGAACGCACTATTTTGCCACAATAATATACTTATTTACAATAAAAATTTAATATTTATTATCCAAAAGAAAAAAAAGATAAAGAACAGAGAGAAAATGATAGAAAACACAATTTTGAGAAAAATAAAAGTAAAAATGAATTATTCCACAATTTTGGCAGTCCAAATTTTAATTTCATTTTACTTTTTATTTTAATTTTTTGTATACAGTTAATTGCAGTTATTCTCATTTTAATAATGATTTCTTGCTAATCACTGAGATGAGGTCGATATTATCTTGCAGGCGGTTTTCGTTATTTGACTGCTCTTGGTATTGTAATTATTCCTATTATTACTGTTATGTATGCATTCTTCTTCTTAAAATAATAAAATCCAGTTTTTGATATATATTTTCTTCTCGTAATTCCATGTAATAAGAACATAATCGTCCATTATTTAAGTGATGTTGAATTAGAGTGTCATACGGCATTCAGTCATAGGTGATCATGTATTTTTCAAGTTCTAACTGATTAAGTAGAAGATTGTTCCATAGTACGTTATCCCTTCTCTTTGCAGAAGACTTCTTTCCGACAAAAGCTATAAAATCCAGTCTAAATTAATATTCAGAAAATATCTGGCGTGGGGTGAAGGTAGTAGGCAGAAGGCTGTAGATAGATATTATGAGTGCTACCTGTTTATGCAACTAGGCAAAACATAATTACTAATAAATACTAATAAATACAAATAAAAAGAAGTGTGGTGTAACAAAATACTCATGTTTACGTATGTAAGTGTACGTCGAGCTGAAAGTAGTAGAAATTGCTTGTTCTCGAGGTGGGGTGTTGCATCGTTATTGTGGGCCCTTCTTACTTCTTTGGCCCAAAACAAATACCGGTTACCCCATTTGTCATCGGTCTTGCATATTATGTTTGAGGTTAACTATACAGGTATTCATAAAAATCGAGTAAAATTTTAAAAAATATATAACTTTATTTGTATTTGCGACAGAAATAATTTGTAAAAAGGATTAGAAAGAAGTAAATCTATATTTTAAATATTTTATTGAAATATAATTTAAGTATCTATATGTCCTCTATCATTATCAATACAAAGAGTAATACGATTTTGCAGTTCATATTTTTACTTATCTTAAAATTGTTGCAAAATTTGTGGTAATGAATTAATCAATATCTATATTTAAAACTAGGTATATTAAACATTATAACATTTATACAATTTATTTCTATCATAAATACAAATAAAGTTATAATTTTTTAAAGTGCAGTGATACCAGCTCACAAAATTTTATTACACCAGTTAAAGATAGATTCCGATATTTTAGCAAAACTATCTTTATCACTTGTGGAACATGGCCAAGCTATAAAAGATATTTATTATTTAGTAAAGTAGTGCAGAGTTTATGGACACAGAAAAAAAATAAAATAAAAACACTGTAGAAGCTAATATAATTTTTAAATTCATCAAAACAGAAAAAGAGATAGTGTTCGTAATATACCTCAGATTGAAAATCAAAAAGCATGAGAGGACATTGGCGCAGGGACAGCTCAATAAATAAAACAACAGGTTCAGGAAAGACAAATGATAGCGAGTGATGTCGTATAAACTTTGCCGACATTTTTTGTCTGTCTGTCTGTCTGTCTGTCTGTCTCTCTTCTCTTCTCTCATTTAAACACAGACACATGTATGCATGTTAATAAATATAGACTAGAAACTGAAACCAATTTCTACAGGTGAGAAAAGCAAGAAAATGATATATTAGAGAATATCACACGGTTAAATCTTACTATTTCAACGGAAAACGATGAGACCTAGTTGCTAATCAAGTCTTCTTCTTTTATGTGCCTTGCACTTTCAGGACGAAGGCGATCATAGCTTTCCACGTCTACCTATCCCTGGTGGCTCTTAGCACGCTTTCTCCTGTTACACCATGCTGCCCTTGTTCTTTCATCCACCTGCTCAGGCCCTTCCAATATATTATCCGCTGCAATCATCTGTCTGTTTTTCCTTCTATCTGGCCTGTTAGTATCAGGTTCTCCAAGCCCTCCTTCCTCATTGCATGTCCCAGAATCGTTAGCTGTCTTTTCCTGATGCTCAGTATTAATTTATTTTTTGTTTCCATGCTTTTCAAATCCTCCTCATTGCTCACATGCTCAATACATGATATCCGCAGCATCCTTCTGTAAAACTACATTTCAGTTGCTTCCAGTTTTTCATTCATCTTTGATGATATTGTCCACACTGAAGAACTGTCATATTGAAGAACTGGTATGACATAGCAATCCAGTACACTTTTCTTTGTTTTGAGCAAAATTTTATTTTCTCTTAATACTTTACTCAGCTTCTAGAACGGGTCCTTTATCAAGCCAATCGGATCTCTTTCTCGCACTTCCTGTCTTCTGTTAGAACACTTCGAAAGTAGTATGCTTAACTTCAGGAGATCTAGGTAACTAGAAGTAAAGCTCATCTGACAATACACCATGGATATAGTTAAAGAAAATACATAGGTGTAGAGGAAAAAAATGTGTGAAAATCAATGTACAAAAATGATCTTCAAAAAGAGTTTTACAAATTTAAATATAATGCTTTATTGTGTATAAAAGTGATATTTCTTTTTGCTTAAATTGAAACAAACGAGCTATAGATTTCTTTGCAAACAACGTTCGAAAGAAACATGTATGTTTTACTTTTTGCAACACAAAAAAAAGAATCGCTGTAGTAAAATGAAAAAGCTTATATGAATTTTTACTCAGCAAATTTAGGTTTTATTCTATAATATATATGCGTGTGATTCCAATTCCTAGCAATCAACAGTACACGTTATCTTACACTGTCCGTCAATTTTTAACATTCAAATATTTACTAGGCTAAAGTAAGTGACTTTTCGCAATTAGGGTGCATTGATTCTGAATCTCAATCGGCTATCAATTTTTTGAAAATCGCATACTAAAATTTTATATTTTTTCGTAAATTAAAGTTTTTAGACCAAATACTATAGTTTTACTTAATTAAAGTAATTTTAAATGAAAGGTTAAATGATTGTTTACCATATTTTACAAATATATACAACTATATTTAGATTTGCAAAAAAATATACTATTTCAACTATTTATTTTTACAATTCTACATAAACTGTCTCAAAGAGTTGTAAAATTAACTTAAATAGCAAGAAAAAGGCATACAGAAAAGAAATCTAAACTGTGAGCTATGTTTAACGGTACTTAGGATTCTCTTGCTTACTGCCTCATCAGGTTGTAGACTCCAAATAAAATCTGCCAACATAGCTGGTCTCTAATTTTCTTTGTAACGACTTTCTATTGCCACTATATCTTAGTGAAATCATTCACCGTGTCCATTGTTTAGATCTGATGGATTTTTCGGAAGAAATGAAAGCTTTAGCGACATGTTACATCCCAATCGCTGATACGATTTAATCAAATCAGCCACTAAATATCATAATCCGCAGACTTATGATTTCCCGAAAAACTATTGCATACTCTCTTGAAGATAACACGTGCTGCTAGTTCGACTTCAGTCATAGTATCATCAAAAGCATCGTCATGCATAGGTCTTCTAATCTGTGGACCAACAAATATATTCTCTTTTACTTTTGCATCAATCAATTTGGAAAACTTTACTCTCGGATACTTAAAAGCAGGTTATCTTTGTTTAGGGCCTTTCCAAATTGCTACATTAACACTAATTTAATATGCAAGGAAGTGGGAATGATTATTTTCTTTCGCCACGAGTGGTTCTCGAATGTTGTCGGAGCCTGACGTACCGTCTCTGGATTCCCATTCTGAACGTATGTAATGTTTTTTTTTGTTTTTTTTTATTTTAGCGCGGCTATCTCATTTGCATAGGAAGCACATATATTTTGTGAAACCTAATTGAAAAGTCCACTCAAATTTGCAATCACTTTACATAATAATGGAAAAAATTTAATCCCGATTTACGAAAACCCGAAATCTGATAGGCAAAAATGCGTGTTATTTTCGTAATCTACGAAAAAAATTACATTAGAAACGGCCATTCTCTGCTCGGTAAGTTTTTGGTTGTTGAAGAGTGTTATCAATACTGCTACAATTACGCTTTTATTTACCGATGCAGCTCACATATGTTTTTAAATTTTAAACCATGGGAACTGGTCGATGAAAATATTTTTAAAGGTATTCAAATAATTCATTTGAGTATGCAACAATATTTGAAAATTCAGTATTATTAAGATCCCCCGGTCGATTTATATTGAATATTGATTTTTTTTCGTAAACGCCATTTTTATAAAAAGAAATTACGCAAAATTACAAGTTAATTTTACAAAGCTAAGGCGTTTTATTACTTAATAAATATGTTTTTCAGTTTTTCATTTCAATTTTTAGGAGGGAAAACATTGCTAATTGAGGTCCTTTACTTTTTTGAAGCAAAACAATAAGAATATGTGCTTTAGGAAAGTTTGAATGGCGTTTGCGATAGTGTCCTGTTAATATGTTAATCTGGAAATTTCAATTCGAATCTCGTGTGAGCCTACTTTTGCACAAAATAGTGATGATGTCTGCATGATCCTACTTTTACGCACAACTGAGATTTTACAGTAGGACTTAAATCTATTAAAACGTTTTATACAATTTTTAACGTAAGGAAAGCTCCTAACGGCGGTGAGAAAGTCATAAACAATGCATAATTGGACCTGGAGCCTGTTCACCGAATCGATTGTAACCAGGTTGCTTCCACCCCCCGAATCGAGCTTAAACATACGTCAACCAAACATTCTTTCGCTGCCATGTATGAAAAGTGATTGGGGCAGACGTACACTGTAGTTTTTTCTTTTCGGTAAGAGGGGATAATAAAATATTGGTACGTGTCTTTGGCGGTTTCAGTCTGTTTCAATCTTGCGATTGTCTAAAGGTTTGTTGTGTCCCTCTATTGCGGTTGGGGTTGTTAACTCTGCCTGTGGGCGTGATAACTTGTTTCTCGCATGATCCTAAAAGCTGGACAACATTGTTGAAGCTAGAAATTCTTTCTTAAAATCTGACAATTTTTCATTGACGGGGAATAAAATACAAACATTGGTCTTTTACAAATCTATTTAGCAAAGTGGTAAATTGATTATTTCCGGAGTAATCTTTCCTGATCGTTTCGTTTCTGCCCTTCGTTGTTCTTTGACAATGTGATGCTGCGGATATCATGGATTGAAAATGTGAGGATTGATGAGGTTTTTAGAAAAGATGGAAACGAAAAGGAAATTAATACTGAGCATCAGGAAGAGACAACTAAAGTTTCTGAGACATGCAATGAGGAAAGAGGGCTTGGAGAACCTGATACTAACAGGCCAGATAGAGGGAAAAGGAGACAGGAGAAAGTAGAAGATAACATATTTAAAGGACCTAATCAGGTGGAAGACGGAACGAGGGTAGCATGATGCAACAAGAGAAAGCGTGCTAAGTGCCACCATGGACAGGGAGATGTGGAAAGCCATGATCGCCTACGTCCTGAAGAGATAGGGCACATAGAAGAATATATATATATATATATGTATATATATATATATATATATATATATATATATATGGCAACTGTTTATAAGAAATAATTATGTGGGTATAAAATGGGGAATCAATTCTATATTATATTCAATATATAAACTGATACCTCATTTTGTGATCATGCTTGTTTCTATATATCTATATTCTAGATTTATGGGCTTGAGCTAATGAATGACAGAACGGGTTGCATGGTGTAACAGGAGAAAGCGTACCATAAGTTAGCAGGGATAGGAAGATGTGGAAAGCCATGATCGCCTACGTGCTGAAAAGAAATGGCTCATAAAAACAGAAAAATAGTAATAACTGTTCTGCCACCGCAGTATGGCTGCAACAGTTCCTTTTTCTTTTGTCTGTACTGCCGTTCCGGTCACATGATGCATGTGAGCCATTATCTAAAAAGCGAGGATTGTCTAAACACGTCCTTTTACGATTTTTTCCCGGTGACTCTCGAAACCAAATTACTCATTAGTTTATATAAATGGTCCCCCAAGTAACCATTTTCCATTTTTTGGATTGACGCAAATATTTTCAGTTTCATCTTAATTATCTCATTTTCCAATGTAAAAAACAAACAAACAGCCATATTGCGCATTTGTCGAAATTTAATGCAAATCACCTTATGGCTTAGTAAGATAGAGTTAAGTATTTGTTCTTCTCTGATCAAATTTTTGCTCAAAAACCTAAGCAAATATTTTTCATTAACGGTGAAAGAAGACCATTTTTGAGAATTCCAAACTTAATGAATTTTTTCTAAATTTATTCGGAGGACAATTCTCCATTTTCCTCATCAATTTCATTTTATAGATCTGATGTAATTTTAATTTCCCATGTTTTTTTAAAATTATTTAATACATCCTTCGGGATGTTTTCACGATTTATCATTAATTTCTAATCAACTTTGTCCCTGTTTTTTATTCTCATGCAAATAAAACGTTGAACCAGGGCCTGTTACTAATGGATTGTTATCTTGACACAAGGAAGACCCATAATGCTACAAAACCTTACGATTTTGAAAAGAATATCTAGATATACAGCAAAAGAACCAGACCAGATATGGTAGCAATATTAACGAATTGCGGTGTCATAAATGTGTTAGGAATGTGTCTGGAACAAAGCAGTGCGCCAAAAGTACTATCACCAGACCTAACATTTTATACAATATATTCACTTCACTACATATCTGTAGAAATTGTGAGAGCAAGAAGACGCAATGAGTTGCTCTCCTGAAGATTGTTCCAACCATGCTAGTGGAAGGAAAGAATGGTCCTCGACGTTGATCAAGTTGGTCTTGATGCAAACTCATGAATATTTATATCATACACACGAGATCAACATATAAGAATGTGAGAACTTTTACTGACAAGGAACTGTAGACTCTCACGTTGAGAGTATGACCTTGTAGGGTTCCAGAACCACCCAGATTAAAAAGGCGGTTTTAACGCGAGCGGTCTGGTCCACAAAAATACAACACAAATTTCATGAAAGGAAACGTAATAAGAAATGTATAAATATATGGAAATTTTGTATTTGACAATATATATATATATATACAATATAAATAATTTGTACAATTCTGATAGAAGAGTGTCTTTTATTTGCGTGAAGATTTGGTTGAATATAAAAGTGCCTGTTGTATTTGAACAAAATTCGCTTGTGTATGAAAGTGTTGGTTTTGTGTCTGTAATTACACAGAGTAGTGGCAGAATGTTTCTTTCTTTTTTAGTTATCAGTCGCTAAGTAGGTGGAAAAGGTAAGTGTTTCAAATTGTGTTGAAAAGGAGTGTGTATGAGAATTCCCGAGAGGAGAGAGAACGAGTCAAACAGAGATAGCAGTAATTGGCAGTGTATGTATAAAACGATGAATCAGTTTACTTAACTTAGTATGTTGGTGTTACTTCTCCTTTCTGGTTGCTGAGAGCTGTAAAAATTTTGTGGACGTTGCGAAGTATTAGTTTCTCGGCACTGGTCTCTTTGATGTAGGCGCTTATCACACTGTGTGTATCTGACAATGCGCTTCTGGGGATTGACTAGCGTGGCTGACTGTCAGATCGACTGCTTACTTTTGTGACGGATATACCGACCACTGTCTCTCAGTGATCCTCTTGACTGCTTGCCAATGACAGGTCAGGAATTCTCCTTAAATATTGAATTCTTGTCAGGTGGGAGGATCCCAAAACGATTTTTTCTTTAGCTGTGAAAAAACCGTTTTGCTGACCTATTTTGAATCTCTCGATCTTTCAACCAATCAGGATCCAGAGAATCGCTTTTCACACTGACTTGTGCGAAGGAAAATATTTTAGCCGTTTGGATCCTCTTTTGCGCGTGTGCAATTTTACTTTGGATTTTCCCAAATGATGTTGTCGTTTGAATTTGATATTGTTGGTGTGCAATTTATTATGTATTTTTTTAGCTGGTTGATGTGTGATATAGGATTTGCATCCTATAACCATTCCTTCAGAGCAAGCCACCATAACCATAATATATTAGCCACAGCAACTAAGCAGTAGAATGTGACAATATTTTTCAGTCCCAATATAACGTTGTTTGTCAGAAAGAATATAACAATTCGTTCCAAAACTGCAAAACCCAGTTTGTAGATATAATTAATAGTTGCCTAGGTAAGCTGAGTAAAATTTCGCATCTAATACGGAGGAAATAGAATTTAAAATGTCTCGTGGTTAAGTCAAATAAAAGTATCCCCTTGAGTAATTTTAAATGGATGTTTTCATTGCGTAATTCAACGAATTATGTGCAGAATAAAGTTCGGAGTATTCTTTATTAGAGACATGGCTAGGTTCTACATATTATGCTTGTTTCCTATATCCAACACCAGTTTTTATGAATGCACTTTACAGCAAAGGAAATAATTCATCTATCAAATATCTTTATAGCTATAACACAGAAACGATTCGTATTGAATCAACATATCCGTGACACTGTCCAAATCGAATTTACTGTCCAAAAAGAAACATTTGTTCTAAGAGAAATTGATCTGTCTTGACATAAGTATGTACTTGTTTCATCTTCAAAATACCAATGTAGACTAGATGCATATGTCTCACATTTGAACGCCAAACTGTGTACCGAGCCAAAATATCAACATAGAAAATCCACCTTGCATTAATCTTATGTTGATTTGGTAATAAAAAGGCAAATGTACATTTTACTATGCGTATTTTCATTGTTATTTTGTCATTTTCCAACATAGCTTATAGGCGAGTAAGCAAATATTCAAATGGAAATGGAAAACGCCTTTAGCAGGTAATTACTGCAAACTCTGTAAAAGCATAGTTTCTGCTGGTTTTAAGACATATTTCACTATCTGTCTGTCTATCTACCTATATATATATATTAGTCATCCATATACAAGCCTGTTTCGCTGTATCACAGCTCATCAGTGTGGCTAGACGCATCCACTTGCTTCTGGTCGGGATCGAAACTCAACCGATTTGGTGTTAGTCGTAGTTGCTACTCCCTAAGCCATCGACACATGGAATCAGAGAAGGGAAATTTTAATGTGTTGTGTATAAGCTGTGTATACCGAGAGAACTCAATTCATTTCTGAAGACTCACGCATATAGCAGAAGTAGAAACTTTTTTAAAAATTTTCTTCTCCAGAGAGCTCAATCGTAATGAGAGCATAATATATATATATATGTTCATCCGCAGACAAATCTGTTTCGCTGTATCACAGCTCATCAGTACTGTTAGACATCCGATTGTTTTTAATCAGGATTGAAACCAGACCAAATTCTAACTCTGAGCTATGGGCGTTCGGTAGATACAGACGTTAATGGATAAGTTCTCGTCTAAATTACGCGGAACGGAAAATTTAATTTGACAGATATATTTACCAAAATTACAAGAACGTACAAAAGAGTAAAGAGTTTTCAATAAAACCGTCGTTGGCTGCAACCAGGGTCTTTAGATAACTTTTGAATCTCCTGCAAATTTTCGGGACAAAGTCCCTTTTTACCATTATGAATGCTGCTTCAATCCTTGACTTCAGTTCATCTTTGGCATTGAAAGAAATTTTGTTTGCTTCCGACTCAGTGATTGCCCGCGCATTATAATCAAGGTGGTTGCAGTCTGATAGGATAGGTGGCCAATTTACGTGGCCAATTTACGTGGCCAATTTAAGAAATGATGTAATCGCAGTAATTGAGTGACAGCCATTACTTAGATATCTTGCTTGTGGAAAATTGGGCATGTTGCTAAACATAGTGCCTTCCATCAAGCACCGTCGTGACCTAAGGCATTACTAACTTTCAGACCATTTCATTTAGGACTCTGTGTTGAACCTGAGGCTCATTGAGAAAACAAATGTAGACATAACGTGGACATCAATAATGACCATTCCAAACAAAATTATATTGACTGTAGAGGTCGTTCAACTATTTTCGAATCCTCTGCACTTTCCTCACATTGACACGCGTACAATTTAAAATATCCATATTGACGATTCCAGAGCAAATTCCAAGTAGTGCAGGATACGGTTTCCAAATGGCTAGCACCATTATATAATAGTGCCTTTTTCTCGTTATGATGCCCAACTGACGCAACTACACAGTACAGTCGACAAATAAAAAACAAATAAAACGCATGCATGATATTAAAAACATGAAATTTGCTGAACGCATTGTTTCTCTTTCTCTCTCTCTCTTTCTCTCTCTCTTTCTCTTTCTCTCTCTCTCTCTCTCTCTCTCTCACTCTCTCTCTCTCTCTCTCTCTCTCTATATATATATATATATATATATATATATATATATCCACAGACAGGTATGTTTCGCTGTATAACAGCTCATCAGTACGGTTAGGCTCTGATTGCTTTTAAACCAGGATTGAAACCCGACCGAATTTGCGTCAGTCGGTGATTCTACCTCTGGGCTAGAAGAAGAGGGCAGACTTTTTAGCGTGTATATTATCATATATATATATGTATACGTGTCATCCACATACAGACTTGTTTCCCTGTGTCACAGCTAGACATCTACTTAGTAGATGTGTAGCAAGTAGCTAGATATCAAGCCATAGGTATCTAGCAGGAAGATGTCTATGACTAGACATCTACTTGCCGCTGGTCGGGATTAAAATTCGGCCGATTTGGTGTTAGTCGGAGTCTCTGTTCCTTTAACATATCGGCGCATATAATGATATAAGGGAAATTTTAGCGTATTATAACTAAGCGGTGTATAGATACGCCAGTCATTGAAATAATACAATTCAAAGCTTAGGACTATCGCGTAAATAGCAGAAATGTAACTTTTTGTAAAGCTTTCCTCTTCAGAGAGCTAAATCGTAATGAGAACATAATATATATATATATATATATATATATATATATATATATATATATATATATATATATATATTGATTTAAATTCATAAATATACATATGAGGAGGTGTAAATATGTATAGGATTATTATTCAGGTGATAAAAAGAAAGTGCTGATGTATGAACAGTGCTGTAGTATATATATATATATATATATATATATATATATATAGATATATATATGCTAAGCATCAAAATAGAAATTTCATCTAATCTCAAGATCGTTAATTTTTTTAGATATTAGCTTTAACCAATCAAAAATACATTTAAACACTATAAAAATGTAATAAATTCCCTATCTATATTAAAACTCTAATAATCCTAAATCTATCATAAAACAAATATATTAAACAGTCAAGATTAGAATTAATAAATTATCTTCTAAGAGGGAAATATCCAATGAGAATATAACAATGTACAATGAAGCCCTAAACAAGAGTGATTTTAAAGATGAAATATTAAATGAAGAAAAATTAAAAGACAAATCTAGAAACAAAAGTAAATTTAAAAAAAGAAAGTTAATACGGTTCAACCCTCATTTCTTCAAGTTGTTCAATGTAAACATAGGTAAATACTTTTTAAATTTATTTAGCACAAATTTCTACCACGACTTAAGTAAGTTATTCAATAGAAAAACTCTTAAAATTAGTCATTCTACCACAAAAAAAACCCTGCAAAACATAATTAATTCACATAATAATAAATTACTTAGAGACTTCTTCAGCAAAATTTTGGTAGACTAACCTTCTTGTAATCGCATCAATAACACAAATTGTCCAGTTGATAACAGGTTTAATTCCGAAAAAGCTATCTATAAAGCCACTATTTGTCCAATGGAGTACCCCAAGAATAAACGAGTGTATATAGGTATATCTGCAGGTAGTTGGAAGCAGAGACTGTACAACCATAGAAAATCTTTTTTCCAACGAGTCCTTCAAACATCAAACTGCCCTATCTAAGCAATATTGAAATATTAAAGACGGGGGATTTAAACCATTGGTCAGATCGAGGATTGTGAAATACGCCAATACAGCCAAAATTTCAAGGATACGTGCATTTTATGCCTGGAGGAAAAATTAATGATTATAAAATAAAATAATCCGAAGGAACTACTTAATCAGCGGAATGAACTAATATTTAAATGCAGACACAAAAATAGATATAAAATAGTCTAGATAAGTCCTGATTGTGATTTGAATTAGTGCAGATTATACTAATTTACATTAATTTAATTTAAGTGTTTATTTTGGGGAAAAATGCTGGAATATGCAGCTAATAATATTTTACAGCAACGGTTTATTTTATACTTTTAATTTTTTGTGTTTTTTATTTTTATTTATATAATTGGAGTAGATAGACTAAACAATTGGAGTAGATAGACTAAACTATCGCCCGGTTCACACTCCACCCACATCTATTGAACGGGTGAAGAGGCTCATCCCTTGTTTCCTGTTTAGGATGTGGTTTCCGGCTTTCTCTTTTCCATTCTTTTTACCCTTACGTAACCCCCTGCGCATCAGTGGCGTTACCGCCTTGCTCGGGGTGATATGATTAAAAAAAAAAAAAAAAATTATTGTATTTATAGTTACTTTATTAAATTTCTTTTTTCTTTGTTATTTATTGAATGAGTACAATTATTATTACCATCATTATTGTCACTATTATTAACGTCCGAGAAAAATATATTACGAATTTGTAATCGTTATTATTATAATTTTTTTATAATTTTTTATTATTGTAATTTCTTATTAGTATTATTATTATTTAAGAGGTGTTTAAGATTATATTTTAATATTTGTATTTAGTTTTTCTTACTAGGAGTTTTTATATTAATTATATTTAAAATAAATTTCTACTAGTGGCTATATTGTAATTTATATTGGAATGATCAATGATTTTTCACCCAAAAATATACCGCATAAATCGGTATATTTTAATTTAAGAGGAAATCCCATGTCGTGTTTCTAAGAAAGCATATTAATTTAATAGACGTAGTTTTGATATAGGATATTTATTTTAAACTAAATTAAATTCTTTTCTATATTGTTCTAAGTTTTTATCTCTTTCCTTTTATTAATTTTACCCCTCCATGTTTTTATGTTTATCTTTCTAACATTTAATTTTTAATTTTTTAATGATTTAATTCTTTTAACTGAATTAATTTAAAATGAATAGGAATTTTTGGAATACTAGTAAGAGTAGCTATTTTTCAAAATTGTATGAAAATTATGTGGTATAATTTCATATTTTAAATTAAATTTCAATTTTTAATTTTTACATGTAAGCTAATATCAAAATACAGCAATATTTTCCACGTCAGGTTAATATTAGTTTGCAGCAAAAGGTTTTTATATTTCGTATTTCATTTTTCTGTTTTTATGTATAAGTAATATATTTATAGTTATATTTGTAATTTCTTTTGTCTTCTTTTTTGATAGATTGAAAATTATTTTTATTATGTCATTTTTCATCATATTTAGATTTCTGCTATGGATGTAATATCAACCAATTCTCCGGGAAGAACTAAGGCAGGTTGTGGCGTGTTGTTATGGCTCCATTTCAATTTTTTCTATCTTCCCCATCATCTATAGCGTTAAAGAGACAAAGTTCTCTTTAGTGTGCGGGCTGTACCTAACAAGACACTTTTTTGTATAACAATTAAGCTGGGTTTTCCAGGGATTCTTTCAATGTGTTGTTCCATTTTTTATCATTCCAAGTGCACCTACTATCACTGGCACAACTCTTGTTTTCAATTTCCACATTTTCTATTTCAATTTCCAGGTCTTTATATTTTGACAGTTTTTCAAATTCCTTGGTTGCTATGTTACAATTTGCTGGACAAGACATATCAATTAATAGAGAAGTTTTTTCTTTCTAGATTTTAACACTAATGTCCGGCCTATTTGATTCAATTTTTCTGTGTGTATGGTGTAATCCCATAGAATGGTGACATCTTCTCTTTCTGTAACCGGTGCTAGGTGATGTTCATACCAGTGTGTGTTTACAGATTTTCTATAGTGTTTGCATATTGTCCAATGTAAATATTGCCTCACTCTATCGTGGATATTTTTATATTAATTTCGGTTCAAGTACAGTACATCTTGAGATTAGATAGTCTGAGGTTTCTTGGTGTCTATCACAAAACCTGCATTTCGGATCCATATTATTATGTGTAATATTTGCCTGAAAGTTTCTAGTTTAAAGACTTTGGTCTTGCGCTGCAAGAATAAAGCCTTCAGTCTCAGACTTTAACCCAGATGCACGTAACCATCGATGATTATTAACTGAAGCAACATTGTATTTATTTGCCCGTTCTGGATATTGGCCATGCAGAGGTTTGTCTTGCCAGCGCTGTTTCATCTGTTCAAGAGCTTTAACTTTGGCTTTCATTTTCATATTTTTTGCCGCAATATTTGGTTCTTGGCTTCTGTTTTGCTTTTCTACAGAATATACTAACTGTAAATCTTGTTTGTATTTACTGTCTTCTTTTATTATTGAATATATTTTCTTTCTTTCTTCATGTTGCCTTACTAATTGTATCATCCAGTCCTTTTTTGTTTCTATGTATGTTAGTAAGCCAATAGTTGTTGACTTGCATAACGATTCTAGCTGAATAAGACCTCTTCCACCTTCTTTACGGGTTATGTATAGACGGTCTACATCAGCCTTTGGATGGTGCATCTTATGCTTAGAAAGAAGCTTTTTTGTTTTAGGATCCATTCACCTGATGTCGTTCAGAGTCCAGTTTAAGATGTTGAAATTATATTGGACAACAGAGATTTCAAGGCTATTAATAGCCACAATTCTGTTCTGAGAATTTAATTCAGTTTTAATATCATTCGTAGACTTCTATAGTACTCTTTGCGCACTACTTCCTTTCATTTTTATGGTGGATTTTCTCAACCTCATGTATACCTACGTATTTATAAACTTCTTCTGGCTTTAATTCTTTTATTGTTACAGCATGGTCTAAGCAAATTAGGATGTTTCTTGTAGTGATTTACGTAAAATGTTTATCTTTAGCACATTATTTCAAATTGAATTTCAATTTAATATCTTCGCTGAAGCATTTTACAGTTTGCAGGAAACCTTCCAGCTCATTATCATTCTTAGCATATAACTTTAAGACGTTCATGTGAAATACATGGCTTATTTTCTTTTGGCTTATTTTATAACCACAGTCTGTCTTGTTAAGTTGACTGGTTAGTGCTATTAATAATATGCAGAATAGTATGGGAGACAAAGAATCATCTTGACATATACCTATGTTGATGTTTATTTCACCAGATTTATAGGTTCCATTTATATGATTCAGGTAAAGGGTTATTTTCCATATAGACATACACTGTTTGATGAAATTGATGATGACGTGTGATATCTTGCATATATTTAAAGTTTTTAAAATCCAAGAATGTCGCACACTATCGAAGATCATACGATAATCGATCCAGGAAGTACTAAGATTTTTAATTGTACTGTAGCAGTTCTGCATGATCATTCTGTTAATAAGCAATTGGTCTTTAAATCCGTATCTGCCACGTTTACATCCTCTTCGTTCAAGCGGTAGCATATCATTTCTTTCCAAGAAGAAATATGTCTGCTTTGTTAAAATAGATGTAAATAGTTTATATGTTGTCGGAAGGCATGTAATTGGTCTGTAGATGTTCGGGTTGTTTGTGTCACTATCCTTGGGTAGAAGAAATGTAATTCCTTTGGTCATCTATGCAGGGATTTTAGTGGGATCGTCAACCATTTCTTGAAAGTCTTTGGCTAGTCTTTTATGTGCTGTATTTAAATAATATAGCCAAAAGTTAGGAATTTTATATATTCCTTGAAATTTCCAGTTGTGTGCCTTTTTTAGTGCAAATTTAACATCCGCTTCTGTAATTCCAGCCCATGTCTGTTCTGGTTTATTTTTGATTCGTTCTATCGCTTGTGCAATCCAATCTACTTCTTTGTTATGTTTGGGGCAAGTCCATATTTTCCCCAAAACTCTATAACTTCTTTCATTTGGGTGGGGGCTGTCACATCAATTCTTTTTTTACCTCTTTCCCTGTAAAATTTCTTTGCATCGGTTTGAAAAATATTGTTTTCTCTGTAAAATGTTGATCTTTTCTCTTAGCGTCTTATTCGTTGAGCCATTCAGCTGTATTGTTTGCTTTATTTTTTCCTTAATTGATAGGACTTCATTTTCCTTACTAATGTTGTATTTTCTCTCGACTTTTCTGCTTTTCCTAGTTTTTACATTTATTCCTCTAGTCAGTTCATCCAGTACTGATAGTTCACTTCTAATTTGTTGGATTTCTTTTTCTATTTTTCTTTTCCAAGGTAGATCTTCATGTCTGCGAGACCGCCTTGTTTTTTAATTTGATGTTCAATTTTGTGTTGCTGCTATTGCTGATGCATATATTGCTTTATTGAGATTTATATGAGTGTCTTCTTCATCCAAAATTAATTTGAGTGCTGCATTGTAGAGCTTAATAGTTTCGAGATTATGTTTTGTTGATTGTAATTTTGGAAGCTGTTCTCGTTTCTCCATTGCAATATTTTGTATTTGACTTATATAGTTCTTGCTATCTTCTTTGGCGTCTTGTATACGTTTTTTTTTCCGTAAAATAATTCTATTCAACGTGTTCTGAACTCGTTTTATTGTCGTCTTGTAAATGACTCAGATCACACCTTTCCATCACTTTGAAACCTACAGCATTATCTTCACAGTAATTTGTCTGTATCACGGTTGCTACATTATGACCTTTGGCTTGTTTGAGGTTATTACTTTTTATTTCTGATTCGGGTTCCTATTCATATTTTGTTGATTCGTATATTCTGGTTACAATTCTTTTTATTTCATTAATTTCAGCCTCTGTAAATCGGTTATTTTGCATGATCTATCTTCGTATATTGGCTAATTTATTTTCGTTAATGTACCTTCAATTTGCTTGTCCAACCTTTTCTCGGCAATATCATATGTTTGGCGAGTGATGTTTTTTGATGTTTGAGTAACGCTTCATGAAATATTATTATTATATCTATTATAATGATCAATACGTCTTATAGAACTTTTGTTTCATGCATATATTTATATATAAATACACACACACACACACACACACACACATATATATATATATATATATATATATATATATATATATATGTATGCATATATTTTATATCTTTATTGTTTTATTTGTTATTTTTATTATTCGTGTTGCTAGTATTGATGTTATTTTTTAAGATTTTATTTTAATAATTTATATTTTCTTATTAGGAGTTATTATTTTAACCATGTTTAGAATAAATTACTACTAGCGGTTATAATGTAATTTATGTTATAATGCTATAATGTATGATTTATGATTTATTTTTCACCATAAATATTCCCCATAGTTGGTATATTTTAATTTAAGGGTAAATCACTTTTGCGTTTCTAAGAATGAATATGAGTATTATAAGTAGGTTTTGATTTAGTATTTCATTTTAAATCATTTTAAATCTAGTTCTATCGTGATTTCTTTCTTTTTACTTTCCTTCTTTTTGTGTATTTCTCCCTTCCGTTAGGTTTATCTAAATTTTTTTCTGTTTCTATATTTATATTTTTTAATTTTAGTATTTCTAATTACTTTAACAATATTTTTAAATTACATTAATTTTTAAAGTAATACGAAGATTAGTTATGTTTTCAAATTGTATTAAAATTACGGTGTACAATTTATTTTTGCACTGTAAATATATCCCAGTGTATTTGAAATTAAATTTCTTTGTTAAATTTTTCCATGTTTTTCTAAGAGAAAATTTAGGTAGTTTGAGACTCTTTTGCGATAAATAGAGTCAACATGTATTACTCCTGATACTGTATTTCCTTTTATTGTATCTCTTTGTCCTTTCTTTTTCTCTTCTTGCTTTCCATTCAGTTTTTCTGTTTCTTTTTCTTTTTTCTTTTTTTCTTTATTTTTCTCTTTTTTTTCTTCTTTACATTTATCAATCGTCTATCTTTTCTTTATCGTTGCTTTTCTCTTTCTTTGGAGTTCTTTTCAAATGAGCGAGAAATTTTCATCAATGACAGTTAAAAATGTCTATTCTAATATAGACATGTTAGAGTCAATGTAAAATAAAATGAAATAAAATTAATTTTTGGGCGGGGATATTTTGAGGATCAACTGTTGTACCATTTGGGTCTGACGAGCCGCGATAACATCAGGACTCGGTGAAATATGTATTACCAATTGTAATAATCTAAAATCTTTTGTAATATATATATATATATATATATATATATTATATAATCCTACGTCTATGGAAAGATTCGGTGTTTTATGTGTGAAACTCCGAGTCGTGCCATAGACGTATAATAATATCTATATTTATTACTATATATATATATATATATTGAAATTAATAAAGTAAGCTTCATACTTACAGACATTTGTAGATGCTAACAAAAGATGGAATAAAATAAGAAACACAAAACGACCAACCGATTTCAATCTCGTAATTCATCAGGGTATTACTGATACTTATTTTAGATCAATAATCACATTTTAGAATGTAAATGATGAAAATAAATTATTAATGGGGAGAAAAGTATTATGAAGGGCACAGACAAGCACTAAATGGTGATGATATGAAGCCCAGTATGCATTTACTTTTGTCTACAAAGAGACGGGCTTCTGGTTTTTATGTATATTTACTCCAGTGCTCGCAGATTAAATGCTTGTGATATGCTCTGTCGTAGTTTCTTGAGCTATCCGGACATACCTGAGAATGTCTTCATTGAATTCATGAAGTTTTCCAAGACATTAGTTGAGTTCAGCTTCAACGATTATATGTATAGGCAAATAGATGGTACCTCAATGAAAAGTAAACCGTCCATGTATTATCGATACGTGGACGATACTTTTAGTGAGTATGATAATGAGGGACAGGCTGGCTCATTTCTTTCTACTCTGAATAAGCTTCATCAGTCCTTAAAATTTACCATTGAAAAGGAGTCCGAATGTTCTTCGTGTTATTTTTATGCTAAAGTTAGAGTCCATCTTGACACTTGTTCTGCTTTTCCGTATAAGAAAAAGGACGATCTTCCTTCTCACCATTTTTTGTCTGTTATTTATAGACTCGTTTGTAGTTGTGGTAACGATTACATAGGAAAGACGTCAAAAAGATTGGATAGCAGAATAAGACATGTACCGCAAAGAATTCTAAATATGGATATTTCACCGGGTCAAATTGTGAACATTTCCGAGTCAGCCATTCTTATGAATTTTATATGCAGCAGATATTGTGTAAATGGCTTCAGTGTGTACTAGTTCACTGTGTTGTCTGGTTCACACTCGGCATTTAATCTGCAGGAATGGAGTCAATATACATAAAAACCAGAAGCAGGTCTCTTTGTAGACAAAAAGAATGTATGCTTGGACTCCATATCATCATCATTTAGTACCTGTCTGTGCCCTTCCCAATATTATTTCTCCCCATTACTATCTGCCATAATTCAGTTTCATCATTTAAATTTTAAAATGTAATATTGAATTAAAATAAGTCCCAGTAATATCCTGATGAGGTATGGAACTGAGACCGGTTGGTCGTTTTGTGTTTCTTATTTTTTATTCCAAATTTTGTTAATATATACAAATGCCTGCAAGTATGAAGCTTACTTTATTAATTTCAATTGTAAAATTTTGTACCACTAATAATTTGTTTATATATATATATATATATATATATATATATATATATATCATCTGATATATATATATATATATATATATATATATATATATATATATATAATCTGATATATATATATATATATATATATATATATATATATATATCAGATGAGTTATACACGATGATGCTTAGAATTTATGAATTTAATCGCTGTATTATATTGGCGGTAGAGGTGAATTTACCAGTTTGTTTTCTTGTACTTTTCACTTGCGTATCTCACTTTCATAATTTCCAGCCAACCTTGATCTTTAAAAATTTAATGAGATGTCAATCGTTACCTATTCTTCAGTAATCTTCTATTGTTCTCGCCAATTAATAAGTTTGTTGCTTATTATTCTTTCGGAATCAGTTACACCTTGTGTCTTAGTATATTCACTTCCTTGCATGGAGTTATATATAAATATGTAACCCCTATGTTTATTATTGCTAGTGTTTAATTGTCGAGCTTTAGGTAAGGTATTAATAATTTTTTTTGCATATTTGCATTTTTGAGATGAGTTCTAATCGTTTATTTTGTAGTTTTTGTTTGTCTGGAATGGTAATTATAGATATCTTCTCCGCTAGTAGTAACATTTTTGCAATTTTTTTTTTTAATCATCTCACCCCAAGCAAGGCATTCCACTGCCACTATTGCGCATGGGGTTACATAGGAGAAGGTAAAGAGAAGGAGTGGTTAGACATAGGGAATGTTAGGAGGAAGGTGACAGATGAGTAAGGATAGCGAGGATGAGGGTTGGGCAGATGGGAAGAGTGTTTGATAGAATGGAAGCAGGTTAGTGTGTTAGGAGGTGTCTATTGACCTTACATTTAAACTCCTGGAGATTGTAGCCGTCGGGGAAGCAATCGTGTGGAAGAGAATTCCACAGTCGGGAAGTGCGAGGAAAGAAACTGTTGGAGTAGAAGTTACGGCTGCATTTTATCGGTTTCACTGTAAAAGGGTGGGATCTAGTTGGTAATCTAGTATCACGTTCAAATTCGTATTTAGGGGGCACCAGTGATCTTAAGTTCATCGGAGCAGAAGCCGTGAAAGTATTATATTTAATTATATTTAAGCTGATGTTTGTATCATTATTTTCCATGATGTGCATGGTGTGATTCGATTAATTTTTAATTTCCGCGATATGATTGGAAATCATTATTCTGTTCGATTATTTACTATATGTAATGGATGCTTTCTGTGCCTAGTGCTTTTTTCAATCATATTTACTATATGTAATGGATGCTTTCTGTGCCTAGTGCTTTTTTCAATCATATTTACTATATGTAATGGATGCTTTCTGTGCCTAGTGCTTTTTTCAATCATATTTACTATATGTAATGGATGCTTTCTGTGCCTAGTGCTTTTTTCAATCATATTTACTATATGTAATGGATGCTTTCTGTGCCTAGTGCTTTTTTCAATCATATTTACTATATGTAATGGATGCTTTCTGTGCCTAGTGCTTTTTTCAATCATATTTACTATATGTAATGGATGCTTTCTGTGCCTAGTGCTTTTTTCAATCATATTTACTATATGTAATGGATGCTTTCTGTGCCTAGTGCTTTTTTCAATCATATTTACTATATGTAATGGATGCTTTCTGTGCCTAGTGCTTTTTTCAATCATATTTACTATATGTAATGGATTCTTTCTGTGCCTAGTGCTTTTTTCAATCATACTTACTATATGTAATGGATGCTTTCTGTGCCTAGTGCTTTTTTCAATCATATTTACTATATGTAATGGATGCTTTCTGTGCCTAGTGCTTTTTTCAATCATATTTACTATATGTAATGGATGCTTTCTGTGCCTAGTGCTTTTTTCAATCATATTTACTATATGTAATGGATGCTTTCTGTGCCTAGTGCTTTTTTCAATCATACTTACTATATGTAATGGATGCTTTCTGTGCCTAGTGCTTTTTTCAATCATACTTACTATATGTAATGGATGCTTTCTGTGCCTAGTGCTTTTTTCAATCATATTTACTATATGTAATGGATGCTTTCTATGCCTAGTGCTTTTTTCAATCATATTTACTATATGTAATGGATGCTTTCTGTGCCTAGTGCTTTTTTTCTTCAAATTGCTTCACTTCCTGCTATTTATATACTTCTTCGTCGACTATTAATTTAGAAGTATGATGGTATATTATTAGGATCTTTCCTGAGGTATAACTGATTTTTCATGAAAAGTAATGTTTTAACTACAGAAAACGGAAAGTGCGACACACAGATCCGAAGGCGAATTGGGATGGCGAAGGAAGCATTCCAAAAGTTGAGTAAGGTATTAAGAAACAAGACAATTTCGCTAGAAACAAAGAATACTGGATTGCTATGTGCTGTTCGTTCTTTAATATGGCAGTGAATGCTTGACAATATCATCAAAGATGAAAAAAACAACTTGAAGCAACTGAAATTTGTTCAACAGAAAGATGCTGCGAATATCATGGGTGGAGCATGTGAGCAATGATAAGGTCTTAGAAATGATGGAAACAAAAAGAAAATTAATACTGAGTATCACGAAGAGACAGCTGAAGTTCCTGAGACACGCAATGAGGAAGGAGGGCTTGGAGAATCTGATACTAACAGGCCAGATATAGGGAAAAATTAACTGATAACATATTTGAAGGATCTAATCAGTTGGATGTCGGAAGGCGGGTTGCATCGTGTAACAGGAGAAGGCGTGCTCAGAGCCACCAGGGATAGGGAAACGTGGAAAGCCATGATCGACTACGTTCTAAAGGAACAGGGCATACAGAAGAAGAAAATGTTTTAATTCCAAGAATTAGTAAGTAACATGTCACTGAAAGTATTGTCCATCTCTAGCCACTGCTGTTTCTTATCTTTCTGGTAACATTTCAATCCCCTGTCAGAAAAAACGGCAAATCGTTTTTGTCTTTCACATAAGAAAGAAAATGCTACTCAGACAGGCCATGTACTGTCGATCGAAATAACTGATAATCGGACGGGTATATATCTGGTGAATAGGGCAAATGTGGTACGACTTCCTATTTAAGCGTTTCCAGTTAGGTTTTCAACCGTTTTGCAACATGTGACAAAAGGTTATCACGTTGTACTAACACTTCATCGTGTCTCTGCTCGTAAAGTGGTCGTTTCTATTAATGTACGTCTCAAATGCATATTCTCAAAAGAACGAAGCTTATTATCCCCCTTTCGATCGTCTAAAAATTAAAATCTCGGACACAGTGATAGTCCCCTATCTCGACCCAACTAAGGACTATAAACGACAAAAGATAAAGAGGATTATGCAATACACCTTTTCCTTCAAAAACTGAATCACTAGCGGTAAAGAGCAGAATGCCCAATCTACACTTGTCATGCACTATTTACTCAATTCGCCTATACAAAATAGAAGGATACAATCTTGGGGTTTTTGTATGGCTGGCTACAATTGCAGAATGTCGTACCTCAAAGGTAAAGAAAATATTTCCACAGATCTCTTGTTGCGTGCCATTGATGCAAATGTGGACAATGTTCATTCTCCGGTAGATATTAAAAAAAAAAAGAAATTACTTATTTAGTGCGATAAATTAAAATCTAATTTGACAGAGGGAATTTGCATCCTCTGAAAATGTCGACGATTCATCAGTGACGCCTGAAGCTTAAATATTGCAAGGGATAGACATAATTAAAAAGCAACAGATGGACAAGGATATTATAGACCTGAAGATTAGATTAAAAATTGATAGGCTATAAAAGCGGAACAGAACAGGTAAATAATAGTGGATAAAATAGTGTTTAACTTGTCACAGTCTATCTATGAACCTCTCATCAGGCTGTATGTTCCGTCTTATCTTAGAAAAAGTGTACTAGTTCAATACCATGATGACAGTGGTCATATGGGTGTGAACAATCACTCAATTCAATAAAGCAGAAGTATTTCTGGCACTGTTTGCTAAAAGTGATTATTAATTTTGTAGGTAAATGTATTTTGCGACAAAAATATGAGGATGCAGCAACGCTATATAAAAGAATTCGATATGCCTTCGATCTGGGGTATCACTTGATCTTTTAACCAAAAATGGACCTGAGAATGACAACAAAAACATAAATGTACACAATGTGACAACTTCATTTTATCATCCCCGGAGCAACAGTAAGGTTGGGAGATTTCATAATACGATACACGGTGATTTAGTTAAGAAGATTGGCAGGAACAAAACAGTCATGGCATATTTACATCAACCAGATGTTAGCAGCAGTCCGGTTCCATGTAAGCGATACCATAAAATGTTCATCGTATTAATTGCCTAATAACAGTCATGCTATTTTGCATTTGGATAATATACTATGGCCTTGAGGCATACATTAGAGTGATGTACTTGACGAAATGGCCACCAGGAAATGCATCTTAGAGTTATGGTGTCCTATCTATAGGAATGCACTGTTTCATTATCAATAAATACTAACCTAAGTGATTCCCGGGGACGCAGCAGTGAGGCAGCTGTGAGGCAGTCAAGAAACAGTTGAGACGCAGCGTATCTATACCGTTCGGATTTACACTTCTATTTGCTGATTACTAACACTTATTATTGTACTAGCAGTTGCTCGGGTGTGATGAAAGCTTTAAAACTAATACATGCTCCTGGACCTCAGACTCTTTGGACGTTGGCACGAAAGACTAAAAAGCAATAGTTGTTTCCAGTTAAAGCGAAACCGGAGACTAAAACAAAAATAAATGGATGTAAATCAAATTTTAATTTTCTGGTATCGATATCAAATAAGTTTTTTCCGTCGTAAATTCAATTTTGAAGGCTAAATAAGTCCTCTGAGTAAGTGGTGTCATGGCTGAGACTAAGAACTACAATTATACCTACTTAGAGTCAAACCCGAAGCAAAAATTAAAATAAAAGGGCTGAAAAAATACAGACATACAGGCAAATAAACAGACACACACACATCTTGCCTTTTATATATATATATATATTATTGATTTTCTACACTATTGTAAGAACTGCAACCTTGAAACTTCCGAATAGTGTTTCTTATATCTTTGTCTATGAGTTTATCAAATTTGTATACAGGACATACAGACAAACTGACACACACACACAAACATCTTGTCATTTATATATATATATAATCGTTTTTCTGCACTATTGTAAGAACTGCAACCTTGAAACTTCTGAATATCGTTTCTTAAGTTTTTGTCTATGAGTGCATCAAATTTGATTAAAATCCGACGACCCCTCCTATAAACCGATCTTTTCGATTATCGATTTTCGATATTTATCGGGGGTATCTCGACACAAAGCCTAGCTAAGAACACTCACAGATGCTTATAGTACAAATGTATTAATTTTCAAAAAAATCGGTTCAGCCGTTTTCGAGTTTACAGCTAACGAACACACACACACACAAAGTTCCATTTATAAATAAGTTTAGATATAAGTTGTATTATTCTGATACATTGTTTGAACTTAACTTCTTGTTTCCGTGTCTTTATTCCTGACCGAAACAGGCCAAAACAACAACTAATTACAAAGTTTCACCACAACACGTAGTTTTACTTTAGTAAAGAATAACATAGAAATGTTTAAGTTTGGGAAATTGGGGTACTGTAATAAACGACATAATAAAGTGAAGTTGAACCATAGCTGGCGGCTATATTTTCTGGTAGTTGAACAAAATGGTCATGTCACTTATAGAATTAGAGACCAACTAACCAGCTAATTTAATAAGACTCGTACCTAGCATCTTCGGGCGGCATCCATTGAAGAATGAAAAATTCCCACCACAGGGAGGCCGTTACTAAAAATACTATTGGCTGCTCCAGCAAATCCAGCGACTATGATAGCGAATCCAAGGCGGAACAGGCCAATTTTGAGTACGTAAATGTCGACACCAATGTGAGAAATCCGACTATGAATCCGATGTTTCATTAATGCAATGCCGTAAAACGGCGCATGAAAGCGTGTTAGCTGCTGAGTTTGAAATGGGAGTAATTCTCTTACTGTTAAGTATTATTGCCAAAAGGGCTGGACATCGGAGTCTACTTATATAGGTGAAGATTCTCATGCCAGTCGGGGCAAAAAAAAACAAACCCTGATGCACCTATATTTTCGATAAATGAACGCAATCTAACAAGGAGCTATTGAAATGTTTTGTAAACTTATTGGCGAACATACTGTCAGATATGTTACTTGGGTGTTAGAAATTGTAGATGATACGACAAATCTTCCAAATCAACAGCATGCCTGTTATCAACATATAGAATCCGACCCATAGATAATTTTTCTTTGTTTTATTATTTTTGGTTGTTTTCGTTTTTCTGTCAAACTTTGAATGACATATACTGAGGATAATAGAATTTTCTCTGTGTTCAAATATTGTATATTTGAAATTTAGAAGTTACATGTGTTAGGTTGAACTCAAGCAGAGGCACGCATGGTGTTAATCGAAGGTCATTTACTCGATGTCAGTTTGAAAATCAGACCGCATTTGCCATATATAAACGTATTGTCGAACATCGAGATACCTACTGGTATGATAAAACGCGGAGAAAAACTAACTTTCGAACATTACAAAACTTACTTCTGATGTGTGTTCTTAAGAAAAAGAAAAAAATATTGTTTGAGGACAGTATAAAAAGGGCATAACAGACATAAACAATGTCGCAGTTGCCAATTTCAACACCTCGATTTTAGATTCCTTAGCAGAAAAAAGAAAGAAAAAATATAACTTTTTTTTACGTCAATATGTATATGCTTTTGCATAATTACTTCAATTTTGTTGGGTAGTGAAAGTGGAGGATAGATGCACCGAAAATAGTCACATGAGAATAATTTAAAATATAGGATGGCAATTAGTGTCATTTATTACCTTGAACGGCAAAAGTAATTAACTGGCACATCCGGCTGTAGGTAAGGTCACTAAATGACAAGTGTGGTTGACAGATATATCTGGCCTGTGATGATGTCAACAAAGAAAAATAACAAGCGACAGCCGCCTTGAAAATCAACAAACCGCCGGGTGTCATTGACATACATCCGATCTTAGATAGCCAACAAAGTGACGAACCAAAAAATCGAGAATGCATGTGAGTTTTAAGACTACATAAAGTCAGAAGAGACAGCGAATGGCTAACGATTCCCGACAGCTCCTTCCTAAATGCGATCTCTCTCCGGCTGCCCACCGGCTCATCACATGTATCACTTACGAAGAATAAAATCATATTATTATACATGCGTTTTCCTTGCTGTTTTCCATTGTAATATATTACAATTGTAAATATTAACGTGTTTTCCTAAGAAATATAGGGTGTTGTCTAGATAGAATTTCTCAAAATTCGTTTTGATCAGTTTAGCCTATACTATGACAAGTAAAATATCTTATTTTCTAAAGAAATATTACGACTAGCGAATAACTTTATAAGCAATAACGCTATGCGTTTATAACAAATAAAACTATTCCGAGCAACTGGGATTTTTTTACTCTTGGTGGACATCGATCGAATAGACTTATTGCCAAAGAATCTTGCGCTTATGGTAATGCTGTCAATGTATCATAGAGTCTTTTTGTCGTGAATAGATTTAACTTCTGCACTTATCGTCGTGCTTCCGTCTAGTAATATTTCTGGATGTTCTGTTTTGAAATGTATTCGTAAAAACCTTTCCGATGTTCACTGATACAAGCAACAAATTGCAGATACATCATATATATAACTGTATATAAATAACTTTATATATATATATATATATATATATATATATATATATATATATATGTGTGTGTGTGTGTGTGTGTGTGTGTATATATAAATATATTAATCGAACGGTAAGTGTAAAACTCGTTATGCCAATGCGTTCTGTTTCTTGATGAACATCATATACAATGCACTGGTATATCGTTATAATGGGGTCTCACTTCAGTGCGATATGGCCTGTGTAAAAGTGAAACCGCTGAGAAGAAGGCCCGAAAATGGTGCACATTCTCTCCTGATGATCACAAATTAATTTAAATATAAATTCGAGAGGAACACATTTAAAAAAAATTCAATGAAATCATATGCCGTAGAGAGACTCAGTAAAAATTTTATTGGTATGAGGGGCATTACACATTAAGCTCGCTTCAGGAGAGTTTCCTTTACTTTCCAGTTTCTCCCTTTTTCAAGGAAAGTGTATACATTTTCCTTTGATATTTTGTTAAATAAAATCAAATTGTTAAATAAATCAAATTGTTAAAATGTTGAACGCTTTCAAATATTCTTAAATTATATATATATATTTTCTTTATTTTTCTATATTCTTCGTGAATATTTACATGAATTCTTATTTACATTTAAAAACGTCTGAAAGACGTTTGTTTGTAATATTATTCATCGTAAGTACATGTTTCGAAGGTGTGGAACCAAAGACTAAATGGAACACAATAACTAAGATAAATAAAAATTATTCGAAGTCATTTCTCACAGAGGCAATCTTTACATGGTGGATGCTATAACAGTGTTGCAAAATAATATTATTTACTGATATATTGTCTATTCTGAACCATTATTCGAATCATACTACTGCAAATGTTAGATTTTCATTTGTGAATGACTTCACGCCTAATGGTTTCACAAGTAAAACTTTTCTCAACAGACCGCATAATGTTATGTTTATGAGATAGCAAATATGAGTTCCGTGGAACGACACTAATATTGTGCATGTGGTCGATTTTTCAGTTATTAAAACATAGTGTAACACTATATGCATGGCTGCCTACATTATGTATAAAATAGGAAACATTTTTATTTCGTTTTACTAAATCACTCAGGTGTGAGATTACGAATTAATTAAAATCCTGAAAAATCATTTTTTATAATTCACAAATATGCACATAATCTGGATTGGAGTAGCTGAAATTAAAGAAAGAATTATAGATAGAGCAACGAACGCCCTGGTAAATTATATATATATATATATATATATATATATATATATATATATAATCATTTCACCCCAAGCAAGATATTCCGCTGCCACTACTATAGCGCAGGGGTTTATATAGGACAAGGTGGTGAGAGAGTGATTAGATATAGGAAATGTCAGAAAGAGGGTGATAGGCGAGTAAGGAGGTACATAGGAAAAGTGTTTGAGAGAATGGATGCGAGTTAGTGTGTTAGGAGGTATCTATTGACCTTACATTTAAACTCCTGGAGATTGTATCTGTCCGGGAAGCAAGTATGCGGAAGGGGATTCCACAGGCGGAAAGAGCGAGAAAAGAAGCTGTTGGAGAAGAAATTGCAGTTACATTTTATTGGTTTCACAGTAAAAGGGTGGGACCAAGTTGCTAATCTAGTATCTCGTGCAAATTCGTATATAGCGGGTACCAGTGATCTAATTTCATCGTAGCAGAAGCCGTGAAAGTAATTATAGAAGACGCACAGGGAAGCAGCCTGTCAGTGGGTGGAGATTGCATTTCAATATTCGCCCCGTTTTTTTATCCGCACATGAGATTATTTATTTCCAGTAAAGTCATAAATGTCTACGGCTATATCGTGTTGAATGCACCGGTTCCCGTCCGATCATCGAAGTTAAGAAACATCGAGCTTGGTCAGTACTTAATGGGTTGACCATTTGGGAATACCAGGAGCTGTAAACGAAAGAATGGTCCACCGGTCTTCCAGGTTTGGGGGTTGGGTGCAGGGCTAAAAACCTTGCCCCGTAAAAACTGTTTGTTACAGAAACAGCAACAAAAAGTTGCTGCCCTATGGACCATTGGGTGTGATGGATAAATGATGATGATGAAAGTCATAAATATTAAAAAAAAAATTAGACGAAAATAAATAATTATGTTGTTGATAAATAAAAGCAGTGATGATGTAAAAAGAAGTTTAATTAATAAAATCTGTCGGATTAATAAATAAATAAAAGCATCATTTCTTTATAATATATGCTTTGTTTACCTTAGGATATGAGCTGATATGAAAGTTTCCAGACATTAGGAAAAGATTTATGTTTATAAGGTACTAACCAGTCGTGTTTCACCATTTCGCACGTCATATCTAATGACGGTTTCACCTAGGACTGTTTCAAATCCTGACAGAGGGCATTAATAAAATATCTCCAATATTCGGAGCAGTAGACGAAAATGAATAAATAAAGTGTTTAATAAATGTACGTTACGTCTACTCAAATATAAGTACCCTCTAATAAAAGGCTAAATAAGTGCATACTCAAGCGCTTTTTTTAGAAATATATATATATATATATATATATAGGCAATCTTTAATTTTACAAAAGGAACATTGTGTCCTATAAATTTACTTCTATATTGTTTTTACCTCGAAAATTGTTCAGATTATGAAGTATATGTATATATTTAATCAGAAAGCATTAGATGTTTTATTTAAGCAAACTGGAAGTGTGATGTGGTGCATGAGTGTGCGTTGTGGTGCGTGGGTGTGCGTTGTGGTGCGTGGGTGTGCGTTGTGGTGCAGTAGATATCTACTCGGAAAGACAAATCGGGGAGATGAGTTCGAATACCAGCGGGTTTCCTTGCATTCACTTACAGACAAATACCCTTGGAAAAGTTCATAATCAGTCTATTTTCTCCAGTTATGGGTTAAATAATAGGAAAGATTGGGTTCTATAGCCTTGGGTGGCAACTAGTCTTCCGTAGAAATCAATGGTAACTTACTGCTGGATAATCTTCTGCCCAGTCAGTCATGTCTCTTCGAGACATGATCGCCCAAGCGTGTATCACGTATGGCACTTAACTGACTGAACCAGATGAAAGTAATGGCAAGCTACTGTGGAAAAATCTTCGGCTCTGTCAGTCATGTCTCTTTCGAGACATGATCGCCCAAGCGTGTATCACGTATGGCACTTAACTGACTGAAACGGAAGGAAGTAATGGCAAGCTACTGTGGAAAAATCTTCGGCTAGGTCAGTCATGTCTCTTTCGAGACATGATCGCCCATGCGTGTATCACGTATGGCACTCAACTGACTGAACCGGATGAAAGTAATGGCAACCTACTGCGAGATAATCTTCGGCTCAGTCAGTCATGTCTCTTTCAAGACATGATCGCCCAAAGCGTGTATCACGTATGGCATTTGACTGAATAAAGCCAGTAAGATGCAAAGGATTAATTAGTATTAGAAAATATGAGAAATCTTGCTATAAAAGTATGAGAACAATAAAAGAAGAATTACTTTTGGGAAAGAAACAGTTTAACCCAAACTTCCTGAGTAGATCATTGGATAGCCATATTTTATGCTGTCCAAGAGCATAAACTCTATTAATTTATTCTGTTTTATCATGCCTAGTATTGTATTATAAATTTCCTACCAAGCAATGTAATAAAGCTATTAAATGTAAGTAGGTTACTGATTGTTAGAGAATATGATAAAATCACCGTATACTCTCGCCTCGATCAAAAATCTGGTGTGGACGACAAAGGTAACCTTGCAGCCGAGCTTGGAAAGGACCTCCAATCCGTAGTGTACTGTGGGAAAATGGCTCGTAAATTTTAATGCTTCTAAAAATAAAGTAGTATCAATTAACCATCATAGACAACCGCACCTACCTCCCATTAGCATGGATCAGGCTTGCCTCCCAGAGAGTAAAACACTGCACCTCCTTGGTCTCACACTTTCAGCGGACCTCAAGTGGAATTACTATATCGAATCCATTGTTAAATCCGCTGCTATGAAAGTTGGTTCTCTGTGCAGGGCCCGGAGGTTTTTCCCGTCTGAATCTATCCTGCACATTTATAAATATACCATCCGCCCGTGCATTGAATACTGTTGCCATATCTGGTCGGGTGCCCCTGTTATTCTCCTTGGGCTTCTCGACAAGGTACAGCGGAGGGTCTGTAATGTGATCGATACCGACTTAGCAGACCGCCTGCAGTCTCTCTCTCACCTGCGCGACGTTGCTTCCCTGTGTCTCTTCTATAAATACTTCCATGGCCTCTGCTCAGATGAACTTAGATCACTCGTGCCCACTAGGTTCGAATTTGCACGAGATACTAGATTAGCAACTAGATCCCACTCTTTTACAGTGAAACCGATAAAATGCAACCGCAACTTCTACTCCAACAGTTTCTTTTCTCGTACTTCCCGACTTTGGAATTCCCTTCCACATGACTGCTTCCTCGATGGCTACAATCTCCAGGAGTTTAAATGTAAGGTCAATAGACACCTCCTAACACAATAACTCGCTTCCATTATTTCAAACACTCTTCCCATCCTCCCAACTACATATCACTCCACTTCTGACATTTCCTCAATCTAACCACTCTTTCTATTTACCTTCTCCTATGTAGCCCCAAGCACAATAGTGACAGTGGAATGCCTTGCTTGGGGTGAAACGATTACAAAAAATGGAGAGATAACAATAAAATAACGCTTATTAATGAGACAGAAGTTAACGATTGACATTGCAATTAGATTTTTAAAGATAAAAGTTGTCAGGGAAGCAAGAAACCCGGATAAAGTTCCACAAAAATAAGTGCAATGGAAGAAAGTATTAGCAGAGAATTTACTACTATACCAAATCATTTCAACTGTAAAATAATGAGACCGTCACTCAAATCTAGTAATGCGCTTAGGTTCGTAAAAGTTAGGTACCAATATCACCAAAACAATTACCGTGGAAATATTTATTTTTAAAGATCAGTTACGTTACGTCTGTGGGTATGTAACTGAGAACAAAATGCCAAGTTAGTACTATTAGAATTGCAGTTTAGTACTTGGATTTTATCAATAATCTCTAAATATGTAGTAAAAGCACCAGACCAGATTTGGCAGCAACTTTCAATGCAAGGATGAAGGTTTATAAAAATTCCAATAGTATCATGAGCAGATGTAGTGTACTTAAAATATAAGCAGTTGGAGCATGAAAAGCAGGCGAATATTGTTAATATATATATATATATGTAGAAAGGAATTTTACTGATTTTACGATATAGGCAATATTTTCATTTTATATTTGAACTATAAATAAAATGGAAATTAGTTACATATTGAAAGCTGCAAACAATTTTTGATCTCGGTTACTTGTTTTAAATTAATCTACCATATGCACCTGTGCTTGCACCAACGGATTCTTATCTTTTTTGATCGCTCGCTAAACGCCTTTTGCAGAAAACTATCTCTAATGAAAACCAGGTGTAAGACTTCACAAGTAGATCTACGGAATGTTGCAGATGTGTTTCGATCGGACTGTTGCGTACACGATATCTTGCAATCTTCCTATATGTTTATGCTTCTTGGGTATTAATATCATTAGCGGAGCATTAGAAACAAGCCGTCTCCAAAGTAGATGGATCAGAAACGAGGTATTGCGAGATTGCCAACAAGCAAGTGGCAGGCTCATTAGAAAATGTATTACCTGTCGAGAAGAGTATCCTATAAAATTTTTGCGTCATATAAACCAATAATAATTCTACTGATATTCTACAAGCAGCTTCTTGAGACAGAAGGATTAGTGGTTATCCAAGGCAAATATGGAAGGTCAACGTCACTAAATTCCTTGGATACTTTAGGTTTTAATTAATAAGTACGGAAATTAAAAATAAGATTTATACCTTTTACCAGTTTTGGAAAATTTAGTTTGAAATATCACTTGAAAAATGTACAGAAATAACTACTTCCTGTAGGGTTTTACTTACAAACTTACTTCAGAATTCTTACTATTTCAAGAATATATAAATAAAAGTTGATGTATTTTTGATACAATAGATGAAAGTTAGATTCAAACCAAAATCTAATTATCCTTCAAACCAAGATTTATTTTACTGTAATAAACCTGAAAATAAAACGTAAACGATTACAAAATGTCCACTCATATTTTTTAATCATTTCACCCCAATCAAGGTATTCCACTGCCAATATTGTGCTTGGGGTTACATAGGGGAAGGTAAATAGAAAGAGTGGTTAGATATAGGAAATGTCATGAGTGGGGTGATAGATAGTTGGGTGGGTGGGAAGAGTGTTTGAAAGAATGGAAGCGAGTTAGTTTGTTAGGAGATGTCTATTGACCTTACATTTAAACTCCTGGAGATTGTAGCCGTTGGAGAAGCAGTCATGTGGAAGGGAATTCCACAGTCGGGAAGTGCGAGAAAAGAAACTGTTGGAGTAGAAGTTGCGGTTGCATTTTATCGGTTTCACTGTAAAAGAGTGGGATCTAGTTGCTAATCTAGTATCTCGTGCAAATTCGAACCTAGGGGCAGAAGCCGTCAAAGTATTTATAGAAGAGACACAGGGAAGCCACGTCGCGCATGTGAGGGAGTGACTGCAGCCGGTCTGATAAGTCGGTATCGATCACATTACAGACCCTCCGCTGTACCTTGTCGGGTAGCTCAAGGAGAATAGCAGGGGCACCCGACCAGATATGGCAACAGTATTCAATGCACGGGCGGAGGGTAAATTTATAAATATGCAGGATAGAATCAGACGGAAAAAACCTCCGGGTCCTGCACAGAGAACCGATTTTTCATAGCAGCGGATTTAACAATGGATTCGATATAGTCATTCCACTTGAGGCCCGCTGAAAGTGTGAAACTAAGGGGGCGTAGTGTTTTACTCTCTGGGAGGCAAGCCTGGTCCATGCTAATAGGAGGTAGGTGCGATTGTCTATGATGATTAATTGATAGTAGCTTCGTTTTAGAAGTATTAAAATTTACGAGCCATTTCTTACCCCAGTTATTAAGATTTGTTCAATAATAGATTATTGTTGTGAATCTCCGTCGTCAATTAGTTTTGACGATGTGGCGAAACATCGCCGCAAGGTTGTAGTGACCGGTTTGTTCCGGAAGTAAGACATGATACTAGAAGGTAGGTTCAAAACAATGTATTAGTATAACAAAAACTAGATATTCAAAGGAATTGTTAATAATAAGCAATATAGAAATAAGTACTAATCAATTAAACTAAAATAACATATTACATTGTAATATAAATAAATTTATTAGTAAAATTTGTATTTGTAGTGAATAAAGGTCTTATTTAATGGCCCACTGATTTAATAATAATGTACTTATGCATTACATTTTTCCATATGCTAATTGTAAATCTTTAAATAAATTATAAATGTCAAAAAAATGCCTTAAATGCTTTCAATGATCAACAGAATTAAATACCAACCCTAGGATTTTGAACTTAAACTTTATCTTTAAACTCATTTCATTAAAGAGAAGTCCTGATTTGTAAATTAGTATTTGGTGCTACTATTTATTATGTCAAACTCCAACTTGAAAAATGAGTGTAATCGAAAATACAAAGTCAAACTGCCCTAAATGTCATGAAATTGGCGACAAAAAAGGATCATGATCTATACATTTTTTAAATTTCTTCAAACAATTTTCAGGTTTGCAGCTATCACTGTGTAAAAAGACGCGTATTCTACGGTGAAACAAGACAAGTGAGTTAAGTATGACACAAGGCCGAATCAAAGAAATCAGCTCCCTATAGCTTCAGACAACGATTACCTCCATATTATATGTAAGACTCTTCTCTTTGTTTCTTACACATTGCTTTGCTGTATACGATATATTATTCTCTGTGTATACAGGTATATATAGGGTTTTGTATATATCATAAAAAGAAATATAAAAATCTATCAGAGAAGAAATACATAATTTTCATTGTTTGTTTTTCAGCACTTCTGTTCTGTCCATGAAATATCGCTATTATTATATCATGGCGATAAGAAGTCTCATAACAGAAGATACGTAAAAGGGAGAATAACTCTTACTTTCTAAATGCTTACGTTAGAATCGTATTTTTCTACTCTTTTCTAAATAAATTTCTTCTATTTGAAGTATGAAAACTGCTTTCGTATTGGGGGCATTTTAACAGAATCAGAACTCTGCCGACTTCAAACCCACTATTTAAATAATGTACCATTCATTTCATCACTTTGTTGTTATAAATTATCTTGAGCGGTTGCAAATTTTTATAAGATAGATAAAAATGAAAAAGAATGAAAAGGTTTTGTTTTGAAAAATCGAATTGATTTTCTAATATAAAAAAATGAAGTATTACTTTTCAAAAATGATCTTTATGAATAAATGTTTCCTTTTATTTTCCGAGCCAAATATTATTTCGCTCACAGTCTTACCTTGTTGTTATTTTTCAGAGATAATCAAAAATCTACTTGAATAAACATGAAAAATTATCTTTCCACATTCTAAATATTAAACAAAAATGTTTTTTTCATTGTTTAAACTATCCAAGCGAAGAAAAGAATTATCCCACCTTTCGTTTCCATAATTTATGTAACATTTACCGCAAAGAATTTCCTAATATTTTTAGTATGAACTTAAAAAAAAGAAAAGCAAGGAAGTCGCAAGCATGATGTCACAAACCATCGTGACAGAGTGTTTGAGTGTCAGTCAGTTAAAGTGCCATACGTGATACACGCTTGGGGCGATCATGTCTCGAAAAAGACATGACTGACTGGGCAGAAGATTATCCCGCAGTAGGTTGTCATTGCTTTCTGCGGTAGACTGGTTGCCGACCAAGACTATAGAACCCATTTTGTCTTGCTATTTAACCTATAACTGGAAGGAAGAGACGGATTAATACCTTTCCCAAGGATATTTGCGCCTAAGTGAATACAATGGATTCAACTGGAATTCGAACTCGGCTCCCCGGTTTCTCGTTCCGAGCCGATATCCACTGTACCACAACGACTGACCTTTTTTTTCAATACCGGCAATCCCAGAAATTATGACTATATGTCTATATATTTATTAGATTTACATTAATAGGACTATTGTACGTATCTTGATTGCCATTTGATATGGATATTCCTAAGTGAATTCTTTATTTCGATCAATGGGGTATATCATTCTTCTTGTTTTGGTAGTCATGAGTTATACTCCTCTAACCCAACCCTCTAAGTTACTTGTTTACTCTTGCTATAGCCTGCTATTAAACTCACAACGTTTTGGGGATCAAGTCACTGGAACTGAACAAAGGCTATATCCACTGAGCCATTTGTGCTTAAATGGAAAACAAAAACTGAAATTCTGGGACATATAAATATAATTTTCAGTAAACCTTTTTTCTTTTTTACCAGAGTTCATATTGCAATTTATTATATTAATGTTTTTTTTCTAGTAGTGCTTTGATGTATATGGTTTACTGTAGTATTTTTTCAGAGCGCATATTACAATTTTTGAAGTTAATGGTTTTCTCTAGTATTATCTTACCATAACCCATATTGCAATATTTTGCCACTAATGATTTTATCTGGCACTCCATATTAGTGGTTCCCATATTGTATTCATCTCTATGTTTGGTCAGCTTAAAAGACTTTTGTAGCCTAGCATATTTACTAATGTGCTTAATTTACGTACCTTCTCGATTGTTTCAACTGCATGCCATAAGGAGCGGTGATCGTTTTCTCCCTCCATATTTTTTTAATCATTTCACCCCAAGCAAGGCATTTCACTGCCACTATTGTGCAGAGGGTTACATAGGGGAAAGTGCTGAGAAAGAGTGGTTAGTTATAGGAAATGTCGGAAGGAGGGTTATAGACGTATGAGGATACTGAGGATTAGGTTCGGATAGATGGGTAGAGTATTTGAGGGAATGGATGCGAGTTAGTATGATAGATGTCTATTGACCTTATATTTAAATGAATGGAGATTGTAGCTGTCGAGGAAGCAAGGACATGGAAGTCAATTCCACAAGCATTATGTGCGAGAAAAGAAGCCGTTAGAGCGGAGATTGCGGTTACATTTTATCTGTTTCACTGTGAAATTGTGGGACCTACTTGCTAATCTAGTATCTCTTGCAAATTCATACGTAAGGGGCACCAGTGACCTAAGTTCATCGGAGGATAAGCCGTGAAACTATTTATGGTAGAGGCACAGGGAAGCCACAGGGAAGCCACAGGGAAGCCACATAACGCTGGTGAGAGAGTGACTGCAGCGGGTCTACCAAGTCGGCATCGATCACATTAGAGTTTCTCCGTTGTATTTTGTCAAGGACCCCGAGGAGAATAGCAGGGGCACAGACCAGATGTGGCAGCAGTATTCAATACACGGTAGGATGGTAGATTAATAGATGTGCAGGATGGACTCAGGCGGGAAAAACTTCCGGGCTCTGCACAGAGAACCGACTTTCATAGCAGCGGATTTAGCAATAGATTCGATATAGTCATTCCACTTGCGGTTCACTGAGAGTGTGAGGCCAAGGAGGCGTACTGTTTTACTCTCAAAGAGGCAGGCCTGTTCCTTGTAGAAAGCTGTGGAAAGAAATATACAGGAGAAACAAGCCTCCACTTAAGGTAATCGCAAGGCCGTAACACGAGGAGAGATAGAAAATCAAGCGTGCATATAGGCGTTGGTTAGTTCCATTGACTTCACCCTAAAAGATTTGTGAGTTCGAATACCAAGCCACAGTAGTGGTGAACAAGTAACTTTAGTCCGTTTTAGAGGGATACAACACATGAACATCAAAAGAAGGCTTCGCACAAGGAATGAGAATGATATAGCTCAGTGATTGTAATAAAGGGTTCAGTTCAAAATTCCTAGCACCTTAAGAAGGCCTGAGTTTACAACGGCCAAAAGGTCGTATAAATGACAACCAAGATGAGGATAATTGTCAGAAAAATGTACATAGACTAATATGCAGATTCAGGTTAAGGAACAGGTCTGCCCTCTGATCGATGGGCCAAAAATTATACCTGACCAGGAATCTGCCAAACCTCGAAAACAGGTATATTTAAGCTTCCGTGTAGTATTGTTTAAAATTATGGTAGCGCATTTTTCATGTCTATTCTAGAGAATGTTTGTGCATTGTAATTTGTAATAAATGTAAATCTCCGAATATGTTACTAAGAATTTACCAATCACATATTTGCCTCACGAAATCTGTAACACTAATTTTGCATGGGGAAAAACACAACCCTATTTTAGCACTACGGAGCGAAAGAAATTATTATTAGTTGTATTATTAATTGTTCAGATTAATTTTTTCAATATGAGCAGAGAGAAAAATAAATTTAATGGAAAATAAAATTGTTTATTTGGTTGCCAATATGAACGCCGCTAATGAATTCTGAAAGATAATACAAAATAAAATATTGGAAACTAGCTGAGTGAATAATAAACACATTTCTGGGGAGCAGGTTAGTGACTAAGAAAAATAACATTTAAAGCCCTAAGCCTTACAGCTGGTAAAAGTAAAAAGAAGCCATAGCAAAAACATTGTTTCGGGATTGTCACAAATCTTTGATGTGGCCAATATTTTAAATCCTGAAATTCTCAATTTTTCTGTGAACAGATTTTAAACCTGAAAAAATAAATGATGTATTCAGTTGAATTAAGGGAAGATGACGAAAAGAAATGGTGTCACTAGAAATATGGATGTTTCCTTGGTGAAACCAAGGGAAGGAAGTAACTCCACCTCAAAATGCGAAAGCGGAAATGATTTCATTGGCTAAAGATTTAATGTGCATGGACACCCTGCGTCTGTCATGCCTTCTTCAAGAGAATTTGGAACACGTGTAAATATAGAGCCCCAGAGGGCGAAAATGAGTTTTTTCCAGGCCAGTCGAGATGTAAGGACAAGTGAGTGACGGTTCCCAGCCGGGGAACTACTACCTTAGAGACAAAGACGGTCGCCTCCAATAGATTTCCTGTCTAAAGATGTACACAGACAGAGATAATTATCACGCCGTTGGGTGTTAACCTTAGAGATAGAGACGGTCGCCTCCAATAGAGTTCCTGGATGAAGATGTAAAGACACACAGAGAGGGGCAAGAGTCTAGCAAACCAAGCGACCGAAAAGAGTTAAAGTTAAACAACGAACAAACAAGTTGTTTTTCTGAGCTAAGACAGATAAAACGAATTACCGCCGCCGCTATCCACCACACAAAGACCAGTCTTCGGCAGTTTCCGTAAAGTTTCGGTGAAAAGCTCGAATAAGACATTTTGAATCGGTACAAACTTGAAAACTCGGATTGGAGTGAACAGACATTACAAACCAAAGCCTTGAATTAATGTTAAGAAGACAAACACTATTAGACGAAACCTCCGCTCTGTCGTAGAGATAAGGGATTGACGTTTGTTATTTTCTGTTTCTTGTTGTTGTTTTTTTTTTTGTTTGTATATAAAGACTTTTTCCGGAATTTATTCAGGCGTCATTCAATTTATTTTTGGTGCCGTTTTCTTTGACCCAAATGTGCGCGGGTGTCCGGTCTGGTTCAACTTAGTAAAGAGACAGCGTGACTTCCTTGTGATCAAAATTCAGTGTGGACGAGGAAGAAAACTGTTGTAATAGACACCTTAATGACCAGCTACTGTGTCAAAGCTATAACAGAAAGCGCCCGGAGGCCATCGTCACAGTTAGGCTGAGAGAATTTTTATGTAACTTGGGGAAAATAAAACGAATAGTTACTATATTGCTGTGTTTCGCATTTCTTTTTATTCTAATCTCTTTTTATTTAAAACGTTTTTACTACTCTTTAAACTATAATTTATGTTACGATTGCCTCACGTTACATTCGTTAACTGTTTATTTCCATGACTCTTACTTGGTCATTTTTTGCATGTGAAACCAAGATAATGAGTTCTTGAAAAGATATTAGCCATGACCGAGACGCCAGATCAACACCAATATTATAGCTGATTCTTTTTAATCTTATCTAGAATCTTTAAATATTCAACAAGAGCACCGGGCCATTTGTGGTAGAAATTTTTAAAGCTTGGAAGAATGTTAGACTTGTATGCATGTAACATCTATGAGTCGTATTCTTAACAGAAAACTGTTAAACAGCATATTTCGTAGTCGCAGATCTGGTACCAGAATGAATATAATCTTTCATGTTCATGTCAGTAGATTTTTCGGTCTTTCATTTTAAGACTGAAAATTCACTCTCATAGAGATCAGTATCTGTGATGCTGATAAGAGATAGGAAAAAGTATTTCAAATGATAAAAATTGAATTTTGGTTCGGAACCGTTAACAGTTATTAGCCATTTAGTTCCCTAGTAATCAACAAACTGAAAGTAACAGTTTTAGTTCAGCTCTAAATTTGCTCTTATCGAACTAATCATAATTACTTTCAATACAATGGTAAAGTGTTGTGATATCAACTACAGGAGTGACGTTATCAAGGAGATCATTAATCATAATTAGGAACAAAGTAGGTTCAAGGATAGAGCCATGGGGGACACTTGCATTAGTACAAGTGTTCTAGAAGAGTGAACGTCCTAGAAAAATTCCATGTACCGGTTTGAAAAGGAAGACTGAATCAGTTAAAAAATCACTTACTAAAATAACATAGGTTTTCAATTTTTAAAGACGTCCGCTTCATAATCTATGTCAGACACTTTGGGATGTTCAAAACAACGGCTCGAGCTTTACCAATCTTATCTTGATAAATATTCAGCAATAATCATTACTTCATCAGAAGTTGATTTCAAGAAGAGAGAGAGAGCGATATTGCTTGTCTGAAAAAGACTTTAGGATATTGCGTCGTTCATACATTCACAGCCACACACATACCCATATTTCAATACATATGTGTAAAATATTATTATTGCTTACACTTTCACTCCTATGCATTTTAAATAGCATGCGTGTTTTCATCTATTTTAGCAGGCATTGATTGGTCTATCCGGACTGGTCACCCTGTGTTCACGTGTTTCTTCAAGACTGGAAAAACCGACGAGGAAATAGGAGAGCAAAAGTCGGCGTGGAATTAACTGCGTAGTTTAGAGAGAACAATAAACAGTTCGGGAGCACATTTCTTAAGTACTATTACATAAATACAATCAGGTTCATATGCTTTTCGGAGATACGGATTAGAAAACATAGGGAAACAATGGAAAGACTCATGTGTGTATCACTCAACAGGTTGAAAGTCAGGCAAGAGTAGAGATTGAGGAGACATCATTCTGAAATAATCTGATTTATCAGCAGATATTAACACCTCAAACTGAGTGAACAGAAGAGAAATAGAAAGCTTAAGCTTATTTATTACACTATTTTCTATAAACAAAGAACATTCTGTCTCGCAAATTTGCATTTCTCTTCTCTTTAATTCGTATTCTCATTTAACTCTGACATCCACAAAAGAAATTACTTCTCTTGTAACGTATGTCAATGAATAAACACTGGACATAAGTTCTATTCTAATGGTTTAATTTCTTGCAATTTTCGCCTTTGGAATCTTCTTCCAGTTTCATGCTTCTCTCTTACTTACGATCATCAGGAATTTAAATTCTACCTCAATGTCTCCCTTTTCCTTGATATATATACTTTTATGTCCTTCCTCACTAAATTCTTCTCATGATCTATCAGTCTCCGTTACCATTTGTGTTTTCTTGATATTGTCTCCTTGTTTTGAGTGATATGGTTAAAAATAATGACGCACAAAATTTCTTCGAAACACATTTAGCTTTTACCTCGATATAACTATTTCAAGTGGAAAGATTTTACCAATGTTTGGCTCTCTTTATTACTGGTTCATTTTTCTTTGATTATTTATTTCCTTTCCTTAATTTCTCCCATTATATCTTAATCTGTAAATTTGAATTTATTTACTTCCCTTGTTTTCTGTACTTGTTTCAATTCGGTTATACATGATAGTGATCTATCAATAGATAGGCAACTTCTTCAAGACTAATACAGCTACTGAGGGGATACACATTTGAAATTGATATATATTAAACAGTTAAGATAGATCGGCGTGTGAATCGGCTAAAAAAGTTTAAATGATGAAATAAAAAAGAAAAAAAATGGACACAGAATAAACTGTGCTAAAATAGTTTCACCTAACACAGCAAATTACTTCCAAATCAAAACCCCAGACTGGTAAATCGTGTCATGTCTTTAAATGTTCTTACCAGAAATAGACTTTTAGTATGAAAAACATTTTGATATATACATTCTTCATCTATGTGCCTTGTCCGTTCACGATATAGGCGATCATGGTTTTTCACGTCTCTCTATCCTTGGTGGCTCTAAGCACACTTTCTCCTATTACACCAAGCAACCCCCGTTCTGTCATCCACCTGCTCAGGCCCTTCAAATATGTTATCCGCTGCTTTCCTCTGTTTCTTTTTTCCATCTATCTGGTCTGTTAATACCAAGGGTGTCCGAAACCCTCTTTCCTCATTGCATGTCTCAGGAATTATGCTGTATTTTCCTATTGCTCAGTATTAATTTCCTTTTCGTTTCCATTCTTTCCAAAACCTGATCATTGCTCACATGTTCGTTCTATGACATCCGTAGCATCCTTCTGTAGAAATAATTCCTGATACAATCATGGCTTTACAAAATAATTTTACAAAGATTTTAAAAATTACAAAATTACGATAAATACAACAAATCCTAAGCTAGAAAATAAAACAAGTTTTTCAGCAGGTAAGGCTTGAGTACCTTGGCAAAGAGTATCCTTTGTTTTAAATCAGTATCACACTAAGTAAGGAGTAAACTCACTAAAACTCACGATGTTCCAGACTGTGGAAGAATTTCGAACTGAACATTTAATAGCGATCGTTCTAAGCAACAAAGACAAGAGTAACTTTGCATTTAAACACATAGACTGGCGCTATACAATTAAGGGCATAATCAAATAACATAGAAAAATATATTTGATGGTCAGTCAGTTAAGTATACTACATGATACATAGTTATTATCATGTCCCGAAAGAGACATTACTGACTGAGCAGAAGTTTTTCCCGTAGTTGGTTACGATTACTTTCTGATGTAGACTGGTTGCAAACCAAGGCTATAGAACCTAATCTGTCCAGTTATTTGCCCCAATACCCGGAGGGAGAAGCAAGGGATCCATACCTTTCCTAAATGTATTTATGCGAGAGTGAATCCAATGATTCAACAGGAATTCGATCTCAGCCATCTGATTTCTCGTTCTGAGCCGATATCCACTGCAATTCAACGCAGATTCTGAACAGTAGCATTAACTACAATGAATAGCACCTGTAACTCGAATAAACAAATAAAGAAAATGTTAACATTCGATATTTATTTAAATTGATGTGCGTTGTGCATTGGATATCGGCTCGGAACGAAAATCGAGCCGAGTTCTAATTCCAGCTGAATCCATTGTATTCACTTACGCGCAAATACCCTTGGGAAAGGTATTAATCCGTCTCTTCCTTCCAGTTATGGGTTAAATAGCAGGACAGATTGGGTTCTATAGCCTTGGTCGGCAACCGGTCTACCGCAGAAAGCAATGGCAACCTACTGCGAGATAATCTTCTGCCCAGTCAGTCATGTCTCTGTCGAGACATGATCGCCCAAGCGTGTATCACGTATGGGACTCAACTGACTGACTGACTCTCGATCAATGAGTGCCAAATATTTTCTTTTACGGAAACGACTTTATTTATATTAAAGTTATCACAGCAACTTAATTAACATACATCACAATGTGGATTACTAGATTACCAAATTTAAACGAATTGTTACGTGCTTCGTCCTTCTGAAGCGCATTTTTGGACTGAAGGTGCACATTTAAAACTGACATTTCTAACATTCACGCACAGTAAAAAGAATCTTCAACTAAAAACAATCTGCAACAAAAAACAATTCAACAAAAATATTTGCGACAAAACTTTATTAAAGTCAGTTATAGTTTTGATAAATATATTTCACAACATAAAACTATGATATCATATAAATATTTGGCCGGCATAAACAAGATCAGTCACCCAAATAATAGCAAAAGTAATCCTTCGACATATAATTGCAATTGCCGAAAAATTAAAACCTGCCTAGTTAATGTCAAATGTATGTCCGAAATGATTGTTCAAAATGATTATTTGATATCAAATAAATATTTGGCCGGCATAAACAAGATCAGTCACCCAAATAATAGCAAAAGTAATCCTTCGACATATAATTGCAATTGCCGAAAAATTAAAACCTGCCTAGTTAATGTCAAATGTATGTCCGAAATGATTGTTCAAAATGATTATTTGATATCAAATAAATATTTGGCCGGCATAAACAAGATCAGTCACCCAAATAATAGCAAAAGTAATCCTTCGACATATAATTGCAATTGCCGAAAAATTAAAACCTGCCTAGTTAATGTCAAATGTATGTCCGAAATGATTGTTCAAAATGATTATTTGATATCAAATAAATATTTGGCCGGCATAAACAAGATCAGTCACCCAAATAATAGCAAAAGTAATCCTTCGACATATAATTGCAATTGCCGAAAAATTAAACCTGCCTAGTTAATGTCAAATGTATGTCCGAAATGATTGTTCAAAATGATTATTTGATATCAAATAAATATTTGGCCGGCATAAACAAGATCAGTCACCCAAATAATAGCAAAAGTAATCCTTCGACATATAATTGCAATTGCCGAAAAATTAAACCTGCCTAGTTAATGTCAAATGTATGTCCGAAATGATTGTTCACGGAGCTCGCATTCGGATGACAATAATGCTAAATGTAAATTCGGAAGCACTTCCAAAAGATTTAACAACCACATTTTGTCTTTAATCAGTAAATATAGCAAAAGTGCTGCTTTCTCCATAAATTAATTAAGATCCAATGACTCCATCAAGAAACCAATAATTACTTAAAATATCATAGCTAAATCCAAACATTACAATAATAAAGGGGATAAATATAATCAATTCCTTTTAGAGAAACTTGTCATCTTAAACCATGTCAATAATCCTAATTTACTTAATAATAAAAGTAATTTAATGACCACAAGCAGTCATAGAATAAATATTTACTTAAACTCTTTGACCCAGAATGTTATATATTCCTTTACCTTTACACATTTCTTTCTTTCTTTCTTTCTTTCTTTCTTTCTTTCTTTCTTTCTTTCTTTCTTTTTTATCTCCCACAATATATCCTGTTTTGAATTAAACACCTTCATTTTTATGCTCCCTATATTTTTAATTTCATTCCTAAATTTTACTTTTTATAATTAATTTTTATTTTCACTTGATTTTATTTTACTGGATTTAAATTTTTTCAGTTTGAAATTTTTATCTACATGTAATATTTGAATATTTAAATTTTTATGTTTTAAGTCTTTCGCCCCTTTGATTGATTCTCATTGAATTTTTTTATTTTTAATATTTTGTATTTTTCTTTTAATTTAAATTGTTAATTTTAAATTTTATTTTATTTTACATTTAGCCATTTGAATACTTTTTAATATTGTTATTAAAGAAGCACTAAATTAATTTTATAAGATTTTAGCTTCATGAAAATGGAATAAATTTAGATCAAATCGAATAAATTGTCAGTTTCATATATGCACCTGATGATTGCATAACGCATGAATCTCTTATCACTCTTACCAATGTTTCCTGACAGGAATATGCATTTATAGATGTATAATGAAATAAATAAAGGCACTTTTAAATAATTACTCGCATCATACAAATACGGATGAAGGTACTGTAAGATTCTTCAATATCTCCACCCAAATTTTCAAAATGTTCGGTTGATTGAAAAACGTAAATATATATCTATATATTGGTGTGTGTGTGTTTGTGTGTGTGTGTATGCTTCTGTGTTTGTGTGAGCGTGTGTGTGTGTGAAAAGGAGGGAGTCATAGAAACATAGTTGCAGTCTTATATTGAGAAAATGTAGAAGATACAGAGATGCTTAACATTAACTTTCTTCCTCAATATATGTTAGAAAAACAACATAACGGACCTCATTTACTGCGTTTGGTTTGGTTTGATCGATCTTATTTTTAAATATATCACATTTGTTTATGTTTTAATCGACTGTCTCACACACCCTATCGCCTATGTGAAGTAATTATATTAGTAGCTATATATATTGAGCGCAGGAGATATCTGTGATTTGCTTCGGCAATTAGGAGCCTGCCGCTGGATTCCCTATCTTATCGTAGTGTATTCTTTTTACAATAAACTTCTTTTCTTTAATCTACGCACTTGTTGCTGGCCTTTGATTCGAGTACCACTTTGTCTCCATGTAACCTCTTCAAGATATACAACAGTTGAGAAACTAGAGAGAAGGTGAGTAACAATTTTTTCAGTGCGTCGCATAAGAATATTAAATTAAATGTTACACTTCGAAATAGCAGTGAATTTTGAACAATCACCTCACTGATGCAGAAAATATAAACGCAAGATAGAAAAATATGGTTCTTTCGACGAGTGCTGAGAATTATCAAAACAAGTGATTATCGAATATATGTGAAAGAGGCTATGTACTGAACATAAATCACTGATAACGATATGAAAGTGACGAACATTTGTAGGATACAAAACCAGGAATGTGTAGCAAGCTTATTTATTACTAACAGGTAGTTAGTAATAAATAGTTAGTTTGAGGCGAATGGGGTAAAGTGAATAATCTTCTTAACTAATTTATAGAAATTAATGTCATATCGGGTTAAAAAGAAATCTAGCTATGTAGGATTTCTTATTTATTGCAATATTAACCAAGAATCGGCGGATAGGTTTATCGCATATTTTCTTAAATAACAATGCTTCAGAAAAGAAGAAATTAAATATTTTCCGAATTAGCCACCCTCAATGATATAAAGATACAGTGGCTGGCAAAGTCTTCTGCATCACGTGAAGGTCACTTAATGATATTACTCTATAAATTGACGAACGCAGCAATCAATTTCAACCGGTTTGCAGCATCAAAACCGAGAGGAACATATTCTAGCTTCTCTTACCTGACATGGGAAGAGAGTGAATCCGTTCCTCTGCAACTTGCGAGTTCTTGTTGTCATTTTCTTGTGGGCAAATATATTTCCCAGATATAGATAGTGATATGTAATGAGTAACATAGGATGGATTAGTCGAGGAAAATTAAAGTGAATAAAAAAGACAAGAAGAAGAAGAAGAAGAAGAAGAAGAAGAAGAAGAAGAAGAAGAAAATAGTATAAATGAATAATTAATCAAAGGACTTCCGGTTCTGGAGAACTCTAGACTTTTCCAGGAAAATTGTGAACGTTACTAAATGTATCTCGAACCGGAAGCAAAAGAGTTCCCCTGAGAAAAATAAAGGAAAAATTTTGATATAAAAGAGTTTTGGGAGAGAGGAAGGCACGAGAGATTTACACGTAATAATTGACGCATTTCGTACTCCTTCATTTTTTTGTTTTTCCCTTTGCAAAAAAGAAAAAAGAAAAAGAAAGAACACGCCTTAGAGCAATGAACACTCTATAAGAGCCATAAAAAAGCAGGCGATATGCATTGATTTTCTCACTCACTTTCTCACTCTTACTCTCTCTTTCTCTCTCTCACACACACACCCTTACTTCCTTCCTTCTTCAAAGATTTCTGGTAGCAGAAAGAAGAAAGAGTGGAACAAAGAATCAATGCACTGAAGTTTACGACTATGTAAGTGTGCACGTAGATAAAACATAACAATTAATCATCTCTTCTCAAATTCAAGAAACTTAAATCTTGGCAAATACTGTTACACAGCTAAACGTTCTGATGATTATAAAAGTTGATATAATAAATTAATAAATAATTAGCATAATTATTATTGTAAACACAAATTAGATTTATATTTCAAATGTTGTTCAACATTCTGAAATTTCAAATATGACGACTGCTTTTTTAATGAAAGCGCTTTAGTGCTAAATGATCTGCTATATCCATGCTATAGCTTGAAACATCCTGAGGAGAGCGAAAATCCCAGATAAAACATAAAGCTAAACAGTGGGAAATGGCCGGAAAATAAATAAATAAATAAATAAATAAATAAATAATAATAATAATAATAATAATAATAATTATAATAATAATAATAATAACAAAGCGACTGGAATTACAACGAGAATAATGTGTTTTTCTGAGACTTCTGAAAACGGAACATTTTTTTTATAATGAGATTTTGTTTTACTATTTTAAACGTAAATATGAATTTTTCTTCGTATATTTTTTAATTTATCTGTTTCTTCTTTAAATGATCCTAATAGATTCATCAACTTTTCTTATTATTTATATTTTCCTTAATTGTCGATATTTCGAAATATTCATGGAAAACACTAAAAACTGTTTGATACAATTTCTACGATATTTTTCTCAGAAAGAATACGTATTTATTTATTTTTATTTATTCATTCATTTTTTTTATTTATTTTTTGATAACCTTATTTTCGACGACTTTAATGAAAGATAACAGAATATACAGTGGGCAACAAATTTTTTTAAAAATTTCACGTCCGTAATAAACTTAAACCTATATCAACCTTTTCTTTTTCATTAATTCTTTTTTTTAAACAATTATTTTTGTTACAAAGAATAGTGATGGTAGTAACATTTTTTTTAACAAAATACTCGCTAAGTGTAGCGATGTTTTTCCGTTGAGCGGCTGTTACGTCTAAGTTTTTTTTTTTATCCAGCGTCTTTCTCTTTAAATTTTTCTATATGAAATACTGTTAACTATTTTAATATAAACATGAATTTTTCTTCATATATTATTCAATCTGTTTATTCGTCTTAATAAATAAAATCTCATATTTCCCTTAGTTGCCAATATTTCGAAATATCTTTTTAAACTATATTTTTTTAACATAAAAAAAACAAAGCAGAAAAAATACGATGAAAAAGTGTTTCGTCATGATTTCTACGATATTCATTTTTAGAAAGAATACGTATTTTTTTATATATTTATTTTTATTTATTTATTCAGTTCACTTCCTTATTTAATTTATTTTATTTTGATAACCCTATTTTCGATGGCTTTAATAAAAAAATAACTGATACAGTGGACAAACAAATTATTATTTATATTGTAAATCTCACAGCACTATTACACTTAAACGTATGTCAACTTTTTCTTTTCCATTAATACTTTTTTCTTTTTTCTTCTTCTTAACAATTATTTTTGTTACAAGGACTAGTGATAGTAGCAAAAATTTTTTTTACAACATACTCTAGTGTAGTGATGTTTTTATTGAGCGGCTGCTACGCCCAAGTTTTTTTTAACCAGCGTCTTTCTCTTTGAATTCCAATTGCATATCTGTCAGCTGTGGCTTGGCAACCCATTTAGGAGAACGAAAATTCTGAACAACAACCCGTGTTAATCGTGCCGAAGAGTGAACGGCAGCTGCGTTATGAAGTCACAAACGATCCCCTATAGGTTTCGGGACCCTGTTTGTAAAATACTTTTGGACCCGTGCGTCACTCGTGGGAAAAATATGAGAATTGCAAATAGAAATAAAAAGTCCAGTATGCCTTTCCAGTGGATAAACAGGGAGCCCGTTTTTCAGGAGGGAATCGACCTTAGATCGAAGAATCTGCCATAGGCACAAACTCCTACATAAAGAATGAATCTTCAGGTCCCCATAAACAGGAAAATCCTAATGATGGCCCTGAAGATTCTACAGCTAGGTCGATAGACGTATATTTAAACAAAGGAAAACTAAAATGGTCTCGTGAGGAGTACAAAGTCGTTATAACTGCATTTCATGAAGCATTACTCAAACCTCAAAAAACATCACTCGCCAAACATATGATATTTGGCGAGAAAATTTTGGACAAACAAATACAAAGTACATTGACGAAAATAAATTTGCCAATGTACGAAGATGCATCAAGAGAAATAACCGATTGACCGAGGCTAAAATTAATGAGATAAAAAGAATTGCAAACAAAATAGACGGATCAACAAAATATGAAAGGGAACCGGAATCAGAAATAAAAAGTAGTAACATCAAACAAGCCACAGGTCATAATGAAGAAACCGTGATACACACAAATCAGTGTGAAGATAATGCTGTAAGTTTAGTAGTGCTGGAAAGGTGTGATATGAGTCTGTAAAAGACGATAATAAAACGAGTTGAAAACACATTGAACAGAATTGCTTTACGGAACACAGGAACAATATACAAGAAGCCAAAGAAAAAATCAAGAACCATATAAGTCAGAAGAAAATTTTACAATGGCGAAAAGAGAACAGCTTCCAAAATATCAACCAACAAATCAAAAACTCGAAACTATTAAGATCTACAATGCAGCCCTCAAATTAAGTTTGGATGGAGAAAACATTCATATAAATGTCAATGAAGCAATATATGCATCAGCAATAGCAGCAACAAAAAATTGAACATCAAATTAAAAACAATGCAGTCTCACAGACATGAAGATCCACCTTGGAAAAGAAAAATAGAAAAAGAAATCGAACAACTTAAATGTGAATTATCAGTACTCGATGAACTGAGAAGAGGAATAAAATGTAAGAACTTGGAAAGGCAGAAGAGTCGAAAGGAAATACAACATTAGAAATGAAAATGAAGTCCTATCAACTAAGGAAAACTAAAGCAAACAATAAAACTGAAGGCTCAAACAACAGACGCTATCAGAAAAGATCAAGGTTCTACAAACAAAATAAGATTTTTCAAACCGATGCAAAAAAGATTTTACAGGGAAATAGGTAAAAACAGAATTGAAGTAACATTCCCCCCAAAATGGAAGAAGATATACAGTTCTGAGAAAAAATGGCTTGCCCTAAAGAACATAACAAAGAAGTAGATTGGATTGCGCAATAGAAAGAACGAATGAAAAGTAAACCTGAACAGACATGGGCAGGAATCGCAGAAGAGGATGTTAAATGTGCACTGAAAAAAGCACACAACAGAGAATTTCCAGGAATACACCAAATTCCTAACTTTTGGCTATATTATTTAAATACAGGACATAAAAAACTAGCCAAAGAACTTCACGAAATCTTTAACGATCTCTCTAAATTTCCTTTCATGGATAACCAAAGGAATTACATTTCTTCTATCCAAGAATAGTGACACAAACAACCCGAACCTCTACAGAAAAATTACATGCCTTCCGACGACATACAAACTATTTTTTTTTTAATCATCTCACCCCAAGCAAGGCATTCCACTGCCACTATTGCGCATGGGGATACATAGGGGAAGGTAAAGAGAAGGAGTGGATAGACATAGGAAATGTCAGGAGAAAGGTGATAGATGAGTAAGGATAGTGAGGATGAGTGTCGGGCAGATGGGAAGAGTGCTTGATAGAATGGGAGCAGGTTAGTGTGTTAGGAGGTGTCTATTGACCTTACATTTAAACTCCTGGAGATTGTAGCCGTCGGGGAAGCAATCGTTTGGAAGAGAATTCCACAGTCGGGAAGTGCGAGGAAAGAAACTGTTGGAGTAGAAGTTACGGCTGCATTTTATCGGTTTCACTGTAAAAGGGTGGGATCTAGTTGCTAATCTAGTATCTCGTGCAAATTCGTATTTAGGGGGCACCAGTGATCTAAGTTCATCGGAGCAGAAGCCGTGAAAGTATTTGTAGAAGAGACACAGCGAAGCCACGTCTCGCCGGTGGGAGAGAGACTGCAGGCGGTATGCCAAGTCGGTATCTATCACATTACAGACCCTCCTCTGAACCTTATCGAGAAGCCCGAGGAGAACAGCAGGGGCACCCGACCAGATATGGCAGCAGTATTCAATGCACGGGCGGATGGTAGATTTGTAAATGTGCAGGATAGATTTAGACGGAAAAAACTTCCGGGCCCTACACAGAGAACCGACTTTCATAGCAGCGGATTTAGCAATGGATTCGATATAGTCATTCCATTTGAGGTCCGCTGAAAGTGTGAGACCAAGGAGGCGTAGTGTTTTACTCTCTGGGAGGCAAGCCTGGTCCATGCTAATGGGAGGTAGGTGAGATTGTCGATGATGGTTAATTGACAGTAGCTTCGTTTTAGAAGCATTAAAATTTACTAGCCATTTCTTACCCCAGTCCAATATGGATTGGAGGTCTTTTTCAATCTCGGCTGCGAGTTTAGCTTTGACGCCTACACCAGATTTTTGTTGGAGGCGAGAGTCAACTGTGGTGTCATCGGCGTACAAACCTATTTGGGTTCTTATGGAATCAGGGAGATCATTAATATATATCAGGAAGAGTGTAGGACCTAAGATGGAGCCTTGGGGGACACCTGCGTTTGTATGGTAGTTCTGAGAGGCATGTCCGTTTAATACCACTTTCATTGTGTGGTTAGAGAGGAATGACTGGATTAGTTCAAACAAATGTCCAGTTATACCATAGCTCCGCAGTTTGCATAGAAGGCCAGCATGCCAAACTCTGTCGAACGCCTTAGATATATCCAATGCAACGGTTCGAGCTTCGCCATTCCTGTCGAGTGCCTGGTATATGTACTCGGTGATGGTCGTTAACATCTATTTTAACAAAATAGACATATTTCTTCTTGGAAAGAAATTATATGTTATCGCTTGAACAAAAACGTGGCTGTTACGGATGTATAGACCAATTACTTATTAACTGAATGATCCTAGAAAAATTCTACAATGCAAAGAAATATCTTAGTACTGCCTGGATAGACTACCGAAAAGCATTCGATAGTGTGCCACATTTCTGGATTTTAAAGACTTTAAATATATACAAGATATCACCCGTCCTCATCAATTTCATCAAACAACCCTTTATCTCAATCATATAAATGGAACCTATAAGTCTGATGAAATAAACATCAAAAGAGGTATATTTCAAGGTGATTCTTTGTATCCATTTCTATTGTGCATATCATTAATAGCACTAACCAGTCAACTTAATAAGACAGAATGTGGTTATAAAATAGGCCAAAAGAAAATAAGCCATCTATTTTACATGGATGACTTAAAGTTATATGCTAAGAATGATAATGAGCTGGAAGGTCTTCTGCAAACTGTAAAATGCTTCAGCGAAGACATTGGAATGAAATTCAATTTGAATAAATGTGCTAAAGCTACAGTTTTACGTGGATCAATACAAGAAACATCCTCAATTAGCTTAGACCCTGCTGTAACAATAAAAGAATTGAAACCAGAAGAAGCTTATAAATACCTAGGTGTAAATGAGAGTGAAAACATTCACCATAAAAAATGAAAGAAATAGTGCGTAAAGAGTACTATAGAAGGCTACGTCTGATATTAAAACCTGAATTGAATTCTCAGAACAGATTTATGTCCATTAATAGCCTTGCCATCCCAGTTGTCCAATATAGTTTCATCTTAAACTGCACTCTAAACGAGATCAGGCGAATGGATTCTAAAACAAGAAAGCTTCTTTCTAAGCATAAGATGCATCATCTAAAGGCTGATGTAGACCGTCTATACATAACCCGAAAAGAAGTTGTAAGAGGTCTTATTCAGCTAGAATTGTCATACAAGATAACTACTGGCTTATTAACATGCGTAGAAACCACAAGAACTAAATGATACAATTAGTCAAACAACATGAATACAGAAAAAATATTCAATAATAAAAAAGGCAGTAAATACAAACAAGATTTATATTTAGTAGATACTGTTGAAAAGCAAAACAGAAGCTAAGAACCAAATATTGCGGCAATAAAAATTAAAGCCAAGGATAAAGCTCTTGAACAGATGAAACAACGCTGGTAAGACAAACCTCTACATAGCCAATATTCAGAACGAGCCAAAAAATCCAATTTTGATAAAGCTATCTCGATTATAGTCTGAGAGTGAAAGCTTTATTCTCGCAGCGCAAGACCGAAGTCTTTTCACTAGGAACTTTCAGGCATATATTATACATATTAATGTGGATCCAAAATTCAAGGTTCTGTGATAAATACCAAGAAACAATAGACCATCTAATCTCAGGATGTTCTGTACTTGCCCCAAATGAATATAAAAATCGTCACGATAGAGTGGGGCAATATTTACATTATACAATGTGCAAACGCTCTGGAAAATATGCAAACAAACACTGGTATGAACATCACCCAGCACAGGTTACAGAAATAGAAGATGCCACTATACTATGAGATAACACCATCAACACAGACAGAAAAATTGAAGCAAATAGACTGGACATTATTATTAAAAACCGGAAAGAAAAATCTCGCCTATTAAATAGTATGGCTTGTCTCGCGGATTGTAACAGAGCAACCAGGGAATTCGAAAAAGTGTCAAAATATAAAGACCTGAAAATTGAAATAGTAAAAATGTGGAAATAGAAAAAAATGTGGAAATTGAACACAAGTATCTTACCAGTGTTAGTGGGTGCACTTGGAATAATAAAAAATGGAAATATAAAACAATGAAAGAATCCCTGGAAAGTCTAACTTAAGAGATATACAAAATTGTTTTGTTAAATACAGCCCAAAAACTAAGGATAACTTTGTCTATGCGATGCTAGGGATGATAGGGGAGATAGGAAAAAACATGAAATGGAGACATAACAACACACCACGACCTGCCTTATGTTTTCCTGCAGACTTGGTAAGTAATGCGACCATAGCAGAAATTATTTTGTAATAAAATAATTGACATAATAATAATTTTAAAACACTGAAGATCAGATACTTTCAAAAACGTGAAAAGAAAATAGAAAGGCTATATGACCACTTGTAATATAACAATCTGGCCCCACCCGAGGAAGGTTGATGCAATCGATGGTGTTTCCCGTCGGTGAAGGGGTCGGCGAACGACAAGACAGGTGTTTGAGAAATACATCCTGTCGGGGCCTAGAGTGGATGTCGCAGGGTTATGAGTCAGGCTCGTTTGACCTTATTTCCGACAGTGGCGGAAATGACTACGGAGGCAAACAGAACAGGTGTCTCTTGGAATTACGTGGGCGTTGCGTGGGCGAGGCAAAACCGGAAGGAAAGTCCCGGTTCTAGAAGACTATAAAAAGACCTCGACACACGGATTCGCCAGCAGAGAACGGCCAGTGGAAGCAGAGAGACACCTCAGTCAAGACTACACTCCCGTCGACCCATTCTATGTGCGCTCTCACTCTTCCATTCTCTGTTCCACACGGGTTCGTCGTCAGGAATAAAAATATAACCTTATATTTTTATATATGCGTGTTCTCGTTGTTTGTCGTCGTACGGCGGTATATAACATACGCAAATTGGTGCCTAGTGACTTGCTGTTTTAAGACAACAACAACAACAAAACAGATAGATGCGAACTTGGTTACCACGGCGACAATTGAAATTCGACGGAATTACAACCACCAGATAGGAAGGAAAAAGAAAAAAGAAAAAAGAAGACGAAAATAGAAAGCAACCGGACGACCACAGACGACATCAACGAAAGGTAGGTGACTTTTGATTCGATCTTGTGTGTGTTCTGCTCCTGTTCATAAGTTTATAATAAGTCTAATTAAAAAAAAAAAAAAATGGAACAGCATACTTTTACCGATTTTGTTCAAGGTCTGACCCTAGAATTGAGAAATGTGGCTTGTTCGGTGTCGAACACTTTAAGGGGAGAATCTTTTTTAAAGAATATACAATCATTAGCGTGCAAAGAAGATGGTGGTTATAGTGCTTGGTTGGAGGATATGGAGAGGTATTTTAAAGTTGTGCGCGTGGCAGAAGAAGACAAGTGTCAGGCAGCTCTTCTCACAACAAGGGGAACTGTTGGACACTATGTATATAGACTAATCTCTAATAACCCACAACTCACATGGAAGGAGTTCAAAACTTCTTTAAAGGAATATTACGGATTGGTTTTAGACCCCGACGCACGGTTAGTTGAATTAGTGAACATTAAGCAGGGTAGAACGGAGGGTGCAGGACTACATGCAGAGAGTAGTACGCCTAGCGGAGAGCGCATATGTTGGGGTTGACGGGAGGAATGAAGTTGTGATAAAACAAGTTCTAGGATTTTTCATAAAAGGTCTAAGGGATCGGGAAATAAAGATGGCAGTTATGAAGGATGAGTCACAAACACTAGAGGCTGCCTATCAGAAAGCGTTATCTGAGTTGAGATGGAAAATTCGACTCGATGCAAACTCTGAATACGAAGAGGAGCCTATGGAAATTTGCCACTCTCGGAGACGGGTACCGACAGAAGCCGTAAGCCCCGCTGAATCTAATACTAATAATAATAGGAATAAGAACAATAGAAAAGTTGGTAATAGGGGAACTAAATACAAGACTCGTGATCGGGAGAGGAACGGGAGCGTTGTTAGGTGTTGGAATTGTGGGAAAGAAGGCCACATAGCGAAATTTTGTAGACGCGCCCCGGGAAACGGCAGAGGTCCGTTCGTGCGACGCCCAACGAACGGAACAAGACGGTACCAACGCACATTGTTGGTAATATGGGCGCGCCAAATTCCATCTTTATTAGAATAGAACGTAGACCTTATAGGGCATTGGTAGATACAGGAGCAGAGGTATCGGTTATAAGCTGTAGGGTATTTAAAAAATTGCGACTGGGACTTGAACTGCAAAAGAGGGACATTAAACTTCGAACTGCGAATGGATCCCCGTTATACGTTGAAGGCCTTTGTCGTCTACAGGTCCAGATAGGAAGTAAGTCCATACCCCATGATTTTTTAGTCGTGAAAAATCTCAATAGAAACGTTATACTTGGCCGAGATTGGCTGATGCAGAACGGGGTGAGAATGTATTTCGATTTGGGGGCATTGAAGATTGGTGAAGAATACGTGGCATTAGAGGAGGATGTTCATATTTCCTCTATTGTTAGGTTAGCTCAAAAAGTAACATTAAGACCTCAACACCTGCATGCTTGTCTGGGATTAACCAGGCTGAGAAATGGACGTGGCAAAGAATATGAAATCGAACAGCTGAGTAGTGGATATGTTAGCAACTCATGTGGTATATCAGTAGCCAACGCAGTTGTAAAAATGCCAAAGTCTCGTAAGTTTCAGTTGCTGATAATGAATAACACTAACCAGACAATCACTTTGAGACGGGGGTGTCCGCTGGCTAAATTGGAAAGGGCAGGTAATATTACTGAAATTACTATGCCCGATAAACAAAATAATAAAAGTCCTGATGTAGATTTGGAACAGGTACATGTATCGGAGGAATTCAAGCCTGAAATTAACAAATTGCTAAAAAGAAATAGGGACATGTTCGTTAGTGACGACAAAAACCTGGGCAGAACCGATACTGTGGAGATGCGTATCGATACTGGAACGCATGAGCCCATAAGAAAACGCCCATATCGCACACCCCTCAAACAAAGACAATGGATTCAGCAATCGACGAAATGATGCAGGCAGGTGTAATTGAGAGATCCAATAGCCCGTGGGGTTTTCCAGTAGTTTTAGTAGAGAAGAAAGACGGTGGTGAGAGATTTTGTGTAGACTTTAGAGCACTTAATAAGATTACAAAGAAATATGCTCGACCTCTTCCTGTCATCGATGATATACTGGCATCACTTGGTTCGGCAAGGTACTTTTCGAAGCTTGATTTAAAATCAGGGTACTGGCAAGTTAAGCTTCATGATGATGACAAAGAAAAAAGTGCATTCACCTGCCACAAGGGTCTGTTTCATTTTAATGTTATGCCATTTGGACTTGCAAACGCACCCGGCATCTTCCAGGAATTAATGTCAGTTGTTTTACAGGGACGGGAAGATTTTGCTCTGGCATATTTAGATGATATTCTGATATTTTCAAATACGGCGGAAGATCATTTAAAACATATAGACACAGTCTTGAGTAGTCTACGTAAGCACAACCTTAAACTGAAGCCAGCTAAGTGTGAGTTCTTTAAGAAAGAGACCCAATACCTGGCTTCAAGTTAAGTGAAGAGGGAATACAACCAGACCTCAATAAAGTCAAGTCTATAAAGTCAGTTTCTACTCCAACCACTGTTAGACAAGTAAGAGCTTTTATCGGGATGACCTCATACTATCGCCGCTTTATTAGAAATTTCTCTGATATAGCCGAACCGCTGGTCAATTTGACAAGGAAATATGCACGATTCCAATGGGACGATGCTTGCCAAACCGCTTTCGATACACTAAAAACGAAGCTCGCGGAGATGGTAACACTAGCCTCTCCCAACCCAAATAAGGCGTATAGGTTATATACTGACGCATCCGATCAATCGATTGGCGCATGCCTATCCCAGGTGGTGTACGATAAGGAAAATAGGAAGGATGTAGAAAAACCAATTTATTTATTGTCCCATAAATTAAGTGACACAAAAACAAACGAGGTGGTCAACTATAGAGAAAGAGGCTTATGCCATACACTATGCTCTTCAAAAACTGAATCACTACCTGCATGGCGCAACATTTCACAATATACACTGATCATAGGCCCCTGGAGCACTTACTTAATTCGTCCATACAAAATAAGAAGATACAGACTTGGGCTCTGAGCATGTCTGGCTACAATTGCAGCATACAGTATCTTAAGGGTAAGGATAATGTTTGCGCGGATCTCTTATCACGCGCTGTTGATGTGAACGAAGACCATATTGCTTCTCCAGTAGATATAGATGATAGAAATTACTTGGTTAGTGTTATAAACTCCAACCTAATGGAGCCGGAAGAATTAGCAGCCCATAAAAATGTCGGAAATTCATCAGAGGCACCCGAACGGCCCACATTGAAAGGAATAGACATAATCAGGGAGCAAGAATCAGACAAAAACATCTTAGACCTGAAGATTAGATTACGAAATGGTAAGGCTACCAAAGCAGAACAGAAGAGATATATAGTAATGGATGAGGTGGTGTACTATTTGTCTCAACCTGATGATGAACCCCTCATCAGGCTGTATGTACCATCTCACCTTAGAAAAAGGGTGCTAGTTCAATACCATGATAACAGTGGCCATATGATAAGACATTCCACTCAATAAAACAAAAGTATTTCTGGCCTTGTTTACTTAGAGAAATAAATGATTTCGTAGGTAAATGTATCCCGTGTCAGACAAGAAACCTAAAGAGGCAGCAACCCCACATACAGGAATGTGACTTCCCTCCTTTTCCTTTCGCAAAGGTTGCTTTAGATGTCTCAGGACCCTACCCAAAGACCCATTCAGGTAACCAATACATAGTTACATTCATAGATATGTACAGTGGTTGGCCGGAGGCATTTGCGGTTCCTAACAAGAAGGCAGAAACAGTGGTACATCTCTTAGTTGACGAAATCTTCCCCAGATTTGGGACCCCACTTCAGCTTTTAACTGATAATGGGCAAGAAAATGTCAACAGGGTAATGAAAAAGACATTAGAAGACCTAAATGTACACCATGTGACAACTTCTTTTTATCACCCCCAGAGCAACGGTAAGGTTGAGAGGTTTCACAGAACAATGCATGATGTTCTAGCAAAAAAATCGGCAACAACGAACAGTCGTGGGATATTTACATGAAACAAATGTTGGCGGCTATCCGGTTTCATGTGAGCGAGACCACTAAGTTTTCACCGTATTACTTGCTCTACAACAGGGATGTTATTTTGCCCTTGGACAATATACTGAGGCCTCGTCGCATATATTATGGTGATGAGCATCACCAAATTGCACTACAGGAAATGCATCGTAGCTTCACTTTAGTTAGGAATAATATAAGAAAAGGAGGAGAGCCGCGATAGATAAGTCGCGTGGTAAGACGAAAAATACAACTTTTGAGGTTGGTGATTTGGTGTACTATAAGAATCACCAAAAGAAAGGGAAGATAGATGTGCGCTGGCGGCCATATTATGTGATCATTGAAAAGACTGGCCCGGTCTCTTATAGAATTAGAGATCAGTTAACCGGCTCAGTCATTAAGACGCATGCTGAGCATCTTCGGGCAGCGTCCATTGATGAATGGAAAATCCCTACTTCCGATAGGCCGTTACGAAAGATTGTATTGGCTGCTCCAGTAGAATCCAGTGATTCGGATGACGAATCCGGAGCGGAACAGACCGACTTTCCAGTGCACAAAAATCGACACCAACGTGTGGAATCAGACGATGAGTCTGATGTTCCATTAATGGAGCGTCGCATCATGACGCGACGTAAAATGGCGAATAAAAACGTGTCAACTATTGATAATGATGATAGAATCGGTGGTATATATAATGTTTCATCCACGTTCGAGGATGATTGCTCAAAGTGTGAAACGACTGGATCTACTCATGTAGATCAGGGTTTTTCTAGGGAATCACCTAGCAGCGAAGATGTCCAAATGAGGCAAACGTCTGTTGGGGCAAACAGCACGGATAGACCTGCAGATTCCACAGTTGATCGGAACAAAAAGAAAGAACAACTGAAAAGTCTTGTAGACTTATTGGCTGATATGCTATAGGATTGGGAAAGAAAGCAGTGGGAGGATTAACGATAGTTTAAGTGAAATAGTTAGGTCACCTTCCTTATAGCAAAACATGCGGAAGATACAAACTAAGGAATTACGAGTCACGGGTCCATTTTTTTTTAGACTAAATTAAGATAGATGAAACCTCTAATCTTCCACAAGTAAATTGCATGCGGATTAATGTTGGAATCAGGGTAATTTTCTTCGTTTTCTATTGAACATTTCTCGGTCAGACTATGAATGATATGTACTGCAGATAATGGCAGTTTTTCTGTGTTCAAACATAGTATGTTTGAAATTAAATTAAATGAAATGAAGTTACATGTGTAACAATAAACTCGAGCGGAAACACGCATGGTGTTGGTCAAAGGTCATTTACTCGATGTCAGTTTAGAAACTGGGGCGCGGTTACCGCCTATGATCATATGGTCGCGCATCGAGGCGTCTACGCGTATGGACAGAGTCGAGAAAGGAAACGAACATTGAAAGTTACAGAAAATTAAAAAAAAAAAAAAAAAGAACATTATGAAAATTCCACAATGGACACGAACATTGTTGGGTTGCCAATGTAGGCTCCCCTATATTTTTTTTTGTTGTTGTTTTGTTTGTTTCGGCGTGCACATGTTTTGTACAATTGTCGGGCTTGTGTGGCATGGAGGGTGTTGCGCTTAAAATGTTCTTAGGTGAACATTTTGGAAAATGGGAGGGCGAGGAGTGTAATATAACAATCTGGCCCCACCCGAGGAAGGTTGATGCAATCGATGGTGTTTCCCGTCGGTGAAGGGGTCGGCGAACGACAAGACAGGTGTTTGAGAAATACATCCTGTCGGGGTCTAGAGCGGATGTCGCAGGGTTATGAGTCAGGCTCGTTTGACCTTATTTCCGACAGCGGCGGAAATGACTACGGAGGCAAACAGAACAGGTGTCTCTTGGAATTACGTGGCGTTGCGTGGGCGAGGCAAAACCGGAAGGAAAGTCCCGGTTCTAGAAGACTATAAAAAGACCTCGACACACGGATTCGCCAGCAGAGAACGGTCAGTGGAAGCAGAGAGACACCTCAGTCAAGACTACACTCCCGTCGACCCATTCTATGTGCGCTCTCACTCTTCTATTCTCTGTTCCACACGGGTTCGTCGTCAGGAATAAAAATATAACCTTATATTTTTATATATGCGTGTTCTCGTTGTTTGTCGTCGTACGGCGATATATAACACACTTCCCAACAAACATAAATAAAGGAATACAGTAAATAGAATTGAAAAGGAGAAATAGTTTGACTGAATCGTTGAAAGAAATAAAACAAGAAAGAAAAATTGTCTGAAGTGAAATACACACAAAATCAATGTTAATCAAGGAAAAAAATGAAAGCTAGACGATCATAAACGGCCCAGAATAAAAAAAAAGCTGAAGATAAGATACAAGTCCATCAGTTAAAAAGTACAGTGGTGATTCGAACGCGGCTTAAGAAATATAAAGAAAGAGAAATTAACGGAAAAGAAATAAAGTTTGATTGAACTGTTGTAGGAAAAGAAAATGAAAGAAATGACAATGAACTAAAAGACTTAACAAAATTGACGTTAATCAAGTAAAGAAACATCAGAGAACTGATAGACTCTAAAAAGGAAAACATTGAAAGAAAATTACAAGAAAAAAGAAGAAATAGTAGCAGAAAAAGGTAGAGTCTAACCCCCTACTCTCTCTTACATCACCCCCCTCTCCCCCCTCTCTCCCTCTCTCTCTCTCTCCCTCTTATTTTCCCCTCTCTCTTCTTTTCTCTCTCCCTTTACCTCCTTCCTCCCTCTCACCCTCTCCTTTCTTTCTCTCTCTCTCTTTTCTCTTCCAGTGCATTATGCGTTAGTATAATTTACTCGTTATTTTTTTTTAAATTTCCATTTTTTAAAATTTACTTTATATAATGGAATTATAAGTGCTTAAAGATTTTCTTTTGAGTATCACAAAGGATTTAGTCGATGTCGCAAAGTCAGGAAAAACTCGCTAAAAAGCGAAGGATATCTGAAGCAAATCATTCCTGTAATTAGCAGGTGTGATGGCCAGTACGAGGCTTAGAGTGAATTGTGTTAGCACCCGGATGAAAGAATTAATGAATGAATAAATTAAAAAATAAATTAAAGAATAAAGAAAGAATAAAGAAAAAAGTAAAAGTGAACAATAAAGAATAAAGTTGATAACCAACTGAAAAAGCTGGGCTATTACCATTGCAATAGATGTATATGATTAGAACCTGAGACCTGCGGAAACTTTCGGAAGAGGCATCGTAAACCGGAAGCGGATGTATTACTTTCGAAAAAAAAACCGTCATATAAAAAGAAAACTTTTTGTAGAGAGAACGGTGGAGTGAGATTGAGTTCCTCTAAATAACTGGACGCATGTTTTATTCCCTCATTATCCATTCTTCTTCTCTCATTCAAAAAAATTAAAAAGAAAAGAAAAGAATGTATTGAGCCACGAACCGTCTTTTTGGCCATCAACAAGCGGACGATAAACATGATTTCTTTCATTCTTTCTCTCAAGAATCATTCATACTTTTCTCAAAGCTGTCCAGCAGCAAAAATAAGAAAGAGTAACAAAGAATAAAAGCACAATATTTTGCAACAATTCAATTGGGTACGAAGAAATAACTAAACGTTTCTTTCTATATTAAAGGGAACTGAACTTTTAACAAATTATTGAACAGCAAAACATTCTAGTAACCATATAACTTGATGTAATAGCTTAATTAATACATATCATCAATATTATAATAAAAACAATTCCTGAAACCATCTTGCATAAATACAAATCAACCATCTATCCGTGCATGGAATACTTCTTTCATATATGGTCAGGCGCACCTACTGTTCATCTCAGTGTTCATGACAGGCTTCAAAAGAGAATCAGTAATGTGATAGGTACCGACATGGCTGCTCGACTCCAGCCACTTTCTCACCGACGGGATGTGTTTTCTCTCTGTCTGTTCTATAAATATTTTCATGGTCTCTGCTCCGACGAAATAATTCACTGCTGACCCTGACACAGGTGTTTAATCGTGCAATCAGACTGGATCCCACCCATTCACAGTTAAATGCAGACGAAAGTTTTATTCCATCAGCTTCTTTTCTCTCACTTTCCGCCTGTGGAACTCTCTTCTATATTCTTGCATTTCTGACGGCTACAACCTCCAGGAATTTTAATGCAATGTCAATACCAATCTCTTAAACACTTGACACTAGTTCTTTCTACATCTTTTCCTTTCTCTCTTCCTTTGCAACTGTCATCACACATGTATTACCATACTTCTCTTGATTCTTTCGAACTCGTTCGTCTTTCTCTTTACTCTCCTCCTGTCTAATCTTGTTTACTCTTATGTAGCCCCCTGCATATCAGTGGCGTTACCGCCGTGCTTGGGGTAAAACAATTAAAAATATTATTTTTCCATTGTTAAATCTTGAGAACGTTCAAATGTTGGCAATGCATTGCTACAATAGGAATTACAGTCTAATTTGATAAAACAACAGATTTACTGTTTCGCATTCGTTGAATATTTCCTCGTCTGGCATATATGAATGCGGTCCGGAAATCGGGAAGCATTCATATAGCTTCCCCAGAGACAGAAATATACTCATAATAGGTGTAAGACGCGTATTTTTTCTCTTCACAGGCTGTTTTGCCGTGTAGATATATATGTTATATATTTTCTGTGTAAGACAAGCGTTTATATCTATGTAAATGTTTGTGTGTTTCTTATTGGTCTCTCTGATTGCATATATATATTTACTTTTCCTTTTTCTTTTAAAAATTCCATTGAATCCCTTCGTGCAACACGGTGTTATTATATCACTGAATTATTTCCCATGACGAGGAATGGAAGAATAATTCGTTCGCCCATAGTTTCTTCATGTTACAAGGACAAATATTCAATTCACACTCTTCCGTAGGCTTGTGAACAGGAGTAGAGGCTTATCCTTTCTTTCCTCTTTAGGACTGTGTTCGTGGTTGCTCCTAAAGCTTTAGCAAAGAAAAGATTTGCTGTTATTATGCAGCTTGGATATAAATTTATGTTGCTATAAATATTTATCGGTATTCGAAATGTAACTATAAGTAACCTTAACATTGTTTTTGTTTAAAATCTTGCTTAGTATAGAGGAATGGTTGAGATGCATGCGAATTAAATTTAGGAAAATTATTCTGATGTTTGTTTGGACATTACGTCTAAAATTGTAAGTTAAACCTTTTGATGTTACGTTTATGTTGTTTTGGCTTCTTTGGTTTTATGAAAGTATTCTAAACTTATATCGTGATTACTATTTTTTCTACGGACTTCATATAATTAATTTTATTGTCCTGAAAGATTTCCATATTACTAGAGTTTAAAAATAATCTAAATTGGATTGATTTATATAAGTTGTCTAGAATTCTATAGTGGTTGTTTCATTCTTTGTTGACGTATTCGTTGTTGAATGAATCTTTAGTGTATGGTATATACTGGATATTATTCAGGTCGAATATGTTGATCACTTTAACATTAATCGTTCGTGATTTTTAAAAATAAGATTTAGTGTGAATGATATTAAATCTACTAAGAATAATTATAATTTCCGAGAAAATACGATCTGTCCACTGCCTATAACCGAAAGTACATTTTACAGAGCTAGCGAACATTTTGATGGCGATGTTAAATTTTATATAATTTAAATAAACTGAAAACCAATGGGAATACCGGAATTCCAATCATAAATTGAATTAAAGTAATTGTAAATACAGCAACAGCGCTATCTTCTCAAAATGAAATTAAAAATTAATAGCAAAAAAAAAAACAATATTAAAAAACAATAGCAAAAACCCATTTATTAGGTGGGATATCATCGCATAAACGAATTATTATAATTTGAGTATGTGAGAGAAGAATGCTTAAAGTTTGACTTTGAATGTAAGTTTTCTTTAACGGCATATCAACCTCTATGGGTTATTTAATGCCAAAAAGGTGGGGGTTTAAGGTAATTTGTTAATTTTAAGGTAATTTGTAAATTTTAAGGTAATTTGTTAATGTTCGTTTATTTTAGTCAGATTTTAACGAATTTCCTTTTTCTTTTAGAAAACTGGAAATGTCTTATAGTTTTGTATTCAAAGATTTTTTGCTGATAATATTTTTTCTTTCAAAAATGTGTTATGAAATAATTTATTTCTTCATATATGTAATGTTGAAAATATTTTTATTAAAAATGTATATTTTTCCATGAAAGTCTTTTTTTATTTATATATTACTATAAAAGTGTATTTTTATATTTTCCTAGTGTTTTGACAATAGTTTGCTGGGAAATTAACTATCTGCCCATAGCTGGGATCCTAACTGGTGCTACCACAATCTAGTCGCGCACTTAAACTCGCGTTGTCAGGGCACCAGTTAAAAATGTCGTCGTAACAGCAGTTGCTCTGAAAATTATTGTATAAGAGACAGTGGGAAGCCACATGATGTCTGTATGAAAATTAATGGATTTGTGATGCTAATGCCGGAAATATTATATTGCAGATACTCATTTTAATTTCGCTCGCATTTTAAAATATTTTCATGGTTCTTTATGCGATTAAAGTGGATGTTCATGGATATGCTCAGGGCCGACGAAGGTGTCTCCTGCACAATCCTGTCAAGAAAACATTGAACGCATGATACACGAGGGGAATGAAATGTTCATAGGTTGAGAACAATAGATTAATGCTAAAGATATGAAATTTTAACCAATTTTCTTTATAAATAACAGCAGTGTTTCTTTCTGGGTAAACTGACAACTGAATGTTTAAATAAGACTTTTTTTCTTTGCATTGCATATATGATGTCAACATCACTGTCATACTGGTTTGCAGCCAAGAGATTTTTTCAATGCTGGAGAAGAGATGATAGTCATATCATGAGAATATCCCTCCTCTCATGATTTGAATATCATCTATATAATTAACAAGCTGAAACACGCAGTTATGCACAGCAATCATTGACAGAAATGACTTGCATTCTAGAGCACTGTTATGATATAATAAAACTCTTTTCATCAGTGTTCATTGACGTTTGGTCTTGATAGATCAATTTTGCATTATTGGTAAAGCTGGAATGTCCCATACACACTTACGCACACACCGTAAATATATAAACAGTAAATAATGTTTTCTTTTTCTATGTGCCGTGTCCTTTCAGAACGTAGGCGATCATGGTCTTCTACTTCGCCCCATCCCCTGTAGCTCTTAACACCATTTCTCTTGTTACTCTATTTTTAACCTTGCTCAGCCATCCAGTCGTTCAAGCCCATCAAATATGTGACGCGCTGTTTTCCCCTGTCACTATTTTTCTCTATCTTTCCTGTGAGTATCAGACTTCCCAAGCCCTCATTCGACATTTCATATCCCAGAAACTTTGAATATCTTTTCCCGATGGTACGTATGTTGTTTTTTGTTTTCATACCTTCTAAAATCTCAACGTTTTTTAAATTTTTGGTCTGCGGTTTCCTCAACGCTTTTCTGTAGAATCACCCTTCGGTTGCTTCAGAACTTTTCTTTCATTTTTGATGAGATTGTTCAGCATTTGCTGTCTTATATCTGAATGTCAGACATCATATAAAAATTCAGAATACCTTTCTTTGTTTACAACGAAATTTTCCTGACTCTCAATATTCTGCTTAATGTTTGGAATGTATCATTGTCTATGCCAAACAGGCCTTCAGATCTGTGTCGCACTTTCCACCCTCGGCTAGAACACTTCACAGATATTTAAATTTCTGTACCTGTTTGATTTTAGTATCCTCGACCTGTAGTTGGCATTTTGTGCTTCTCTTTTTACTGATGAAATGCTGTCAGGTTTCTTGTTGGTTATTCCAAGTTATTTATTTTGAATTTTTTAGCTACTCTGTGTAGAATGTTTTGTATTTTCCTTTTCCATTTCTGATATAAGCATTCTATCAGGAACGTATTTTATATTCTTCGGATTGTGTCCGTCAGTAACGAAACCTGACCGCACTTCTAGATCTATCAGAATTGGCATTTGAATAGTCTTACAACTTTGTTATTTAAGTATATTTGCTGAACCCATTTTCAATCCATATTCAGGCGATTTCTTGCCAGTAGATGTTCTTGATTATTTTGATGTTTTTTCTCGAATGTCAATGATGCCGATCATCTCTAACCGTTCGTTTTTGGGGGTAATTTGTTAAATACGTTTGTGTAGTTTATGAAACATAGGTGCAAAACCTTCTGCATTTGTGCTGCATGTTTTTTTAATTCATAATAATAGATACACCTAAAATAATTTTGCTAAATGGTATCATTTATCTACAAAAGCTGAAATTAATTTTTAATTAAATTTCTTTCTTCTATGCAATCATTAAAATGTGTATTGTCAAATATTCCCTGGATTCGGTAGCCCCAGAATTAAAAGAAATGTGTTCAAGCTTGAGGTTTTATTTTACAGTCTGAAGCTTATCCTGATTGACAAAATAGTTGATTGGTTGGTTGTTTTGTTTTTATGGCAAATCAACCTCGGCGGGTCATTTATGCCAACTAAACTTTAGTTATTTATTGCTGGTATTACGTTTTTCTCTTCAACTATTTGTTGTTTATATAAGTTTTTGTGCCTACTAATACATTTTTCTTTTCGAGTATCAAGATTCATTGGGATTTGTTTTTTGTTTTGTTTTTTTTAGGGCAGGGTCTCCAAGTCCTACCCTTGTTATTTAACCCATAACTGGAGGGAAGGGATGGATTAATACCTTTCCCGAGGGTACCAGTGTTTAAGTGAATGCAGGGTATTCAACTGGGATAATGTAGTGAGAGGTTTTAATAACTTAATATAGAACAGTTTTGACAACTTCAAAAAGGTCGGTGGGTATCATCGAAATTTGAAGACGTTCGATTGTGAGCATGATCAAATTTGCATAATAATGTCAATAATGTCCAATTCATGAATTTATTTCATTGAGTTTTGTTCTAGAGAATGTGATGCGTTATACAAAATCATGCTATGGAGTCATACCTACGTAATGAGTTTTAAGTCTATAAAATACGAAGATAGATAGAAATGTATCGGGATTGTTACTATAGATGTAAAATGATGCAGCAGTGCTACTTGGCACAGATTGTTCTGTAAAATATCGTGCATGCAGACTAAGTTATAACATTCTCACCCACTTCCGCAGTTTATAGCTATACTTGGAAGGAATATCTTTAGAGAGATGTTGTCGCACGATAACACAAGGATTCTGACTTTGACATTGGCCAGTGCAGCATTTCTTTGTCAAAGACAACATTCGACTAGGGCCGTATTTCCCAGATCTCATTCTTTGGTACTCATTACAATTTAGATATCAAATTCTATTTGAAAGGAAGTAGATCATATAGTATCCGGTCAATTCAAGAGAATGTTACGCAAAAGCTTCTCTTTATCCTCCAATATATTTTCCAGAATCAAGGGTTTAAATAGTTTAAGCCAATCACAATGTATTTTTAAGACATGCACAGATGTAATTGAATAAAATTCAAAATAAATCCATGGAAACCTGCGATTACCGTTTTCTCCCGGATTCTTAATACTTATTGAGCTAAGCCTTGGTTTCTGTTTGAATAAATAGCTTAATAAAAGATCAAGGAATCCGTTTTTCAATATCATGGCTATTCTGAAAATATAACTGCTTACAATAGATTCCTTTTCTTTATTGTCTTTTACTTTGCCATATATTCTTGAGAAACATTGTAGTGTCTATATACAAATGTCTTTTATAAGTTATGCATTTCATATTTTTTCTTTCTCTGAGAATGGTTTCTGCAGTAATACAGAAAGCTAATAACCTGTTGAAATTGAACTCATAAATGGATAAGGAGAAGATACCGATTAGATTGCTTTTATTACAAATTCCATTAATGCGAATGTGAAGATAACAGAATTGATACTTCTAATTTCTGTGTTGTTATTGATTTTACAAAGTGTACGTTGTTATGGCTGATAAGATGTGATATCTGGGATTGGGATTATTGGTCATTAAATAATGAGGCCATGGAAAAGAGGAGGTGTTAAAGTTAGATCTCAGATATTCTATATTTTTAATGGAGACCAAGATATGAAGTTAGATTGACCATCCTAATACTTTTAATAACATCATAAGTTTCATACACCACTGTACAAATGTCGAAGAGCATTAACAAGTTTCATAGTCAATGGTTTATTAAATTGGGCTTACCTCGATTTTGAAATTCGTGGAGAAATTGGAATAGAAATATTCCAATTGGTGCAACAATATAACTACAAACTTGAGAATGCATGGCAAAGTTTGACGCTCAAGAATATGTTTCAGCTAAATTAATCTGGTTAATCAATTTCAGCTAAGCACAACAGGACATAAGCTTACCGAATAGACGAATTCTGAAACTCGTATTTTGAATAAAAATGTATATATGACATCTTCAGAGCTCATAGTTATATTTGATATTACTTTTGGTTTTATATTTCTTTCCAAGTAATTGCTTTTCTAATATTTTACCAGCATTAGTTTACTCGTGCAACCAGACTGGCAACTGGGTCCCACCCATTCACAGTTATATCAACCAAATGCAGCCGACACTTTTATTCCATCAGCTTCTTCTCTCGCATTTTCCGCCTGTGGAACTCTCTTCCATATTCTTGCGTTCATGACGGATACAACATCCAGGACTTTAAATGCAATGTCAATACCCATCTCTCAACCATTTGACTCCAGTTCATTTTACATAACCCTGTATATCTTTCCCTTTTTCTTTACTTTGCAACTGTCATCACGCCTGTATTCCCAGGTCTTTTTTCAATTATGAAAATCTGCAATAATAATGCTCGCAGCCTTGTTAAGCTGAATTCAAATTAGCAAAAACTGATAAAATAGTTCCATTAGTTCTTCTAGTAAATGCGAAACTGCAGTATACAACATATATATATATATATATATATATATATATATATATATATATGAACATACTACCGGGCATAATTATTAGGCCACCACAGTGTTTTTAAAAAATGATGTATTTCATACTATTTTTAGTATTTATTGCCAAGTGAATTATTGTAAATGAAAATAGTATATTTCGTTTGTTAATACTGCACAATAACATGTGGTGTATCAAATGAATTTATAAATATTTAATAAATAACTATATTGCAGTTTCATCAATCAGAGAGTAAAGAAAATTTAGGGTTATTTGGACGAGTTCATCTTTGCTTCGTTGCCTTGTAAAAGTTTGCAAAGAACAAAAGAACCATTCTGTTTTCATTTGGCAATAAATACTAAGAATATGAAATACATCATTTCTTTTGAGAAAACTGGGGTGGTCTAATAATTATGGCCGGTAATGTGCATATATACATATACGTAAAATGTATGCAACTACCTGCATTCAATGTTGTCAGATGTGTCTTATGTAGTTCATAGTGTTTCTTTTTTCATTTTAAATTTTACGAACTACATATTTTATTAAATAAAACTACTCTGACACATTGTTGACATTTGTCAGTGTACGGTCGGCCCAGCAGACTAAAATTCATCTCAACGAAATTAAATTAAATCCTCTTGATATTCGAATGCCCAGTACGCATGGACGTAACTATATATAGGGTTAATATTTTTCTTCTTTCCATAATTTTGTGAGTTAATACATATTTCTTCTATGGCATCAGCTATTTCAGACCTTCGACGATGCATCAAAAATACAATGCCATTCTGTTACAAGGGCGGGCATTTTAACCACAGTTGTACAATGCCAAACAAGTATTCGCCTCTTGAGTACAGACTACTTTCATTATTTTCACATTAAAATTGAAGATCAAGACCAATTCTGGGCTTCACAAATCTGTTGTAATTTTTGTGTTGTCGAGTTCTCTTTTTTCGTAAATATGGACTTGTCAGGAGTATACATATACTACTGCTATAGAAGCGAAACTGGAGGATACCGACGTTTCATAGAGAATTAACCGGAGAATACGAGCATCCAGAGAGAGATTAACAGTCTTTACTCAGTAGGTCATAGCAGCTCTGTGCATATAATTATTACTAATATATACTTATACTTATTACTTATCCGCATTCCTAGACTACTAATCTTCATTCAAGTCTGTATCCTTAGGCTAATACACTTATTTTCTATACCAATTACTGGTCGTCGTTCATTTATTTGTGCGGGCCCCATTCCTAAGAACCACACCACTCTGTTATAATGGATTTCTTGTATTGTTTTATGACAAGAAGTCAGGCTCAAATATGCCGTCTCGATAGTTTGGAAAAAATAGGAGACAAAGCATAATTATTATTATTATTATTTTCATACAAGTGGTTTCAATGATTCTTCAAAAAAAGATCTTAACCTTACTTCTGCTATGAGACCTGTTCCTAACTCATATAATTCTGTTGTCACTACACCAGAGCATATCTAGGTCTTATTCTTTTATCATATGAAAAATTACCTTCATATGAAAATTCCGCCATGTCTATCTCTTCAGAGAGTGTACCTGCGCCTCACTGAATCAAATAGGAAAACTGGAATGACCATAACCATGATGTGATCTATGCAGTAAATACAGCTAATAAGCAGTAAATGAGTAAATCTTGGTCAGGTCAGATGTAAGGCTCACCAGTTTAAGAACACATGAAAGATTTCCTCTAATTCTTCGACATGAAAACAGGTTGTGCTACTGCAGAGATTACTATTTTAAATGAACTGAGAGCATAAGTCAATTCTATGGCTTCTTTGATAACACAAAAGTACCACTTTAGTAAGAGGAATCAAGAAGTTCTTACAGGTTTATGAGGATACATCATGCTGAATGTCACTTAAAATTCATTTTCCCCATTGCCACCTTAACAATATTCGTCTGAACCTCATAACTGAGTGATGAACATGGAGAAAGTTTCCACCAAATTATTACTAAAATAAAAGAAATAACCAAAGCAAGTGAAATCCCAGCATGATGATTGTAGTCTGCTACTAGATACACGTTTCTGAAATGCTTTGTTTTTGTAATATGCCTTCGCATTAGATAAAATAAACATATTTTATTTTGAATTTACATGCAGTATAATGAAAATGTGCTATGAATAAAAAAAAATAGAAGTGACATAACAAAACTTCAGAAGTTTTAAATAAGTATGTAAGTAACAAACACCATTTCACATATTTGTCTCAAAGAATGATTTTTAACACCTTGTTATCAATTATACCAAATCTTCTGCTTGTGATCAATCATATTTTATTTAATTCTGACTGAATATTTTGCAAAAAAATAGCTTTTACGAGGTTGAGTATTTCTATGCACTGCGTTGTATTCGAATTCGACGAATAATAAAACTTGAATCAAAATTGACTATCTTCTCTGCTTTGCTGATAATAACGCCAACACGGATATATAAAAATAGTTAATATCATTTTTATACTTTTCTTCAGTGACTTTGTTGTAGAGTAGAGTAAGAATGTTCGTCGGAGGTGGGCACGCACAGACACGAGTTGACGGCTGCCGTGTTCTCTTCTCTGAAATGATTTGAACTCAACTGCTGACTGCTGTCTCTCTGGTCTATTAAATAGGCGAGCCACGCTTGACACGTGTTGCTTTCGTTGCATGTAGTTATATTTTGAATGATGGCTGCTTTGGCCTCTGTTCGTCAAAACCTAGCTTAAATTTGCGTTTTTCCGAAATAGCTAACGTTGCAAAACAGTTTTTGTTTTCTTTATTTCATATCTTGCCAGACTTGTGTCGCTCAAAGCGACTACGCTTCCAGGCGTAATTTTACACAAAGTTAAAGAATATATAGCAATTAGAGACGATGGAAACTACTTGAATAAAACAATAACACAATATAAAATTTGAATGCATAGAAAGTCTTAAAATGAAATATTATATGTATTTAAACCAGCCATTCGCATTATTTCCCTATGAAAAAGTATAAATTATTAAATTTCTTAAGAATAAAAGTCTATCAAATAAACGTAATGAAATAAATATCATATGTAAACATAAAACTTTTCACTTTGGAATATGTTGAAAAATTATCCATAAAAGAATATCGATTAACTTACATATATCTGATAATTCTTTTGTATTATGACATAACATTAATTAAATATATATTAATTTTTTTAGAAATGGTATAATCATACATTTAAAGTACCTTTATTCAGATCAAAAATAAAATATATCTTTCTTTTTTTGCTTTTAAAAATGCTGTGATACAAAGAAAGCTAAGACTTGTAAAAATAATGAATACATCACACTGGAAAAGAGTAGGCTAGACTGAATATCAATGGACTGACACTTTGCCGTTAAGATAGAAAGAAGAAGCCATGTATTTCCTTAACATAAAACCCAATTCCAATTTAAAAATTGTACTATATTCTAATTAGTTAAAATTAAATACACATATAAAATCTAATTTTTTCTGTCTTCCCACATCCATATAACTCTTTCAATAAGATGTATATTGATTTCTACATACAAATATAAATGATTTTCAAGAGTCAGCATTGCCTAATGACAAGGTCAAATCTCGAAAAATATAAATTTCTGTGTTGCAAAGTACATTAAATGAATTCTAGATAAAAAGAATTTATTTAGTTATAACTGTATTATGCTCTACGATATGTGTTCTTTTGAGTAGGTTTTACTTTTTTAAAAACGTAAATGCTAGTTGAAGATTAACTCCTTTTTAAAATAATTATTCATTGTAATTTCTCTCTCAATCTTCTTGTGTGTGACCTTTAATGTATGAAAATGTAATCTTTATCTGTCTTTTTAGACAGATTATGGTGTTTGAAATATCGAGGTTCTATTAACATTGCTGAACATCTTACTGTACAGGTGCTGTCCAGTTACTGACGTTATGAAGTTTGGATATTCGTTGTTCGAGATGAAAGATGGTGAATGAGTAGATTGTTCTTTAGATTCTCTTAGTTTCAGTTAATTCCTTTGAATAGCTTACCAATTGTTTCTTTCTCCCTCATTCTTTGGTCAGATATTGATCTCTCAACTCATTTGGGTCAAGTTATTTTCGGATCATATTATAAAATTCTGTCTTGTCTTTAATATATGTGTGCTTCTATGTTTATGCTCTTCTTTCCGAAACTGGTGCAATTATCGTTCTTCACACTTTCCTGGTTTTATTCTGCTCTGTATTTTTCTTTTTTTTTCTTTTTGGAAGTTATTCTAAGGTGTGAAGTTGTTAAACTGTTTCTCTGTTTCTTTTTACTTGAAATACTAAAATTCTTATTTCTATTTTACGCCCGAAACGAATCCTTTCATATTTCTCTTTGTCGTCACTTATTTTTACTTATTGTATTTTGTCGTGAAAATACGCCCCATCCTCCAAATGAACAGAAACTGGTCAGATCGACAAACGATAGCACGTATTAAAATGTTGCGAAGTAGATTATGACCTTTAACACTCTCATAACTTTGTAACATAGAATGTAATTTTGAAACAAAGAGATAGAATTACCCTTCATATCTACAACTTTATAACCCTTTCACGAAATCACTGTAACTATAAAATGTTAATAACGATAACAATGTTTTTGTTTCGTAAGTATTTTAAGAATATAACGTAATTACAGCGATACTTTTCCATCTGAATAACAGTAAATCACTTTACAAATGTTTAGATGATTACGTTTATTGTTTTGCAGCATGTACATCTTTATAAGTTTACTTAATACAAAATAATATTATATAATAAAAGTGTAGATAAGTTTGATTTAAACAAGTGTCAAAAGGGTAGACATCGGTTTGATTCACACAAGTGTCAGAAATGTTAGCAAATCTTTCATCTGCACCTGAATCAAAAACTTTCTCCAAAGAAGCGATATATATATTCGATTTATTCGACTTTCAGTCAATCAGACGCACATATATTTTCTCAAGAGCCAAAAAACAGACATAGGTTTTATCTGCAGGAAAATAAAAGAACAGTTAGGCGAGATACATGTTCAGAATTCTCGAGAAACCAACAGACAGATATAGATTTGATTTTTGACGTTAGACAACCAAGATGAAATAGGCTTGATTTTCGCATAGGTCAGAAACATAGACATAGGTGGGATTTTCTCCGGAGTTCAAAATTTAGTTGTAAGTTATGTTTGAACGTGAGTACTAAATGTAGACATAAGTTTGCTTTCTAACAAATTCAAAAACACAATCATTTTTTGCACAAGAGTAAAAGATTAGAATTTTCTTTAGTTTGAACGCGAGTCAAACAGGCAGGTAAATGTTTAATTTTCACGGTAGACAAAAGGTTAGCCATATGATTGCTTTGCTCGAGAGGTTGATTTAAACGTAGGGGAAAATATAGAGGTTTGTTTATAGGAGAGTTGATAATTTAAACATAATGTTCGCTTACGCAAGACTAAAAATTATGGTTCATTTGTTCGAGAGTTAGACACAAAGACAAAGCTGTATTTGCACTTGGCACCGAAAGATAGATGTTTATTTAAGAAGAGAGTAAAAAAGTCAGACATAAGTTTTTTTGCACAACACTTAAGAAGGCAGAAATAGGTTTGCTTTTCAGGGGAGTCAGATAAGCAGATAAATGGCTGATGTTCATGGAATACAAAATGTTAGTCTTAAGTTTTTTTGCATGACCCTTAAAAGGGCTGGCATATATTTGATTTGATCAAAAGTTAGACAAAGGCTTGATTTGCAATGAATGAAAAAATATAGTCTGAGCTTTACTCACACGAGGGATTAAATGACATAGTTTTCGTTTGCCCAACACACAAACGGGCAGACATGTTGATGTTTTTATAGAGTCAGCCAGATAGATAAAAGCTTTATTTGCACTTGATGCAAAAGGATATAGGTTCATTTATATGAGAGCAGAAAATACACAAATAAAAAAAACATATGTTTGATTCACTCGAAAGTTAAATATCCAAAGTCTTGAATTGCATGTGAAGCGAAAAGAGTTAGAAGTACGTTCACATTAATCAGTAATTTATACATAAAATTTTCACAACACTCATAAAAAGATACATATTGTTGCTGGATATTTCCCTTTTGTATATGATAATAGACTCGACTGAGTGTACATATAATCCTGACATAGAGAGACAGTAGCCGCAGTTGCAGTTAGCAGTGGAGAGTAATCGCAGAAACCTTTTACAGTTATCGGAGAGTTTCGAGAGATACCAAAGTTACCCAGACACCTGACTATCTCTGAGCATCACTTAGCAAGAATCAAATACACTGATTTACTATTTCCAACGACTTCACTTCAAGAATTGCATATATTTATTCATTACTAATAGTGTTCCTGGACTTACTAACCTGCGTTCAATTTTGGTTATTACGTTCGATATAACCTACTTTATTATCTCCATATCTGTTTTGTTGGTTATTATCTTGTGCGGTTCCTGACCCGGAATCCAGAACACATAAGTTTTATTTGCTAGAGGGTCAAACAGGCATAAAAATGGGCGATAAGCATAAGAGACAAAACGGGGGTCAGACATTTCTTTATACTAGAATCAACATTTTAGACATAATCTACATTTACACAACACTCAAACAGTTAGATATATGTTTAATTTGGTCGGATGTTAATCGGGCAAACAAAGGCTTAATTTACACGGGAGGCAAAAAGATAGTCATAGGTTTATTTACACCCGGTTAAAAAGCAGACATATTTCGTTACCCGACACGCAAACGGGTGTAAATATTCGTAATTTGCTAGAGTGTCAGAAGGGATAGTTATATTCACAGTTTCGACCAGAGTCAAACAGACGGACAATACCTTTGTTTGCAAGTGAGACGAAGAAGTTGACATAAATTGGGCACACACAAGAAACAAAATCTAGATATAGATTTGTTTTTCACAAGAATAAATAAAGTAATATAGATTGAACATATGTGCAGTTTTCCTTGGAGTAAAAAAAGTAGACATGGATTTGGTCTATTCATGACTCAATAGGTAAGACGTCAGATTACTAGCAAACATGTTGACGTATATCTGTTTTGTGAAATTGTCAAAAGATCAGACATAATTTTGCTATGCTCAAATGGAAAACCATTTAGAGTTAACTGAAGAGATTGCTGTTAACCTGTGATATCCATAATTGATTATCCATTAACAAATTTTGAACGCAACGTATAACAAAAAATATTATATGCAATTGTAAATTTGCTTTTAAATCATATGTTTTACACAATAGCTGCTGTATTTGCATGCAAAAGTCATTAGTAAATTATCTTTAAAATGATGTAACTTACAAAATAGTTGTTACATCTACATAAGACATTTCTAAATTAGCTTTTAACTTGTATGGACCCGAATGCTTTTCTTATCAAAATCTACCTTGCACATTAATAAATCTGTTTATTGTTGCGAAATCTGGTCGTTTGCATCGAGATTCTCAATAAAATCTAAGCGTTACTATGTAACATTTTTTATCCTGACTTCTCAGCTTTAATCACTTTTTTTACCGACATGATGTGGCTTCCCTCTTTCTTTTCTACAGATATTTTCACGGCATCTACTCTTATTTACTAGGTGCCCAGACCAGGTAAATTTATTCGGGCTACTTGTTTGATAGGAAGTTCACACTTCTTTACCATCGAAATAATCAAATGCAACCGTCTCTTCTACCCTTCAGTTTCCTTTCTCGCATTTCCCAACTGTGGAACTCTTTTTCGTATATTTGCTTCCTTGTTAGCTACAATCTTCAAAAATTTAAATGCAGCTTCAATTTAATCTTTTATCTTCCTAATCCTATTCATCACTTATCCTTTCTTCATCATCCCCTGCAACCTGATTTTCTTTCTCTTTCTCTCTATCTTTGTATCCCAATGCGTACCAGCGGCAGTCCTATCTTGCTTATGGTGACATAGGATATGTAATAAATGTGACATTTACATATATAATTCATACTATAGAGGTAACAGTTATTATGAAACACTTATAGGAATTATGATGTGCGTTGTAGTGGAGTGGATATCGACTCGGAACGACAAATCGGGGTGCCGAGTTCGAATTCCAGTTGAATTCCTTGCATTCACTTATGCACAAATACCCTTGGAAAATGTATTAATCCGTCTCTTCCCTCCAGTTACGGGTTAAATAGTAGGACAGATTGGGTTATATAGCGTTGGCTGGCAACCTGTCTACCGCAGAAAGTCATGGCAACCTACTGCGGGATAATCTTCTGTCCAGTCAGTCATGTCTCGGAAGAGCCATGATCGCCCAAGTGTGATTCACGTATGGCACTTAACTTACTGACGTAATATAATAGTTGTAATCTTGATTGAGGTTTATATTGGGCATAAAGTGGGAGACCAGTTTTATATTGTTATGAAGTGATAAACTGATATCCCCACTAATTACTACTTAATAATAAAATACATCTCTTCCCCCTCTAGCTAGGAGTCAAATAATAGGACACATTGGGTTCTATAGCCTTGGCTGGCAACCAGTCTGCCGCAGAAAGTAATGGCAACCTACTGCGGGATAATCTTCTCTGTACTCAGTCAAGTCTCTTTGGAGACAGCATCGTCCAAAGCGTGTATCCCGTATAGTACTTAACTGATAAGGATATATACAGACATGATGATTTTACATAATTATATAATATATAGTCCTAATAATCTATGGAAAATAAGATATCTAGTAAATTTCTTCTGGAATAGGAGATCTTTTAAAAATGATAGAACATAAAATCCCATAACGTCAATATATTTGATTGACATCGTGCTATAAGCAGTTTATTGAATAATTAAAATTACTGAAATAGCTTGTAAGTGCCGTTCTTTATGCATATATCTTGAATAAGCTGGTTTCTTGAAGAGAAATTGAAAAAAAAGCCATATACCTTTTGGAATGTATATTTCGATATTCCTCTGAGACTTCGGATGTCTGTGTCACATCGCCAATCGTCTGCTAAAAATATTCACGTTTATTTAACTTTCTTTATTTTCCAATTCTCTGTCTCATAGCGTTCGTCTTGAGCTTCCTCTCTTGCTAATGACCATGAACTTTGTTTTATAATTTATTTTTAGATCTTTATTCTTGCATTCTTTCACAGTGTTATATAAAAGATACTGTATTTTACATTTTGATCACACGTATCAGCGTATCTTAAATAGTTAATATCGTGTCGTTCCTTAAAACATCTTGTAAGAATGTTTAATTTTCAGAAAATCAAAATTCTGGATTTTTCTTTGTGCCGTTTCCTTGAAAAACCTGAGCGATCATGGCTCTCCAAACTTTCCTATCTATTTTAAACCTTAGCAACGTTTGATCCCGTGCCATATTTTCCAAAACCCAGTTCACGCAAATTTATCAGGCAGGTTATCTAATGTTATTCTCTATCACTGTTGCATATGATATGTCCTGTGCGTGTTACGCTTTCCAAGCTCTCGTTCCTTATTATGTTTCCCAAAAACTCATCAAGCTCTTAGTGATTCTAGATAATTGTTTATGACTATTTGCCATTAGTCTTCCTCGATGCTTACTCATCATTGTTTTTTCCAGCATCCTTCTGTAGAACCACGTTACTGTTGCCTCCAGTTTTTTCTTCATCTCTGACAAGATTCACTTGCATTTACAGCCGTACAAGTGGATGAAATGATTTTTCAAAATTCCATCTTTGTTTCTTTAAAACTTTCTAGAAGTTTAATTATTCCAATGAGATAATCGTTGTATGAGCTTTATAAAACTAGTGAGAAGACGATAATTTGTATAAATTATCAATATAATAATCACTGTTCGGAGTACAATGTTTGTTTTTGTTGTTTTCCGCATTAATAGAGACAAATGACCATACATAACTGCTTTTCGATCGAACATTTTCAAATGTATAAGGACTTATATCTCTTTATCTAGTACTCTCATCTCTGGCCTTTGTATAATGGTAGGATTAAGGTTTTGTATTTCCGTGGAGGCAAAGATCAAGTGCCCAAAAGTGAATAAGCCTGGTGAAGTTGGGGAAGATGATTCGGGAGTAACCTTTCTTACTTAATAATAAGCTTCAATTATTTATCATTATCTCTAGGCTTGGGCGACTCTGATTAAATATAGCTGACAATCTGGGAACTAGAAATCTAATCCTTGAGTCTGTTATATATAATATCCTTTAAACATAGACAGAAATATAAGAACACTCTAATCTCATACATTCTCCTCCTATCACCAAAGATAGCTCTCCTCCTATAAACAAAGATAAGTAACGTTGAGCCTGCTCGGTACAGAGACGATTGACTGATTGGAAATGTGCTTCGATGTGTGGATGGTGTAATGGAAAATAGATTCGGAACTGAAAGTCGGAGAGCCGAGTTCTAATTCAAGACTGTTTCATTATATTCACTTTTGCACAATTATCCATGGGAAAAATGGTATTAAGATAGTTTCGTCTGAAACAATTGCGTATCAGGACATTTGCATCTCGAGACGAATGAGTCATTGGATAATTTTTGAAACCTTTTAAAATAACTGCCATAGATATTTAAAAAGTATAATAAGTAATATCAAAGCAAAAAATAAAAAGGAAAAAAAGAATAAAATTTTAAACAATTACAATTTTATTTTTGTAATGAATACAATGGTAGATTAAAAGTGTATAAAAATATATATGAAAAATTGAAAATCATTGTCGGTTCGTAAATTAATCAAAATTATGAATGTCTATGGCTGTCTCTTTTAACAAATGTATCTTTTTTCAGCCGTATATATATTATGTCAATATAATTCCAGGTGAAGAGAACTCAAGGTTTTTCTATTCTGAGTGCCCTGGCATTTATTTTATTATGGGCATAATGGGTATATCACATCATAGACAATACAACTAAGCAAAAAAAAAAAAAGAAAGGAAAATGATAAGATTAGGTTAAAGGCTGGTTGACGTTTTGACCGTTAAGAAGGGAAAAAGTAAGATAAGGGAAGGCAAAAAGGAGAAAAATGAGAAAAAGTTAGTATGTATTCTTTGGGGCCAAATTCCAAAATGAAACTTCGCTCTGATTAGTTGAAAGAAACTTACATCTAAATTTGATATTTTCCCCACATACATAAACGGCAAACCGAAGCTTTTGTATTTAAATGTAAATAATCTGTACAACTAACATCAAACATTGCCTGATGAAGAGAATCTATCCCGAAACATAGAAATTTCCGTGTAGCAATTTACAATTAATTCATAACAATGGAATTATATTATATCAATGTATATATTAGCTCCATGATTCTCTTATTTGCAATACAAGTTTTGTTAACAGAGTGGCTATGTTAACCTATTTTTTATTTTTAGACTAATTAAAAGTTGGTTTGCAATTAACAATTCTTAAAATAATATGATAACTTCAAAAGATTAACAGAGTTACGCAATTATCTTAGGGACGCAGATATCTAGTACGCAATTTTCTGGTACGCTAATGTCTGTACACCGGGAAAAATGTATGAATCCTTCTATTCTCCCATAGATCTGGGCTATTTTTAAAAACTTGTATCTTCTTCTTCTATGTGCCCTGTCCCTTCAGGACGTAGGCGATCATGGCTCTCCACGTCTCCCTATCCCTTGTGGCTCTTTGTATGTTTGTTCCTGTTGCTCCTGGCAACCCCCGTTCCGTCATCCACCGGATCAGGCCCTGCAAATATGTTATCCGCTGCCTTCCTCTGTCTCTCCTTCCTTCTATCTGTCCAGTCAGTATCAGGTTCTCCAGGCTCTCCTTCCTCATTGCATGTCCCAGGAACTTCAGTTGTCTCTTCCTGATGCTCAGCATCAATTTCCTTTTTGTTGCCATTCTTTCTAACACCTCGTCGTTGCTTGTATGCTCAGTCCACTATATCCGTAGCATCCTTCTGTAGAACCACATTTCGGCCGCTTCCAGTTTTGTTCTCATTTTCGATGATATTGTCCAGCATTCACTGCCGTATTGAAGAACTGACATCACGTAGCAGTCTAGCACTCTTTTCTTCGTTTCTATTGAGATTTTCCTGTGTGTTAGTATTTTGCTCATCTTCTGGAACGCGTCCTTTGCCATGCCAATTCGCCTTCGGATCTCCGTGTCGCACTTTCTATCTCCTGTTGAGAACACTTCCTAGGTACTTAAATTCTTGTACTTGTTTGATTCTGTTATCCCCCACCTGTATTTGGCATTTTGGGTTGTATCTTTTGCTGATGACCATGCACTCAGTTTTCTTCAGTAAATCATTATTATTGTTAAACATTATTCCTACAACACAAAAATATCTTTCAGCTTAAATAACTGGCAAAATGTTGATAAAGCGCTAAAAACCCGATCAATCATTCAATCTATCTATATGGTTTCTAAATATTTTAGCACGAATTAAGATCACAATTGGATATAGAAAATATATTGGTAATCACACAGTAACCTTTATAGCGTAAAATATAACTGCTGAAATAGCTTTTTGTGCTGATTATAAGCAGATGATTTTTTTTACTAAGCGGTCATGTTTGCTTTCACCTTTGTCATTTCTCCGTTCTAAATCTTTGTATAACTGACATATATGACATGGAGTTATTCGATTTATTCGTAATTGCAATTAGTTCCCCGAAACAGAAATGACATATGTCTCCAGCTAATAAAATAAGATATATTACATTGATTAAGATATATTGTTTGAAATTGAAATGTTGCTTTTAACTACGAGATATTAGTTAATATTTAATTAAAATGAAGTACGTTTGCCTGCTTAAAGATCGTGTCTAATGTCACGTTAATCAGCTAAAAGACAAAGTAAATATCAATAAAAAAATGCAGATTAGATTTATTTACAGCACGTCTCTGCTAGCTAACACCTGAGTTCAATTTTAATGGGGTATTTTAAACATTTTCTAGATCTGCAAAAATCAGCTTCAGAAATACAAAAGGAATGGTCGTTAACAAAAGAATGAACGCAGAATTAGAAACTGGAGATGGCACAATCAAACTAGTAGCAAATTTTCAATATAAGGGAAATGTTTTAACAGAGGACTGGAAATGCGTTGCCGAAATCTTTTTTTTCTTTTAAACATTTCACTCCAAGCAAGGCGGTACCGTCATTGATGTTCAAAGGGATACATAAGAGAGTTAAAGTTTTAGGCAGGAGTAGAGTGAAGACAAAGACGAACCAGCTGCAAGGGGTAAAAGAGAAAGAGCAAGAGAAGGATGTGAACACAGGAGTGAAGTCAGTTACGAAGATAGAGAAAAAGGACAAGAACAAGGTGATGTAGAAAGTGCTGGAGTTATGTGGATAAGTGTTGGGAATTGATGTTGCCTTTCAATTCCTGGAGGTTGTAGCTATCAGGAAAGCAAGTATATGGAAGGGAGTTCCACAGTTAAGAAGCACAAGAAAAGAAGCTGATGGAGTAAAATTGTCGCCTGAATTTGGTTGATCTATCTGTAAAAGGGTGGGACCTTGTTGCCAGTTTGGTTGCCCGAGTAAATTCTTGTGAAGCGCGCACCAGTGACTTAAGTTCGTCAAAACGGAAGCCAAGAATATATTTATAGAAAAGACAGAGTTCGAATGTGTATTGGGATAGCTAAAGAAGCATTCCAAAATCTAAGTAGAGTATTAAGAAACAGAAAAAATGTTACAAAGAAAGAAATGTGTACAGAAATCATACGTGATAAACGCTCTCCTATATGGCCGCAAATGCTGGACAATCTCTTCAAATATGAGGGAGCGACTTGAAGCAACACGAATCTGGATCTACAGGAGAATTCTGAGAATTATCTGGACCAAATATATGAGCAATGAACATTTTTTAGAGAAAATGAAAAATGAAAATGAAAGGGAAATGAAGCTTATATTTAACACCAGGAAGTAGTGAAATTTCTACAGTGCATATTGAGGAAAAACGGTGTAGAAAATCTGATACTCAGAGGAACAGATTGAAGGAAAGATAGACAAAAGAAAACACCGAGTAATATATTTAGTGAGCTTTAGTAAATGCATGCTGAAATTAGGTTTAGAAGAAATAAGAATAATAAAAAAAAGAGATATTAAAGACTCCGAATGACAGCAAATTGTGGAGCCATTTTCGCCTACGTTTTTAATCGAAAAGACGCACAAAGAAATGTGACAGAACAGATTAAATTTAAGATCGGATTACCAAAAATTTGATATTAGCTAAAAATATAAAAAATATTCCCATCACTAAAATAATTTAATATGAACTGTTTCAAATGCGTGTATACATACATACATATATATATTTAAATTATATTATACTTACATTCTCAAACGTTTATAGGAGATATACACTTTTTACGGTTGTCAGGATTATGATATGTTGAAATATGTTTCTTTTCTTCATGTATTCCGGTAATAACATACGGTATCAAGGATTTTGTTGGGGAGATTGATGGTTTTAAGGAGCGTGGGATCACTTTATAATTGCTGTTTTTCTTAGTTCTACTCTGATACCGGATGTTTGTACCTCGTAGAGTTGCGTCTATGGAAAAATTGTGAACCCAAGAAGAAAACACTCTTGCGTGTTACGTTTGTCCTGGGTATGACGGTAAACTACATCCGACAACAAAGCCTCTAAGATTGGATGTTTTAAGGCGCATGGAACGACCTTTTAATTGCTGTTGTTCTCAGATCTACCTTGACCCGGAGTAGTAGCTCCTATTAGGGTCACAGCTATGAACCAATATCTACCAAACAATTAACATGAAATAATGCTTTCATGACATTAATCCAGATTAGCAACTAGGTCCCACCCTTTTACAGTTAAACAAATAAAATGTAACCGTAAATTCTACTCCAACAGCTTCTTTTCTCGCGCTTCCCGCCTGTGGAACTCCCTTCCACAAGTCTGCTTTCCCGACAGTTACAATCTCCAGGTGTTTAAATGTAGGGTCAATAGACACCTCCTATCACACTAACTCCCAACTATTCTCACAACACTCTCATCTACCCAACCCTCATTCTCGGTATCCTCACCCGCCTATCACCCACCCTCTGTTATTTCCTATATTTAACCAGCCTTTCTCCACTCTACGTAGCCCCCTGCACAGTAGTGGCAGTGACATGCCTTGCTCGGGGTGAAACGCTTATAAAAAAAAAAATAAAAAATAATATACACAAAGTGTACACCAAAATATGACTTCACGGTACAAATGCACAGGGAATACTGGAGGGGTGTAGTGAGTTCTATCTCCGCCAAGGCCGCAGGCCGACGACGATGACTTCAACAAAACTATAATTTAGATTCGGCATTAAATGATCTATAAAAAGTTGTTATGCTCTTAAGGAATCAACCATTCAATCGATCAATATTTTCTTCCTTTATGCGAAATAACGTTTTGCAATTTGATATAGTTACAGACCATTCTTCACTTTCACAAATGTTTGTATGGCGCTATTGATAAATTATTTTCTACTTTCAACTCGTTTCAGTCACTAGCATTTTACTACTCTATCGCGCTTTTATTTGCAAATGTTATGGTAAAACTAAATCCTTGGTTCTGCCATTAGAGATCATCTCACCTAGGACCGAACGAGATGACCTGCAAACGCATTTCCTTTATATTTTACTGCTTAGGAGGGAGTTTTATTCAAAGAACTTCTTCCCCAAAATGTTTACCTAATAAAACAGACTCAAGCAAAGATGATTTTCCTATCACTAAAATCATACAAGTCAAGGATCTTCTAATATCTCTCCCACATATTCCTCTATTATGTATATCTTGCTTCCTAAATGTACACTTGTAAAACAAAACTCATTTAGTAAAACTTTACATTAAGTGGCTCTTGAGCCTTATATTCGTTGTTCAGTATTAAATATAAATTGCATTTTTATATCCTTTTGTAAAGATACATACATGTGTCAGGATAATAATTTTCAAATAAATAAAAGTATAAATAGTTGACTTTTTTATTCTATGTAACAATTTCCATTTTCACTCGATAATTTAATGTATATTCATACATACCCCTCTGTTCTTTTCTCGTTTTCATTGTTTGTCTACCCAAGTTTAATAGAAGTACCTTTGAATATTAATGGGTATGTCTCAATCCTCATAAATACGCTGGACACTATTGTGAATGTGACGATTATGGTGCCTGGCGATTAGCTTCGCTCAGAAGCAATTCTGACATTGTTTGACTCACTGCTTTCGGCCAGAGAGTTGTACAGGCGAGGCTCTGTCGAAGAATAAACTTTACTCTGGGGAATCTTATGAACACAATTTTTGCCCGAGCTATATCCCTCGAAATACCCAAATTAAAAAACACCTGTGGCACATTTTGTCTCAAGTAGGAAGTCAGCTATATACAGACGTTACTGTCTAGCGATTAACGTCGCTCTGACGCTTTTCTGACATTTTCTGAGTAACTCAGATAAGGCTCTCCCGACTGGTAGAATCTCGTGTGGGGGCAAAGTAAACATTCAACTTTTGTAATATAACAATCCCGCCCCACCCGAGGAAAGGCTGATGCAAGCGGGGGTGTTTTCCGGTCGTTGAAAGGAACGGATGTTTGTTTGACCTTATTTCCGGCAGTAGCGGAAATGGCTACAAGAGGCAAACAGAACAGGTGTCTCTGAGAATTACGTAGGCGTCGCGTGGGCGTCGCGTGATCAAGGCAAAAATCGGAAATACCGGTTTGGAGATTATAAAAAGACCTCGGGCACGGATTTCACAGACGGAGAGCAGAGAGACAGAGGCAGACGAGAGAGCCAGACCAGACCAGAGGAGCAACAGACGACCCCCCCGTCAACCCTTAGAAGCGCGCTCTCGCTCTCTGTTCCCTAGGCTACACGGTCCATCGTTCATTAATAAAAATATCACTTGATATATTTTTATATACAGACGTGTTTGTTGTATATTGATATATAACAAAAGTCTTTTTGGTGCCTAAGTGACCTGCTGTTTTGAAACAACAAAACAGATTGATACGAGCTAGTTACCACGGCAACGATTGAAAATTTCGGACTTAAAACTACCGGATAGAAGACGGAAATAGTAAACAACCGGACGACAGCGAGGAAGGAAGAAAAAGAAAAAAAAGAAGACGAAAATATCTAGCAGCCGCGCTACTAAGTGACTGTAGACATAGCCAAGGTAAGTGACTCATTGATTTGATAGTGTGTGTGTTCTCTGCTCGTGTTTATAATAAGTCCAGTTAGAAAAAAAAATGCATACTTTTGCCATTGAGAAAAATGGATTGTTCGGTAGAACGGAGGGGGTCAGGAATATATGTAGGGAGTAGCGCATAGGTTGACGGGTTGACGGGGGTGTTAAAATTGACAGGGGTGTGAAAGTTGGAGGAGTGGGGTGTTAAAGTTGACGAGGGTGTTAAAGTTGACGGGAGGATAGAAGTTGAGATATTTACCTATCTGTAAGTACAAAACATCTGAGTTAATGATTTATTTTTGTTGTTAATATTTTACCATATACGTGAAGTGAGTTTATTGGTATGTTGCTTAATTAATCGTACTTTTATTGAGTAAGTAAAGGAAGTTTCTTCTACTCTTTAAAGTGGATAATTGGATTAACTTGTTGGTAACAATGTTTTCGTTGGGTTGTGCAGTGTTAAGTTTTTTTTTGGAATTCTTTTCAATGACTGTACACTACAAAATGATTTACATTTCTATGGTTGTGAATTATGCTTTTGTGCAGGTTCCCATCAATTCAACATCCTCTGTGAATTTTCATTTATGTGACTTGGGAAATATCTTTTGAAGATATATTAATTTCTGAAAACTAGTAAATACCTTGGAACAGGTAGATATAGAAAGATTTAGTGAAGGATATGAACAACTCCCGAAGAAGTTGACGATAGGAGTCATTGCTGGCGTGGTCGGCGTAATAATAATCCTGGGAATAATAGCAAGGAAGCGGATTTTTAAAGGTAAAAGAAGCAACAGTGCTTCGGAAAAGGAAATTGAGTTATCCGTTGTGAATAGTCCTCCGGGGTCAACGGGTGTTCGACACTCAAAAATGTCTCTGCGTTAAACAGAGAGATGTCAACAAATCAGATATGCTTGGTTTCGAATCCAGAGGAAGTAGTTCAGGGAATGGAAAGCATTGTACAAACTAAGGAACTACGAGTCACGGGTCCATTTTTTTAGACTAAATTAATATCCTCCACAAATAAATTGCATGCGGATTAACGTTGGAATCAGGGTAATTTTCTTCATTTTCTATTGAACATTTCTCGGTCAGACTATGAATGATATGTACGGCAAATAATGACCATTTTTTTCTGTGTTCAAACATAGTATGTTTGAAATTAAATTAAATTAAATGAGGTTACATGTGTAACAATAAACTCGAGCAGAAGCACGCATGGTGTTGGTCAAAGGTCATTTACTCGATGTTAGTTTGGAAACTGGGGCGTGATTACCGCCTATAATCATGTGGATTATGCATCGAAGAGTCTACGCTTATGGACAGAGTCGAGAAGGAAAATGAACATTTTTAAGAACTTTGCCCAATTCTGTGAAAATGGATATTAAAAAAAAAAGGAAAAAAAAAAAAAAAAGAAGAAACAATGAAACCTCGAGCTGGTAGAACAATTTTCACGATTGACACGAACATTGTTGGGTTGCCGATGTAGGCTCCCCTATATTTTTTTTTGTTTTGTTGTTTTGTTTGTTTCGACACATGTTTTATACTATTGTCGGGCTTGTGTGGCATGGGGAGGAGTGTGAGGGTGTTGCGCTTAAAATGTTCTTAGGTGAACATTTTGGAAAATGGGTGGGCGAGGAATGTAATATAACAATCCCGCCCCACCTGAGGAAAGGCTGATGCAAGCGGGGGTGTTTTCCGGTCGTTGAAAGGAACGGATGTTTGTTTGACCTTATTTCCGGCAGTAGCGGAAATGGCTACAAGAGGCAAACAGAACAGGTGTCTCTGAGAATTACGTTGGCGTGCGTGGGCGAGGCAAAAATCGGAAGTACCGGTTTGGAGATTATAAAAAGACCTCGGGCACGGATTTCACAGACGGAGAGCAGAGAGACAGAGGCAGACGAGAGAGCCAGACCAGACCAGAGGAGCAACAGACGACCCCCCCGTCAACCGTTAGAAGCGCGCTCTCGCTCTCTGTTCCCTAGGCTACACGGTCCATCGTTCATTAATAAAAATATCACTTGATATATTTTTATATACAGACGTGTTTGTTGTATATTGATATATAACACTTTGACCGAGCCACATGTCTCGAATAACCCACGTTAAAAAGGCTTGTACAACATTATGTCTCAAGTGAGGTAACAGATAAATACTGGCATTGCAGTCTAGCGTTTAATGTCGTCCACGCGCAATTCTGACCTTGTCGGATTCTTTTGGGGCGGAGAATAACACAGAAAAGGCTCCGCCGAATGGTAGAGTCTCATCTGGGAAAAATGGACATTTTATTGTTGTTCGAGCTATATGGTTCGAATAATTCCGATTACAAAAGGCCATGTGCCACATTTTGGTTCAAATGGGGAGGCAACTAAATATTAATAGTGCTATCTAGCCGTTCACGAATGGCATCGTTTATCTACTTCACGCAGCTGATGAGTATTTTGATTTTTTGATGTTTTAAAGACTACTATTTCATATTTGTAAACTCTGTGTTATTTCTCATTCAGTAACCACGCTATGTGATCTATAAAACCAACATCATCCCCCCCCCCCCCACTAAAACAACAAAAATAATTATCACGGTTATATTAGTATTTCGGAGAGTAAATTTAAACATCGCTACTTCTCTCATAAACACTCATTTTGCAAATCAAATCTAAAATTCCAAATATCTGTTTCCCAAAATATTAAAATATCCTAAGTAAAATTCGTTTTAAAATTTAGAAAAGAATTGATCAGCAGACTTCATTTCAAATTCTCCAATAATTAATCCAAAATTAAAATTCTTTTAAATATTTGCTTATTTTCTTTTTATAAATTGTATAAAATTTTATTACGCTTAAAATGCCTTCATCAATGCTATAGTCCTTCTAGTTCTGTTATTTGTTTTGGTATTAATGCCGTCACAGATTTAAATTTAATTTCGTAGAAAATAATCTAGAATTTAAATTGTTTAAAATAGTTGTTTTGTTTTTTATTATTAGCCGTCTAAATGAAATATATCGTCACTTCACTTTCTCAAATTATTTTTCCTTTTAGTTCTATTGTTATTTTGTTTTGCCTAGCTGGTAGTTGAACTGTTTACTTTTGGATTTATACACTTATAGGATTTAATTTAATTTAATTCCCTAATAGTTAATGTAAAATTAAAATTCCTTAAAATAGTCGTTTTATCACTTATTATTAGCAGGATCATTAGATTATATCATATAACCTCGTTTTTAAATGCATTTTATTTTAATTTTAGGTTTGATTTTCTACTTATGTGAGGATTTAACATATTTATTTTATAATTAATACCGTCATATATTTTAACTTAATTCAATATCCTAATTATCTAAAATTAAAACTCCTTAAAATAGTTGTTTCGTTTCTTCTTATTAGTCATATAATTGAACTATATTGTATAATAGCTTCCCGTTATTTAATCCATTTTTCTTTCTCAGATAAATTTCAACTTAAGCTATTGAACCAGTTATTTTGATATTAGCATTATACGAAACCTTTTAAGAGGGTCATTTATAAGGCCGTTATTTTGTCTGACTTATTTCTTTCTTATATTTTTAATTTTTAATTTTTTTTTTAGTTATTTTATTGTATCTTTTTTCGCTACAATCACCAAAGTAAAAAACTTCCTAGTTCTGACAACAAATACGCTTTTGATTTTCTTTTTTGTTCTTTTTCGACCACATTCACTTCCGATAGAATAATCAAAGAACAGGTAGAAAAAGTGCCTTTAATCTAACATATTTAACTTTATTTTGCTTCAACAGAGATGTGTTTACAAGAAACGAACTTAAAAACTTAATTGTTTTAGAACCAAAAAAACAGTATACTAAAATTTCGATTACGGTATGATTCCATTGATTGGATTCGTGTCACATGTGATAAAGAAAAATATAATTGTTTTAAATGTAAGTGCATGTATATATAGGAATATTTATCTATTCATATATCAGTCAGTTAAGTGCCATACATGATACACGCTTGTCTGATCATGCCTAGAAAAAGAGATTACTGACTGGACAGAAGATTTTCCCAGAGTAGTTGGCCATTACGTTCTGCAGTAGGCTAGTTGCCAACTAAGACAATAGAATCCATAGCTGAAAGGAGGAACGGCAGATTTATACACTTCTCAAAAGTCTTTGCGCGTATGTGAGTGCAACGAATTCCAATGAAATTCGAAATGGATCTCTTTGATTTCGCGTTCCGAGATATTATTCATTGCCCCCAAAAATACGTTTCCCTAAGAATCCATGTGTCAACTATATTAAAACACTGGACAGTTTTAAAAGTAAATTTATGACAAAATCATGGGTGATTAAATGTACGAATGTGTATTAAAATGATGAATGATTTTTAAAATTATATATATGGTTAACTTACGAATCTGTGTGTTCAACGTTACAGACTGAATGATTAAACGAAATATTTTTCATTTGAATTTTTAATGAAATAAAGTATACAGATTTCAAGTGAACTCAGACACAGATACATATCATTCACTAATGAATTAGAGCATTCTGGATACTGGCGCATGATACATCATACGCTAAATGTCTGCCTCCTTCTACCGAGCGCCCAGAGCTCAGAGGTGGAATCGCCGACTGACTCCAATTCGGTCGGGTTTCAATCCTAGGTTAGAAGCAATCGGATGCCTAACCGTACTAATGAGCTGTAATAGAGCGAAACAGATCTGTCTGCGGATATATATATATATATATATATATATATATATATATATATATATATATATATAGCCTTTGATATTTCACTCCCCCGTTCGATTCAGTCGATTAAAAACGTATTTGGGCTATTAAAGTTTATTGCTTTACTGACCCGGTGTCGATTAAAATCTCGCAATGAAACGTGTCTATTAAAATATAGAAAAAACAAATCTGATTTCTTTTACCACCCAAAAATATGCCATTGAAGATTCACAATTTTCTAATAATGACTTACATTGACATTATTTTCCCGGTCAATGTGAACATTCGTTTAATTGACGCTTCCAGGGTGGAGCCAAAATGTCTCCGTCGCCCATATTACTGACGCTCACAGATTTTTAGAAACTCATTTGGAAAAATATTATCCTTGACTCAATATCTATATTTTCATCCCCGCAACGAAAATTAAAAACAAACTTTTGAAAGAAAGAAAAAACAGAATGCGCATACTTCTTTCAACCACGCACCAAAAAATAAATTATACAAGTAATTTTCTATAGAAAATCATTGTGAAAATCAGAATTGTTTTTTTTATTATCTATGAGATGGAAGTTGTAGTCAAACAGAGGAATGAAACTACCAGTTTAGGTACCTCCACACAGTTGCAAAAAATAAAAAAAACAGCATATCATGAAGTTAAAAGGCATCAGCCTTAATAAAAACGAAGTTTTATCATCAAACTGTTTATGCTATTATTATAAGGAAAATCAAGTTTTGTTATGATTTTTAAAAATTCTTTCTAACACAGTTGACATTTAAATTCAAATTTTATTTTTTTGTTTCCGTCAGCGATTCACGTTATGTTTACTAAAGGTGACTATTAAGAAAATAGTGTCGGTGGAGTAAAATGATTTTGTGGCGAGAAAATTTTCCCTCGTTTACGACCACCGGTCAAGTAATTTCTTTATCAAATCTCAAAGGGTGTATGTATATATATATATATATATATATATATATACGAGAGAAAGTCAAAAGTAAGCAACATTGTATTGGTTATGTATCTCGCCTAGCATACACTTTTTCATTCAAACATTATGGCTTTCTCTTATGTTAACTGCTGATGAGTTGAAATTTATTGCCGAGTTAGCCAAGCGTCATGACGAAGATCGACTGTTGCTTTAGATATCTTGAACGCTTTTGACAGAGTTTAATATTCTGTTCTCCTTCACAAGCTGAAAGGTAATGGTGCTTATGGCTGAATTACTGTTTGATTAAATCTTTATGAAATGCCGAAATGAATGTACTTTAGAGCGGTTACTTTTCTAAATCATTTAGCATTCATGCGATTATCTTCTGGGCCCTATCCTTTGACCTGCATAGTTGATAATCTTCATCAACGACCTTCCCCATATCATTATTTCCAAACTCGTTTTCTATGCTAATGGCATAATACTGCTACTTACATTTGACAGATTCATTAAAGCCAGATTGACAGCTGGTATCGCAACCGATATTAAATCTGTTGTTAATTGCGGCCACAAATGGCTTGTTCATTTTAACGCTTCAATAAGAAATTGCTTTTCTTTAAAAGCTATTTGGTTTTTCAGCAGCATGAAGTTTCATAACCTCAACTAGTAATTCCTCGAGTCTTCCTCGAGTCTTCTAGGTCTCACATTATTTTTTACTGATAAACAGTGGAACGATTTTAATGGATCTGTTGTTATGTTTGCTGCAAAGATCGTTGGTGAATGGTATCGTTCGGGACAGGTTTTCTCGGTAAACTCTATCTTAAAGATTTATGAGGTTATTGTTTTGGTGAAACTCACCTACTCCTCAGATAATTGACTCTCCCTTCTATATTAATAAGAGTTAACAAGAAGTTCTTGAGAAGTTCTTGGGAAGTTCATAGGAGTTCTTTAGAGTTCTATTGGAGTTCAGTAGAGCTACTAGGCAGTTGATATCAGTCGGTAGAATGCCAAATACTAAGCAGTCAGTTTTCAGTGGAAGATTACCAAGTTCATAACATTTTGGGTGCGTTAAGTCGATTAGCAACCGACATAGCATGATTATAACAGTCAGTGCGAAAACTACTCCACAACAGTTATCATTGTTTAATGCATTAAATACGCTGTCTCATATGGTCTGTTTTTCTGATATGTATAAGGTGTAGTGGATATTGGCTCCGAACGAGTAATCGGAGTGCCGAGTTCGAATTCCAGTTGAATGCGTTACAGTCACATACGCGCAAATAACTTTGGGAAAGGTATGAATCCGTCGATTCTCTATGGCTTAAAAATTAGAATAGATTGGGTTCTATAGCCTTGGTTGGCGACCAATTTAGCGAAGAAAATAATGGCAAACCTACTGCGGAAAAATCTTCTGCCCAGTCAGTCATGTCTTTTTCGAGACATGAACGCTCATGCATGTATCTTGTAATGCATTTGACTGAGTAACTGATATAAAAATTCAGAGAAGAATCAACAATATTTTTTGGTGCTGACCGCTTCAGTCATATTCATTCTGTGTTACAGAAGCTTCCGTTCCTCTTCTATAAATAGTTTTAATTACTTTGAAGAATTTTTTCGTTGGTATTTCGAGTAAAAAATTAAAGAGTAGTACTAGATTGTCTCTTAGATAGCATCATTTTAGTATTTAAATTTCTAAATGTAAATGGTATGCTTACGTTAATTTTTTCTTGTCTTGCACTTTTCGCTTGATAAAAACTCTTCCGGGTTTGATGTCCTCCCTCTTCCGAAATGCTTCTCAAATTCTTTCATTCTCATTTATCCATATAAAATAAGATAAATAATAAAAAAACTCTGTCGCACTTGCTTTAAAAATGCTATATTATTTATACGTAAATAAAGTATATAGGTGGAAACCTTCAGAATTAATTGACTGTGTTACTGTCGGTTGAATTTTATAAAGTATTTATTTTCAAAGGAACTTTCATGAAAATCGTTCTCTCAACTTCAGTAACTGTTATGTCTCTTTCCGGTATCAATTTGGTTTACTCCTAAGACATTTTTTAGATTTAAGTAGTGTGTAATGTCAACGTCTTCTTTATGTCATTCATTTCTTTTCGAGTTCTATATATTGAACATTGTAGTACATGATGCTCTTAGTTTTGGGGTTCACCCCTTTTTACACAAAAGAATGAAGTCTCCTGATGTGTACATATAATCCTGCCTATACAGAGAACGGCGTAAGGGGTAGTTATAAAGTAGTTGTAGGGTTGAGTAGTTGTACAACCGTTTAGTTGTTCAGTAAGTTTGGTGCATATTAATCTGGAGTTGTTTTGCATATAGAGACATTAGTCGGACAGACTTTTTCACTAGAAGAGTGTATATAGCGAGGGTTTTGAACAAATTCACGCGGAGAAAAATATGTTTTCCACGTCAGTTACCAACAACAAACTAGTGACAAAAGAACGCGAACTCAGGTTCAACACCAAGGAAGAAACAAATTGGCATCGAAGATCTCGAAACTCACAGATGAGTCGCCCACAACAAATTGGCAGAAGTAGATTCGTACACAAGTTGCACAAAAAATTTACGACGAACTCACCTTTCACGCATACCCTGAATCACTTTCAGCAAATCTTCTAGGAAGATTCGAACAACAAGTCGGCCACAAACACTTTGGCGATACTATCACAGAGAGATAGAAAAAAACTGTCAAAATTAATTTCTAGAAAGCAATAGCTAAAGAACCCATACCCTTCACGAAATCGAAACTGCAAATGATGGCGGACTTTCAGAAAGGAATACTGGAAATCATAAAAAGAAGGGAAGAAAGATATATGGAAATGAAAAAAAACGACAAATAAAAATACAAAAAGGAAAATGAAGAAAGACAAATGAAAATATAAAAGGCGAACAAAGAAAGACAATCACAATTACATGACTTGTTATTAAAATTAACAAGTACAGCACTAGAAAGGAACACGGAAAGGGAGGAGACGTTTTTGTAAGATGCAGTGTGGACGCTATTAAAACTTTTATTTACTCAATTGAGGAAAAAAATAAACTTTGGAGAATACTACAGGCGATATGAAGACATTTTTAATAACAACTACCAGCACTGAATTGAAAAGAAAAAAATAATGCTTTTACTCAGAAAGTTGGGTAAGGACGAATACACTAAGTTCTAGATTATATTCTCTCAAAAAAGACGAACGAGGCAGTGACAGGCCTCACGAAGCTGTTTAGCTCAAAATCTTCTTGTCCCGTAAAAAGTGGAAATGCCTTAATCTCAGAAAATACGAGAACAAGGACTATTCTACTTTCGCACATATCGTCAACAAAAACACTGTGACGATTTAAAATTGGCTGAGCTAACCACAGACAATTTCAAATGCCTCATATTTATCCAGAGATTAGTTGCTGCTAAAGACAGTGAAATGAGAAAACGAATGTTAACCAAACTTCAAAACGAGCCAGAACTGACAGAGGATAGCCGAAAAATTCTCAGTGTAAAGAAAGATAGCAAGGATATCGAAGTGTCAGGAATCGCGCAGATTAGTAAGGTAAAAAAATGCGCGTATTGTACCCTCCCCAAAAAGACAACAAGATTATAATGACAAAAAAGAGATACAATACTACTTTTGACAAGAATCAAATAATAACCCCCCCTTCTGCATGTTACAGATGTGGTGGATGTCATTGTTTTAAAGATTGTCTTTTCAAGTACAAAAATTGCCGCGGGTGTATTAAGATGGGCCACAAGGCAACGGAATGCAGAAACAAAAGCCAACCTAGTAGGGTAAGATCTACTATATTGGAGGATGAAATCAATGAAAACACCAGAGAATGTGCAGAACTGAAAATATTGAATAAGAAGACCAAATTGCAATTGGATTCGGGGTCAAACTTAAGAATAATAAATCTACAGACATGGCGAATACTGTACAGGCTGACACTCAAAAAATTGCTAAATTTATAACAGGAGAAAGATTTAATTGGTAGGCGAAATTATTGTGAATGTAAAATTTAAAGGCATGACCAAAACGTTAATAATATATGTGACGAAAAACACACATAGCCTGGTAGAAATGGACGGCATGCAGAAATTTAATATATGTGATTTACCCATTAATTTATAGTGTAAAACAACAAAAAGCGTGACGACGGAAACTTCAGAATTGAAAAAAAAGATATTCTCAATCAGTAACAAATTCACAACAGAAATCGCGCAAAAGAAAAATATGCAAATTGTATTTATTGCACCGATAGTGACAGGAAAAGCTTTCAAACCAGGCGAACAAGTGAGACACCCAACCAACAAAGCAAAAATGATGAGCAAAGCTCTTCATTTTCAAAAATCGTCACGATGAAAAAAAAAAACATTTTGAAAGCCGTTGAGAATATTAGATCCCAAGCAAAAAAAATCTTAGCTTCTACCAATAAAGAAGCTAGGTAGGGGTTGTTGGGGATTACCCCTTTTTATACATAACAATGAACTCGCCTGATGTGTACATGTAATCTTGCCTATACATAGAACGCGGGAGTAGTTAAAGTAGTTGTAGGGTTGAGTAGTTGTACAGCCGCTTAGTTGGTCAGTAAGTTAAAATGGAGTTGTTTTAGATATAGACTCATGACCAGGATATACTTCTTTACACCAGACTGTATATATTGAGTCAAATAATAGTATTCCTAGTATTCCTTAATTGACTAACCCGTGTTCCTGTTTATATATTTCTCTTCAATATAAATTACATTTCTATCTCCGTATCTGTTTTATTTATTTATTTATTATTTTGTGTGGATTTCTCAACAAGAATCCGCAACACTTAGAAATGCTCAAGTGAAGTGGGCTCAGTTGGTGGGTAAATTTCATTTAATTTTCTGGTGTTAAAAGAGAAAACAATTTTAAAAAATGATGCTAGGTCATCTTCACGAAACTTTCCCTCTGGTGCTTTCAACGCTTCACTTTCCTTCTATTAATGCAATGTGAGATATCAATATAAATGTTATGGTTACCGGAATATATAGCCAAGACAACTTTTACAAAATAAAATAAATAAATAATTCAACATTTTCAATGACCCTATTTTGTTATTGAACATAAGCTGTCGTAAAAAACTTAACATCTGAAAGGACGAAATTCTTCACACAAAAAAACGTTTGTCAATCTGAATAGGTCATTATTCCACACACACACACACACACACACACACACACACACACACACACACACACACATATATATATATATATATGGTATGTATAGATCCAATATCATTCCGTATTGAAAGAACCACTATTTTTAAAACAGTGCTCACTACAAAATAGATTTATAAATATTTATTCAGAAATTATAACATGAATATGTTAAGTCAACTTATTTAATAAATCAAACGTCAATTCATTTCGGTTCTCATTATAATACTAATTAAAAACACGGATGGCTACTCAAATATAGATACCCACTAAAAATACCCTTTAACTAATTATATATATATATATATATATATATAATTATTGTCAGTTAGTTTTTTGTCATAAGTACATTAGACAAGTGCCCAGTTGTATTAAAAAGGCTGAATACATTTATACTGTAGAGCTTTTAAATATTTTTCATTTCGAAATGAGTTATTTCCGCAACCCGTGTTTTAAACCTTTGGTATCTTCAGGCGATTTATAATAACTGATATTTCAACGTTTATCAAACATACAACAGGGATATTCACGAATGCGCGACTGAAATTTTAAACAACCGAATTTTTTTAAAAATAAGGAGGCGTTACTGAAGGATCTTAAAACAAGTTCATACATTTTTGTAAGTACCTTAGATGTATCTATAGGTGTGATTATATATGGACATCACTTCTGATCTTTAATTTCGATTTTTTTGTTCTGGAAACAATATTATGACTAACATTTTTTGGCACAATCTGCAGGCATCACCACCGTTTTAAGGTTTGTCCTTTTTACTGTACTCTATGTTATATAATCGTCTTTTCCAATTTTTTGTTTTAATGTCCACAAGTGGATTGACAGTTTTCGTAACTTCTTGTAAGGTTTTCCAGCTGAAATGCTTATTTTTGATTATTCAATCTATTTATAACAGTGGCCATGAAGACAAATTAAAATAGAAACCTCAGTTAAACGAACAAATGAAAAATAATACTATAAATCGAAATATTCCTCGGTTCAACCCTTCGTTTAATTTAGAACTAAAATTTAAAATATGGCAAATATATTTACATTAATTCATAAACATTTCCCAAATACTGCAGAATTAAATATTATATTTAATTGGAATTGGATCAAATTACTTTACAGTTGTACTAAAAATTAAGAGAATTACATAAAAAAAACAAGACGCCAGAAACATAAATGAATAACGTGCAACACAAAATAATGAATGCAAATGGAGGAACAAAAACAAAAGACCACTTGATGAACTTTGTAAAAAAGATGGTATTATTTAAAACACAAAGGTACAGGATACAGATGGACAAAACAAATCATATTTAGGTTCTAATAAAAATTAATGAATAAATAGATAGAATAATCACAAATCTACATTAAACTGGAAAACCTAATTAAAAGGTATCAAACTTGACTAGCCAACTGTGGAAGTTATAACCAAAAATAGAAAATACACTGATTTGGAATATATATATATATATATATATATATATATATATATATATATATATATGTCTAGCCACACTGATGAGCTGTGATACAGTTTGTATGTGGATGACTAAGATATATATATATATATCTATATATATATATATATATATATATATATTAGAGTTTTATAATTTGCTTGAAGCATTGTGGATAAAAGGTGTATGGATATGGCTATCACAATGTGTTTCGTATAGTAAATGAAGGTAAAGAAGATTGTGAGTATTACTTATATATCATTTATTAATATTTCGAAATCAGAAACACATCTTCACAATGGTGGTAGAGATTGACTTCACTTCCGTCAACTGTATGTGTGTGTGTGTTTACATAAGTGAGCGCCATATGACACGTAAAATATATCTAGCGCTCACTTATATAAATTATAAACACACATGCAGCAGACGGAAAAGAAGTCAAACTTAACGAGCATTCTGAAGATGAGATTATGATCTCGAAATATTAATGAATAATAAATAGGTAATACTTAACACCTTCTTTACTTTCCTTTATTGTACTAAACCCGTTGTGATACCCATCTAATACCTACCCATATATATATATATATATATATATATATATATATATATATATATATATATATATATATATATATATTCGTTCTTAGGCGGCACCAGTGATCTAAGCTCATCGGAGAACACCTTCTTTACTTTCCTTTATTGTAATAACGCTTGTGATACCCATCTAATACCTAACCATATATATATATATATATATATATATATATATATATATATATACTATAGTCATCCGCAGACAGATCTCAGATCTGTTTCGCTGTATCACAGCTCATCAGTACGGTTAGACTCCGATCGCTTCCTAACCCAGGATCGAAACCCGACCGAATCGGTGTATAGGTTAAACTGCAAGAGAATTTGGGTTCTGTTGCCTTGGTTGGCAACCAGTCTACCGGAGAATTTATGGGAGATAACAGCGGGAAATTCTTCGAGATATGATCACCCAATCTTGTATACCGTATGCCACTTAACTGATTGATATATGGATAAAATATACATTTTATATATATAATGTATACATTCGTTTCGTTTTTCTTTAAATTATTCCCAATTTTTCATTACTTGAATTCATACAAATCTCTGAAGAACCTCTAATAATAGTGAAAAATATTATATTAAGACGCATCTGTTTCTTCTCGATTTATTATATATATATATATATATATATATATATATATATATATATATATATATATATATATAACTTAGTTTTTGGTCATAAAATAATTAGATCGGTGCACATTTAGATTAAAAAGTGTTCAATACAATTAGATTGTAGAACATTTTAATATTTTACATTTGTAAGTGAGTTATTACGCGACCTAGGTTTCTACCATGTGGTGTCTTCAGACGATTTGCAATAACTGAATTTACTGTTTTTTTTAAAGAACTCTCAAGTAACGGTGGTTTTTTAATGCTCATTTGAGCGAAAACTTTCGAACGCGCAATTTTTAAAATTACAAGAAATATATATCGTTTGCATCCATGGATGTATGAACCTAATAGGTATTTTTCGTATGGTTGCAGTTAGTCATTATTTCTGTTCTTTTATTCAATGACTAAGTTTAACAATACTAAAAATACCTATTAATACAATCATGGATAAAAACGTTATAATTTCTTGTAATTTTAGAAATTGCGTGTTCAAAAATTCTATAAAAAGTGAACGTTCAAAAAAAAATACCGTTACGTTAGAGTTCATAAAAAACCCGGTAAAATCAGTTATTGCAAATCGCCTGAAGACACCACATGGTAGAAAACTAGGTCGCGTAATGACTCTTTTTAAAATTAACAAGTATATATATATATTAACATTAAAAAGTTCATCTTAATTTTAATTGACCTCAATAGAATGCCGCAAGCCCTAGGACATTTCGTCCGCTATTTGGGACTCATCAGCATTGCGCATTCACTACCAGAAATTGAAGCCTCGACAGTCACGTTATCAAGAAAACGTCATACAAACTGTACCACGGCCCCGGTAACGAAGAGGTAACGAATTAAACTCGATATAGTACCACTCATTCACATAATTTGTAGTGGAACACTGCGAAACAAGTTTTACCCATGAGACTGTGTCTCCGAGAGCCACAACTACTATCACCAATCCGCACACACTGGAGCATTATTAGCCGGTTTAAGCAACGATATACGAGAAATTGTATGAGTATTTGTAATAATTATGTAAGTAATGAAGAGTCCCAAATATAGGACAAAACGGTCGTCCAAGGCTTTCTGCATTCTGTTGAGGTCTAGTGAAAATTAGATGAATTACTTACTTATTTCAAATCTTCCTACAATTTCTCATATATATATATATATATATATATATAATACTATATATACATATAAGCAAAATAATTCGTTTAAATATGAAATCTATATATATATATATATATATATATATATATATATATATGCATTTTCGTATTTGTATGAGGGTTGATATAAATATTTTCATGTATTTTATCTCACGCACATTTAATTGAGCATTTCAAACCCCTGAAGCAAATTCATATAAATTTATGTCAATATTCGGTAAATATGAATGTAAATATGCTGTCCCAATTCAAGATGGGCCACGTGTGAGACATTATTTTGTACATACGTACAGCTTTTAAAGCATTGACAGTGTTGTCATCTCAAACAACCTTGAATGTTAATGTCAGCTGCATATTTTGTATGCATTCGGATGAAGATAGAAACATAAAATCAAATAAACATAAGGAGGCTGAGTCGCACATTAATTCCTTCTATTTTTCCCCTTTTTGGCTTTCGTTTCAACACAATGCATTACATCATCTCTGACGTCATTCTACTAAATCTAATTTATTAGATCCTAATAATAATCCTTCAAAAACAATTTGTGCAGTTTTATGAGCAACATAATTCGGCATTTCATTGATATATTTGATTTTGACTGCTTTACAAATTCTCACAATTCTACCAAAATTAGGTGATTAGACCACACTCCTACATAGTTATTTTATTATTTTTATTTGTTTGTAAAAGATATTAATATGCAGAGAGGGGAATTTATTTATTTTTATTCCTTAATCAACATTTTTTCAATTTTTTGTACATCTCTATGCTATGAAGCAACAACTAATAAATTGTCTAAATTCGTTTCTACATAACATGTGTATTTGAAATCGCTGATGGAATTCATTGCTTTCTTTGTTTCATTCAAATCTAATCAACATTCAATTCTAACATCAGAATCTAATTCCAATATTAGCTAAAAATGGCTTCTCATCACTGAATTCCAAAAATTCATTACAGCACATGAATCGTTATTGCGTGGTATAAAGTCATTCACCCAAACATCCGTTATCAAAAGTTGGATGAACTCCAAAACTGGTAAATCCCTTCTCCATACTCTGGTTTCTTAATTGGGAAATTTCATCTCCTGTATCGGAGTACAGAAGAAATATTTCATTGATCATATAATTTTAAAATGCATTTTACTATGAATGTTCCGATAGATGAAAAATGTAATTAAACCTCTGTGACTTTCCAATCATCATCGTCTCAACAGTTGTGTTCGCCTAAGACAAAAAATGGCTTGTGCCACCGGCTTCAATCCATCACGCAGATCATTGACTTCTCTTTTTGGAGTCTTTAGACTATACAGTATTATAGGGGCAAACTGTTGTTGACCAACAGTGGCCATCTGGTTTAGCTAGCACCTGGTTCCATGGAAAAATCAAAGCACAATAATAAAGGTATTAGTCAAGTGCCTAAAAGTCGCTTACGAATTATATATGCAGAGGCAACCGTTATTATTTTCTAGAACTGATCTACCTGTTAAAGACAGAGGAGCTTGAAACACAGTCTGATGCTGACAGTGCTTAGCGATTGCATTCCACAAGCCTAACGTATAGCTTTGGGATCTTTAAGACTGTATCAAAGTCTCACCAAAACTTAATGGAGAAAAGAACACACACACACACACACACACACACACACACATAATATATATATATATATATATATATATATATATATATATATATTATGTACCGCCATTACATAACAATAGATTCAGCATAAAAAAGGTTAAAATGTTCAAAACTTAATAAAACGATTTTTTTCTATCCAAAATGTTTATAATATGAAGAGGAAAGATCAAAGTAATTTTTATTTATTTTATAAACAATTTTAATCCCTTTTAACATGTTCGAAATTTTGGCAGAAAATTTTGTTTTCATTTGGCGTTAGAGTGGTCGAAAATATTACGAGTATTTTACAGTTGATTACGTAATTTGTTTTTACGTAACTCACTTTTTCGGTGATAAACACATTAATTTGGAAAATCTCGCAAAAAACAAATAATTGTTGGATTTTAATGAAACTTTCAGTACTCATTCACAAATGAATACAATTATTTTTGAAATTATTACTTTTTAAAATATTGATGAAAAGAAAATTTTTCTAACACAGTTACCCTTCAAGTAAATTCATGACATTTTAATAAATTTTAATTTTCTGGCATTTTCTTTTTTATTAGTTAAACGTAGAACTCGTCGGGAAATATAAATAATGTATTTTTAATTTAAAATTATGATTCACTACACGAAAATCTGCTCCGAAGAGAAATATAAAAATGCAATAAAACTTTGATATAATTTAATTTTATAAGCTTTTAATTGCTGAAATAAATAATAAAATTTAAGGACATTATAGTCTGAAGAAAAAAAAATTTCGATTACTAATAAAATTTTAAAAGAATTCTTTTCATTTTTTTATTTGTAATATAAATAATTTATAAAGTTTTAAAAATATTTTTAAAATCTTTTAAAGAATTGAATCGTTTTTTTATTAGTTAAGAATTGATGATTATACTGCCTATAAAACAAAATAATAAAAATTTTTCACCCCATATATTTTTAAAAAGAAAAAAAAATTATTTGTGCAAATACGTTCAAAGTTATAAAGTACGATGTTCAAATTTATAAAGTACGGTGTGCTATATGGGTCAAAATGATTTTATAAGTTAACAAGCGTTCTGGGTTATTACCCGTTAGCAAAACATAGAAGAACGCAATTTCAATCTTACGATATTTTATTATCTACGTTTCTAAAATTTTTTATTTATTCAGAAAGCATATTCAAATGTCTGGCTATAAATCTAAACTAAACTTCTATAAAATATTATGTAAGTGCTGAAATTATTATGTTAAATGTTTAATTTCACTATTTAGTTAACCCCCACCCAACAATAAAAATAAAAATTTTTTATCACGATTGGTCATCATACATTGCATTTCTGTCAACATCCGGTAGCAGTCATCTGTTAACACCTCCATGACTTACATAACAAAAAAAATTGTTTTTATTGTAAATTTCTGGGAGTAAGCAATTATTAATTGAATGAAAACAGATAAAGGTAAGTTTTAAAATTAAAATTTGACTTAAATAAATTGCCAGCGAGGTATATTTTATTTTTGCAAGATTTTTAAAAACAGAAATTTGGCTACTGTTTACGTAATGTGTCAATCAATCAAAAATGGCGGTATTTAAAAAAAAACTGATAAAATTTTAAAATTTTAGATTTCAATCAATATAATTTCGGTTAAAAATACACCAGTATGTTTTTTGCTTACTAGAATTATTAAATGTAATCTCTTGGCTTTAAATTAAAGCTAATTTCAAAGCTTGGAGATAACTTATTTATTTTTAAAATTTAAATTTAAATTTAGGTATAAAAAAAATTGACTGGACTCCACTAGAGGTACCTAATATATATATTAATATATATATATATATATATATATATATATATATATATATATTTGGTATTTGTATATATGTTGATATAAATATTTCCATGTATTTTATCTCACGCACATTTCAAACCCCTGAAGCAAATCAAACCCACTAACAACCACGCGCTTAACCTTGAACTCACTCAGCTTAAACAAACTATATTCTCATTTGACTCAACGCATTATGACAGCCTTCAAGACATAACCATATAATAAAAAGAACTAGGCTTATTTATATAAAGACCGGAAAGTGAAGACATGGCAACTCGTACACCAAAACGGCAGCATTTCCGTTCTGATCTGGATCTTATAAAAGTAGAGGATAACAAAACGTGTCAAGTATTTTTTCTTGTAGTGTCGAGAGCTGATCATTTTACCTGCATCTTTGGCAATGGATCTTATATAAGAGTTCAACTTGAAACTCGGTTTAATTCTATTGTGTTCTCTTGACAATGAGAAGTTGCAATCAACAGAAGAGTCTCAACAAGTAGCTCAATATAAATAAATAAAAATACTGTTGCATTGTAAAATGTCAGTCAATAAAAAATTAAACACATAGGGAAAATCAATATATACAGGCTGTCGAAAAAGTTCATATGCACTTTAAAAAATTACAAAGTTATTTGTATTTGCGATAGAGCTAATTTGTAAAATGATTAGAAAAATGTAAATCTGTATTTTTAAGGTTTTATTGAAATTTCATTTAATGTTCCACATATCACCCATCATTAGCAATACAAAGGATACTACGATTTTACAGTTCACGGAAAACATTTGCCTGATTTACAGTAATGCCTGAAATCACATTAGATATTTTAGCTTTCAAATCTTATTATGAGTTAGATTTGGTTGCATGCACAATTGTTTTCAGATGAAAAAAATCTAATGGTGTGAAATCCGGCAAACGTGGAGGTCAATAAAATTGACCACGCCTTCCGATTTTTCTGTTGAGAAATTCCAGATTTAGAAACAATCTAACACGCAGTTCGAAGTAACAAGGAGATCTACCTTGTTAGAACACTATTAGCTTTCAAGTTCAATTGTTCAAGCTCATTTTTACAGATTATTTCTATCACAAATATCAGTTAAAGTGCAAAGGAACCTTATGGACAGGCTATATATATATATATATATATATATATATATATATATATATATACTTCTTCTTCTTCTATGTGCCCTGTCCCTTCAGGACGTAGGCGATCATGGCTCTCCACGTCTCCCTATCCCTTGTGGCTCTTAGTATGTTTGCTCCTGTTGCTCCTGGCAACCCCCGTTCCGTCATCCACCTGATCAGTCCCTGCAAATATGTTAACCGCTGCCTTCCTCTGTCTCTCCTTCTTTCTATCTGACCAGTCAGTATCAGGTTCTCCAGGCTTTCCTTCCTCATTGTATGTCCCAGGAACTTCAGTTGTCTCTTCCTGATGCTCAGCATCCATAATTATTAGGTCACCCCAGTTTTAAAAAATGATATATTTCATACGATTTTTAATATTTATCCAAATGAAAATACTGAGCAATAATATGTGCATCAGATGAACTGTTCTGGTGTCCATTTTTTTTATCTCTACCCCATGTTAATCTTTTTTTCTTATTGGTTGGCCAAAGAAAAGGCTTCCTGGCCGCCTGGTATATATATATATATATATATATATATATATATATATATAAAGACAGACACGTTATTCCAGGGTTAAGTGGAAGTATGGGACTATTTAAAGCGAACCATCATCAGCTTCCGTCTTTATTGTATGGAACATCTTCTGTACAATAAAGACAGAAAGTGATGATGGTTCACCTGAAATAGGCCTAGATTTCTGCTTAGCCATGGAATAACGTGACTGTCTTAATTTTTACATATATTTGCTCTATATGTATTTATGTACATATCTATTTAGACATCTCCTAGAGAGTTATCTAAAAACTTTATGTGCAGAACACACCTTTGGATTCTTTTATATCTACCCGGCATGTTTATGTATATATATATATATATATATATATATATATATAATAACTACAGTAATTATAACAATATTAATAGTAACAGAATCATATATATATATATATATATATATCTGTCTCTTTTCAAGTTAGAGATTATGTATGTTATAAAGCATTTAGTTTTTTATATTTCTTTCTTATTTTCCAACATTTACTTTATTTTTTGATTCACAATCCTACTCTTATATTAGTTTTGAATCATGTTTCTATTTTTTAAATATATATATATTTAATATTTGTTTATTTACCTTTTTGTATAATGCTTGAACAGTATATGCTTAAGATCTTTCGAAGTAGAATTCGAATTTGAAAAACCCAGTTTTATTATAATCTTCTTTGTCTTCGACATTATATTTTCATGTGCACCAGTCTAGCAGCGAAGCAGACATCTTTTCTATCTTCTCGATAGAATTTTCTATTTGAAACCTGTGAAAAAAAAAATGACACCGGCAACCATGCAATTACTTTGTGACCATATTGATCGTTCTCTCCAATCTAATAGAGTCAGACATATTTTCTTTGTTCTCATGAAAATATTCAAAGCAACACAAGTTCACTTTGTTCTTGCACATCTCCTATCTGAAATGGCTTTTTTGCGTTTTTGTATTTTGTATAAATGTAATATCTCTTCAGAACGAAGTGTTTATTTGTTTAATAGCATATCAACTCCTAATGGGTCCCTAAATGCCGAAATTATATTATTTTGTGCTTTAGCAACATTTTTTAATTTTTTCCACACAATGTATTACTGGTATTTTTTTTTATTTACAATGAAAATGTATTGTGGATATTTTTCTCATGTATTCTTCATATTTTCATGCTTTTAACCAAGAAGGTATACTATTTAACCTAAACTGAGATGCTACCAGGTGCCACCACCCAGAATAAGGGTAGAATTAGGAGCAACAAACTAGGTCGTGTTTTCACGCCACTCTAAATATTCTGGTCAGATGACACACTGCCGGATATAGTTTATCTTAATAGCGAGGATTATCGTATGTTGTTAGTGTTCTCTTGAACTTCTTTAATATTGGTTTTCTGTTGAGTTCTTTGTGGTGTACAAATAATTGTATTCCTTTCTGTAAAAACGCTGCCAAATATATATATATATATATATATTAAACACTGTCTGCCCTCCCATTTAATTGCTAGTTTAGTGTTGAATAGATACAGATTTTTACTTTTTCCGTGAATATTCTTGAGTAACCAAACGGGAATCTGAACGCGCCGCGCTTATTCTACTTCAATGCACAGAAAAAAATTTGCATGACCGACACATCAACGGAAACTAAATAACATATAAAATATTGCTCGCTTACTCGGTCAAATCTTCATAGCTGGCTAGTATAGTTTATATTGTTAACAGCTCTTTAATTAAAGATTGTCGGCCGGATTTTAGATGGGTAGAGCAAGTAACAGAATAAAGCCGTATCTCAAGTTAAACCTTTATATAATATCCGGTGCTAAAAATGCAAGAAAAATGATCGGCACTTACTAACGTTCCAGTAAATAAAACACCCCATGCTATCGTCTATCTTTACAATAGCCAAATCAGAACGAAAAAGGTATGACTGTAAACTGCATCCTGCAACAAGGCCTCGCATTGGGAGGTTGTTAGAAACATATAACCACCTCTTAATTGCTGTTGTTTTCAGATTCAATCTAACCCAAAATGGTAGAACCTCATAGGGTTCCACCTATGGGCAACTAATTACTAACTCCGCCCTCGTCTATTGAACAGGTGAAGAGGCTCATCCCTTGTTCCCTGTTCAGGATGTGGTTTCCGGCTTTCTCTCTTCCATCCTCCTTTTACCCTTTCTTTTTTTCTTTTTTATTTCAATTGAGTAGATAAACTAAACTATCGCCCGGTTCACACTCCACCCTCGTCTATTGAACAGGTAAAGAGGCTCATCCCTTGTTCCCTGTTTAGGATGTGGTTTCCGGCTTTCTCTTTCCTAATCTTTTCACTCTTACGTAGCCCCCTGCACATCAGTGGCGTTACCACCTTGCTCGGGTTGACATGATTAAAAAAAAATTAACCTCATAAACTGGGGTCAAAACACTCTGAATGTATAAAAATACACTTTTATAAAAATATATACATTACAATAGACAAATATCTAAACTTATTTATAAATGGAACTTTGTGTGTGTGTGTGTGTGTGTGTGTGTGTGTGTGTGTGTGTGTGTGTGTGTGTCCGCTAACTATAGACTCCGAAACGGCTAAACCGATTTTCTTGAAAATTTACACAGTTGTACTGTAAGCGTCTGCGAGTGTTCTTAGCTAGGCCTTGTGTCGAGGTACTCCTGATAAATATCGAAAATCGATAATCGAAAAAATCAGATTAGAGAAGGAGTGGTCCAATTTTAATCAAATTTGATACACTCATAGACAAAGACATCAGAAAAGATATTCAGAATGTTCAAGGTTGCAGTTCTTACAATAGTGCAGAAGATTTAATATCGATACCAGAAAACCAAAATTTGACTTACATCCATTTATTTTTCTTTCAGTCTACGGTTTTGCTTTAACTGGAAACAACTATTGCTTTTTAGTTTTTCTTGCCAACGTCCAAAGAGTCTGAGCCCCATGACCATAGATTAGGTTTAAAGCTATCATTACACCTGAGCAACGCCGGGCTATACTGCTAGTATATTTTTAAAGGAAAAATATTACCAACAATTTAATTTTGAAGTAAAAAACAATGTTGACATAATACATTTTTGAAGGAAAAAACATGTTGCGATAATACATTTTTGAAGGAAAATATTATTACCAGCAATATATTTTTGAATACAAAACTAGAAAAATTCTTCAGTTCTCTAAAACAAAAATGTTTTTCTTCAAAATCTGACTAAATCAATCTTCTCACTACAACTTAACACTAGAAAAACACCTTAAAACCGCATTTTTATGGCATTAATTAATCCACAGAGTTTGATATGCGGTTAAAAGTAACTCTAACTCAAACACAGAACGGAAATTTTGCTGTATTTGGGCATGTAGTGCCAAGTCCTTATTTTTTATTCTTGATAGAGTTTAAAAACTTCTCTGAGTTCTTGAAAAAGTATTGTTTTCCTACCGCAAACCCCTTTCTCTAACAGATGGGTTATGGCGAGCCTCTCACTGCTGTACAACTACTCCATGAAATCTGCTCTGTCGAACTACATTACTTGGTTTCTCTATTTCATCCTTCACGTTTACGACCCGCCAAACCACTTACATTGTATTTAACCCACCCACATTCCCTTCGTATTCTAGCAGCAAGAAGCCCCACTCGAACTGATTCCTCCAGCAAACCACTGCTCTGTGGTACAGGGGTGGTCTGTGAGTGTTATATCCTCTCGGACAGAAAGTACAATGAGCCCGATCCCCCCACTATTTATAGTTAAATGCCACTTGTAGAGACTGTGCAGCATGTGAACTGTGCATATTAACATAACTAAGTAAGTGCTTTAGTTTATATGCATAAAAAGGTTTTCAAAACTTCAAGGTCATGAACACGTTCATGGACACTTGATAATAATAACAACAAAGCGTAATGACATGTCAAACAAAATTTTCATTAAATTACTACAAATTAACATGTAAACAATGTACTGAATTATAAAATTCATAATAATAGATATTAGAAATAGATATTGAAATGAGTTAACATACACTTTTGAAATAATTTTTAAATTTTAATACACCCTAAAATGTGATGTACTATGCTTTATAATAATACTGAGCCAAAAGTTTCAAATATTAACGTTCACAGATTACAGTAACAACATTGTACTCATTTCATTGCATAGGCTTTTACAACAGCAATTAGCATAAGTAACTCCAAATTATTCTTGGTGAGTGAAAATCTCAGCCTTGTTTTCAATAGGCTTAGATTAGAAAAACATCTCTCACATGTGCATTCTGTGACGTCTAGTTACAATAAATTTTGATGCTGCATATAAATTTTCATATGCATCTGCACACAGCCTGTAAGCTGATAACAACTTGAAAGCACATTACAATCAAATTTTAAATTCAAATTTTACTTTCAAATTTTGTCTTGGCAGATGATTCAGCAACTTCTGTTTACTCTCCCCCCCGAACACCAAGTTGTCTGAATAATTTTCATTGTCATTCATATTTTGTAGCAGTCCCTTCTTCAGGTCTTTGTATCTCAATGCAAATAAAATCCGTTGATCTTTTAGTGCCACTCTACTTGTCAATTTCTCATACTGCATTAGCAATTAAACTTAGCTCCACGTTTTGTGAAGATGCCAAGATTACAGAAAACCTGTTTGAGCCAAAGCAGGAAATCTGCTTAATGAGTTTTTATGAGAGGAAAATTTTGCTCAGATGCTGGAGAACACAGCACCAGTTACTGCATTATGGCATGAAACCTCAAAGTTTCCTCTCTCGTACGTGACAGCTCCTGGTGCTGAGCGACTAGATCTGATCGGTTGAAATTGAGAAACATATTTTTTTAAATCATATCACCCCGAGCAAGGCGGTAAAGCCACTGGTGTGCAGGGGGTTACGTAAGAGTAAATAGATTGGAAAAGAGAAAGCAGGAAACCACGTCCTAAACAGGGAACAAGGGATTAGAGAAAGAAATGTTCACCCCGTCTAATTTACAGTTTTGCATGAGCAACCAAATTAGATGAACTATCTACTCCGATGAACGAACTAACAAAAATATTCTTTTTGAAATTCTAAACACTTGAAACAGGCCTGAGCGTACAAGAGTTGAAACGTCGAGAATATAGCAACAAAGATGAAGACAACAGTACAAACAATGTAAATTGTGTTTAAAAGTTACAATATATCATTTCAGTAATATAGACCTGTATTAAAGATAATTATGACAACGAAGATGAGGAAGACTGATCGAACAATGAAAACAGTGTCAATAATTAAATAATACCTTTTTCAGAAATATACACAGATAATTACGTTGGAGGAATAAAAAAAGATAAAAGCTGAAAAACAAAACTGAAATTGAGATTATGAATTTATTGCTAATGTAGAGAAAGTTGATATATGAAAATGAGCTCTGAAGAGGAGATGAAGAAAATAATATCACAAATATCAGGTGGATATTTGAGGCAAACTATAAAAACAGTAATCAGCAAGAAATGTGGACCGATGTGAAAAAGGTGATTTCAATAGTTCTGGTGCTTCAAATAGAAAAACGAAGATAAGCAGTAGAATGTTAATGCTGGCTATCTGGTGGTTTTCCAATTGTAGCTAAGATGTGGCAAGAGGACGAATGTGTTAGGCATTCAGCGCGGATCAAGTCAATATTCCGACCTAATTGATCTAGCGGAAGTAATCTTGCTAAACATTAAACCATATCGAAGTGGCTATTAGTGACAACAGGATGTGATGGGTTAATTGTCACCAATTTATATTTGTAAATACGCTCATGTGCCTTGTCTGTTTTTGATTTTGTCAGCTCTATAGTGTACTAATTGTCAGTTGGGCCCAGTTTGTTAGAAAAATGAAGACCATGAAGCAATTCATTGCACTATTTGAAAACAGCTCAAATGCGAATACTTAAGATATATTAGAGCCCAACTCGAGAACAATCCACAGTATTCGGAAAGATTTGGATGGTTCAAATGGTGATTAAGAAGTTTTCTGTATCGCTTACTACTGATCACGATATTATATTTTGATTCGCCTTGATGCAAGGTCTTACATTCAACACGGAAGTCTACATAAAGTGCCTTTTGAAGATAGTGCTGTCTTGGGCCAAGAGAATGGCTGCTAGAAAACCCTTGGTCTAACAACAAACCTCTGCACCAGGTCACATAAGCAAGAAATCCAATCAGGCACGTCAAATATTTTCTGTGACATCATTCCCTACATCTGATGACCTAACTCCCCTCTAAAGCCTCCTTGATTATTATGAATGAGATGTAGTTGAGAAAGAGAGAGAGAGAGAGAGAGAGAGGGAGGATCAAGAAAACATCTAATTGGGCATTTAAAGTTCAAATTTTATATTTTTGGCAGCTTTAAAATAACTTTGTTGTGGTTATTAATAAATGTATTGTTTCATTCTATTTTTCGTGATTTTACTATTAAAATATATTCTATACATTCATAATGTTTCGTATCCAGATTAGGTGTATACTATATACTAATAGCTGGGATAGTAACATGTGTTACTACCCCCGGATCAGGGTGAACCTGGGAACGACAACAATTAATAAGCGGTTCCACGCTTCTGAAAACCTCCTATATTCCAATCAGAGGTTTTTTTGCCGGATCAGTTTTATCCTATTGTATACTTTATGATATACATGAATGGGATATTTCTAGCCTCTTAAATAGGTAAAGACTATTGGAGTGGAAAATAAATTATTCTGATTTGCAGTCGTTGCTCTCTGTTTTCCTCACTGCCCACGGGCAGGAGAAATCTCGACATGGGTCGACCTAAGGGTAGGGCCTCGTCTGGGGAGAATCGACAGTATTCCTGACCCGGACTTGAATATTTTTCTTTCACGGAGTAAACAATGACAATGAACACCAGGTATTATATATATATATATATATATATATATATATATATATATATGTGTGTGTGTGTGTGTGTGTGTGTGTTGATATCTTACTAAACAGATCAACGCGAATTATTATTCAATTACACTATTTTCATAAATTCAAAGAAATTAAAGTTAGTATTTTCTAGACTTTAGTATTTATCTTAAAAACATGATCCAACTTAAAAATGTTAGAGCCTAAAAGTTCAAAATTCTATTCCTAGTCTAAGATGACATAGTATGTTTTAACCCTAAAAAGTTACTGTGTGAATAATCGTTAAAACGGACGTTGGAATATATATATACTAGCAGTATAGCCCGGCGTTGTAATGAAAGCTAAAAAACTAATTACTGGTCCTGGAGCTCAGACTCTTTGGACGTTGGCACGAAAGACTAAAAAACAATAGTTGTTTCCAGTTAAAGCGAAACCGTAGACTGAAAAAAAATGAATGGTTGTAAGTCAAATTTTGATATCTTGGTATCGATATCAAATAAGTTTTTCTTCGTAAACTGAATTGTGAAGGCTAATTAAGTAATCTGAGTAAATGGTATCATGCCTGAGACTAAGAACTACAATTATACCTACGTAGAGCCAAACCCGAAGCAAAAACTAAAATAAAAGGGCTGAAAAAATACAGACATACAGGCAGATAAACAGACACACAGACAAATATACTGCTTTATATATATATATATATATATATATATATATATATATTATCGATTTTCTGCTGTATTGTAAGATCTGCCACCTTGAAACTTCTGAATATCGTTTCTTATGTCTTTGTCTATGTCTATGAGTGTATCAAATTTGATTAAAATCGGACCACTGCTTCTATAACCCGATTTTTTCGATTATCGATTTTCGATATTTATCGGGGTTACGTCGACACAAAACCTAGCTAAGAACACTCGCAGACTCTTATAGTACATAATATATATTTATCGACAAAATAATTATTGCAAACATATAAAATAATAAGCCACCGTTAAAAAACGATCTCACCGCAAAAGCCTTCGTGAGTAGGGGCAAATTTTAAAAACTGACAGTAAAGAGAATGATCTGAGCTGAGTGAGGCTCCTTGCTGTTGTTACACTAATGGACTGAGATGACGCTAACACACTATTGTCACACTCTCTCCATGAGCGTGACAGGAGGGCTGTATATATAAATGAATATGAGTGTGTATCTAACACCCACGCTCATCGATATTTTCCTTTCTCCTTGGCTCCGCAAGATTAGTCTGAATAAATCTAACCCATCTAGTTTGTGAAAAATATTGGTCTGAGGAGCGGGTTTGTAATATTTCCGCGAAATAAACTATTACCAATTGATTTATAAAGCACTTTCTTTTCACTATATATATATATATATAATAAAACATGCGAGAAGCCACAACGTTTTGTTTAAAGTGTGGATATATTGTTATTATTATTATTGCTTTTATCATTATATAACTTGCTGTTTTGCATGATAAATTAAGTCTTCTTTATGGTATTTGTGTCGCTACATATGTTTCAAGTCTAAAGTTGGCTTTCTGCAGGCAAATAAATTTGTGACTTTACATATCGAGATCCATTTTCTTTCTGATGACCAAGGTATTATGTATAAATAGATAAGTCAAATGGTGACCAATAAGATCAGAGAGCTTACGTGTGCGGCTTAGGCTTTTTTACACCAACACGTTGTTTTTCCTCAGATGCCTCAAATTTTGCATGTCAGTAAAAAAAATCTTTACAGAGAAGGTATAATAATAAAAACAACAATAAATCCACATTTTAAACAGAATATTCACGGTTTCACGCACTTTTTATTCTATACCAATTTTTCTCTTTGAAACAACCCTATTTCTTTTTTGAATATATATATATATATATATATATATATATATATATATATATATATTCCTTCAATTCCCCTGATGTCCAAAACAAAATTCAATGGAGAATCTGCAATTTGATCGATCCCGACTTGACAGCTCGGATACAGTCACTTTTTCGCTCCTCTCTGTCTCTTCTACAAATATTTTCACGGATTCTGCTCCGATGAACTTAGCTGGTGCCCCCTATATATGAATCTACTCGAGCCACAAGATTTGCACCTAGGTTCCACCCATTTATTTTGAAACTAATAAAATGTACACGCAAATTCTATTCCCTCAGCTTCTTTTCTCGCACTACCCGCCTGTTGAACTCCCTTCCATTTACTTGCTTCCCCGATAGCTACAGTCTCCAAAAATTTAAATCTAAAGTCAATAGTCATCTCCTATCTCACTAACCTGCATCCCTTCTCTCATGCTTCTTTCTCCGTCCACTTCACATCAATATAACTCATCCTACTCTTACCCACTTCAAGACATCCCCTATAAACTGGCACTCTTTCTCATAGCATTCATCCTATGTGACCCTCTGCAAAAGAGTGGCAGTAAAATGCCTTGCTTGGGGTGATATGTTATAAAAAAATGTATATTTTGTTCGTGCGCACATTAAGAAATTTATAACTTTATTTATATTTGTTATAGAAATAATTTGTAGAAAGGATTAAAAAAAAGTAAATTTATACCTTTTAAGGTTTTATTAAAATTTTATTTACGTTTCCACATGTCCTCCATCATTAGCAATAAAAAATCTAATACCATTTTGCAGTTCAATAAAAACTTTTGCCAACTGATTTACAGTAATGCCAGAAATCGGATTGTTTTAGCTTTTAATTCTTCTAATGAACTAGGTTTGTTTACATACACATTTGTTTTCATATATCAGTTTAAGCCATGGATCAGATTGTTTCTGAAAAAATGAATATTTTTTTACTTATCGAAAGATTCTTGCAAATTTTGTGGTAAAATATTATTCAAAAACTATACATTAATGTAAGTACATTAAACTTTATAACATTTTTGCAAATTATTTCTATTACAAATACAAATAAATTTATAATTTTTTAAAATGCATACTAATTTTATAGCCACACACTCTCTCTCTCTCTCTCTCTCTCTCTGTATATATATATATATATATATATATATATATATATATATATAATTTTAACAAAAAGAAAGAACTTACTAAACAGAAGTGGCAGATAGAGCTTAATGAGAATATCTCAGGAAGATGGATTTCATTTGCCATTGATAATGACCATGGGATGTTGAAATGGCGGCCATGTTTACCGGACTCGACATCTTGTGATATTTTGCTATTGGCCTATGATCTATATGGGTCTTTTGGGGATTTTACTTCCATAAGTTGGACATCGGGCTTGACGTGTCAAGATTGGTGCTCATACTGGACATTAGTGAAACTTCGTAAAATTGTTTATATATGTTGAATATTCTCTTCGAATTTTTATAAATAACTATTTTATTCTTTCATATAAAACCTATTAAATTACGTATGATGGCGGCATGTTGTTACGCAAAGTTTCTATACCAGCGGTGTTTACCAGAACGGTGTATGCTGTATACCTGCAAACTAATGTTGATGATCGGTTTGAAATATAACTACAAACATCATGTGTATAAAAATATATAAAGTTTATTCTCTGCAATGTGATAATAGTGTGTAGAGGTGTAGTTAGAAGAAGCAAGCATATACGAGGAAGTGACGGATGGAGTTGTCTTTCCTTGAGTTCTCTATGAGTTAAGCGCTTGACCTCCTCCTGTCGGTGGGTTTTGGAAAGAATGGAAACGCGAAGGAAATTAATACTGAGCATCAGGAAAAGACAGCTATAATAATTGATCTTGCAAGACAATCTTGTTAACATTTATATTACGTCGTAGTGACCCAAGAAGAATGATTTATATATATATATTTTGGTTTCGTTTTGAAAGCAGACAGTAAACGACGCTCGACCACACAACACTAGATAAGCAATTGCACAACAAATTGGCGACTAGTGAAGGCGTACATCTCACATATTAAAAATATATATTGACAACTGTTCTATAAAGTGCATAGAGCAGTTGTTAATATATATTTTTCAAGAAAATGCAGCGGTAGGATCCCTACTGAGGAATTGCCGATAAACAACTAATCTCTAGTTGTTTATCGGCAATTCCTCTGTAGGGATCCCACCGCTGCATTTTCTTCAAGTTTCTTTTTCTCGCCTTATTTTAAGGGTAAATAATAGTAATTTGTTGTAAACCAGAAGTAAAGAACTTTACTATGTAAGTACGAGAAATGTAATAGATCTAAAGTGGATGGAACGTACTATCATTTGTAATAGATTTAGGGAAACGAGCTTATTCAAAATGCTTTTCTAGGTGTCACAAAACAAAAATACCTTTGTTTTCAACACTGTATCATGTTCATATCCTATGGCTGCCATTAATGAATTTTAGTATAAGTCTTTTAAATCTCTCAGGATTGCGTCCCTATAAAGAGTAAATATGTCCGCTGACTAGACACCTGTTACTCTTACCCCCCTTTCTATTTAGGTTTCGTTTACTGGATTCATTTACTATCCATATTTATTTCAGCTCTATTTTCGTTATTCTAAGATCTTTTTCAAATACATCAAGTTTATGTCTCTAAAGTAACAGTTGTTTGTATCATATTTTATCGAACACATTTTACATAATCTATGAAACATAGGTATATATCTTTCTCCATTTATATTCCATTTTTGATATTCTGTGCATAAAAATTGGAGTAGATAGACTAAACTATTGGAGTAGATAGACTAAACTATTGGAGTAGGTAGACTAAACTTTATTGGAGTAGATAGACTAAACTATCGCCCGGTTCACACTCCACCCACGTCTATTGAACATGTGAAGAGGCTCATCCCTTGTTTCCTGTTTAGAATGCAGTTTCCGGTTTTCTCTTTTCCAATCTTTTCACTCTTTTCTTTATTTTTTTTTCAATTGGAGTAGATAGACTAAACTATCGCTCGGTTCACACTCCATTCACGTCTATTGAACAGGTAAAGAGGCTCATCCTTTGTTTCCTATTAAGGATGGGGTTTCCGGTTTTCTCTTTTCCAATCTTGTTACTCTTACGTAGCCCCCTGCGCATCAGTGGCGTTATCGCCTTGCTTGGGCTGATATGATTAACAAAAAATATTGCATTCTTTGTTTCAATATCTTTTACAAACCCGCACTGTTTCTGTCCTTTTTTAGTCTAATTATGCCACGTCCTCTACCAGAATGTTGATGTGTTTCAATAGGTTGATTGTCCAGCAGAATTTACATTCATTTGCTCTTAAACTTTTTAGACAGCGTTATGAAAATGATCTACTTTGACTTTCCTGTATTTCACCGCTTTTTTATAATATGTTATATTACTGTAATTTTCTCAATGCCTAAATCATTTAAATGTGTAGCATTCAATGAACAAGTGTGGAGCACCCTGTACGTACTATTCAATTTTAATTGGTCTCACAACAATTTTCTTGGGTTTTTTGTTTACTCACTTATTGTCTGGGGTAAATATTAATTTGATGTAGTAAGCTAGAGGTAAAGTGTAAGAGAGAGAACTGATGCTAGAAGGTTCGCCAGCTATTCATCAGTGCGTAGTGGCTTGTCACATTCTGCTGAATTCAAATATGCCAAGTAATCTAAGAGTATAGCGAAGAAAACGGTGACTTATCTCGTCAAATCAAGCGACAGCGCGTCGCGTTAATACTACGACGGAAAATGCGGCGAGAAAGAAAATTAAAGACTCAAACAGAAAAAAAGGGGCACATACTCCGCATAACATGCTGAAGAAGGAATATTAAAAAAGAAAAGTCCGTCACAGGAGTCGCTCTAAAAATATATGCAAATATTTAGAGTCCTCTCTGAGTTTTCGGCCAATGGTGAAAATTGATCGGCCGATAAAAGCAGTCGTTGTTCTCGAAGCGGGAGAAAATGTTTTGGGTCTGACTGGTTAGGTTGATAGCAGTTCGCGATATTGTACCGGCGAGTTGAATTTTCGGCATTTCCTTTTTTCTGGCCCGATATTCGAGTAATTTGCGAGAAAATATTTCCTACAAAGAGAATGTGCGTTTTGGTGCAGTGGATATCGGCTCGGAAGGAGAAATCGGGAAGCTGATTTCGAATTACAGTTGAATCCATCACTTACGCAAAAATACCCTTGGGAAAGTTATTAATCTATCTCTTCCTTTCAGTTATGGGTTCAATAACAAGACAAATTGGGTTCTATAACCTTGGATGGCAACTATGTCTACCGCCAGAAAGTAATAGCAATCTACTGCGGGATAATGTTCCTCTCAGTCAGTCATGTCTCTTTCAAGACATGATCGCCCAAACGAGTACCACGTATGCATTTAACTGACTAAATCTAAGAGGGCAATGTGTCTTCAATCTTCGAGTGTTACAAAGAATCTTTTTTACTTAGGTTTTGATCATATAATTAAAAGCTTAAACAAAGACTTATCATTACATATTCACTGGAGTCAAACCACCACTGTACAATTCTGGGCTTCAAAGTTATGGCAAGTCGGTAGTGCTTACCGTTTTGGATAATGTATGCATTCAGTTACTGAAATTAAAATCTGTTTGTATAATTTATATCGTTCACTAATTGTCGAAACAAAAATTCCATATGCACTAAAATAGACGAAACTATTTCGTATGTGCAATATATTGGATGCTTAATAGAAAACGACCGGTCAAATACCCTGAGATTTATTCTTCATCTCTGTGACGTCAAAATCAATGTGGGACATTAGCAACAGTGCATCACTATCATCAGCATCTTATTACCACTTATAAATTATTATTTTACATCGTGAATGTCATTCTTCGATTCTCGAGTGACATTTACGTTAAGACTGAGGTGAATAACTTTAATGATTAACTTGTCTTTTTGAATAAAATGGGGTAATTTTCTGAAGACCGATATGGAGACTTGTATTCTTTCATAAACATATACTATTCAATCTAAATAATTTTCTTGCTTTTAATTAACTCACAAAAAATATGTATCTTATTATTTGTTTTGGTTCCTGAACTATAGTCAATACTTTCCGGGTCCCAATATGAGATCTAAGGCTATAAATTACATCATATTTTTACTCAGTATTTTTCACGTAAAAATAAACCCTAAAACACATTTTACCTAGATAAAGCCAATCATACGTTCTAAGTTGTACTTGTGAGTTTATTTGTATATTTTTTTAAGGCCTATCATACAAGGAATACGTGAAATGCGTCTATTAGAACTATTTCTAATCAAAACCGAGATCTCTATCTATAACTGGAATTGTTGACGTCTTAATGTATCAATTTTTCAAATTTCGATTTCAAGGCCCTTGAAATTTGATGGTCATTTGAAGAAGATCTTTAAAGCTAAGATACATTTTCCAGCGACTGTCATGTTTTTTTTTAATCGAGTCACCCCAAGCCCATAGAGGGATTGGGTATGGGAAATGTCAGAAGGAGGGTGATAGACGACTTAGGATGTACATAGGGAGAGAGTTGGAGAGAGAGGGTGTGAGTTAGTGTTTTAGGTGTCTATTGACCTTACATTTAAACTCCTGGAGGTTGTAGCCGTCGGGGAAGCAAGCATGCGGTAGGGAAGTGCGAGGAAATAAGCTGTTGGAGTAGAAATTGCGGTTACATTTCATCGGTTTCACTGTAAAAGGGTGGGACCTAGTTGCCATTCTAGTATCTCGTGCAAATTCACATCTAGAGGGCACCAGTGAAGAATACGTATTTTTTTTTTTTTGCGGGATTGTTTAGTTGATGTTCTTTTAATTATAGACATATGAAGTTGAAACTCTAGTTTCCGTACGATCACCTAAGTTAAGCAACGTCGAACCCAACCATTATTAGATGGGTGATCTTTGGACAATAACAGATTCTGTAAGATTGAATATGTAGATGATGTAATAGATAAGCATTCGGAATTCTTAATATTCTCAAAAACAACTTGGGAAAGGTATGAATCTACTACTTTTCTCATTTAGCTATGGATTAAATAGTAAAACCTGTATTAATAAAAAATATTATCTCCCTCGCAAAAATAAATCAACCTTTAAATAACCTGCAAAGGGTTGATATTTGTAAAAATATCAATCGATTAATCCTCATTTTTTGTACTGAAAAGGACAATTTCTGCAGCGTGTCCTTACGCGGGACATTGGAAAAGACAATGAAATAAATTAGAGATTTCGTTTGTACAAAATACGATGTTAAGAGGTGCCTAAAAGGAACTTTAATTTGATAATACTCCCGTGGGTAGATAAAAAGTTCCACATATTGCTATATTTTGAATTGCTTGTAAAGAAAAAATACAGGGATTATGTTAATGTTATTGACTGAAGCTTATTGCATGTCTTTCAGAACTCAAATTATAATAGAAACAATTGTATTTCGAATGTACTCTATTATCTAAATTTCAATTTTATTATCCTTATATATCTTCATACACTTTATTGTAACTTACTTGAAAGCATTGGTGTAACTATATCTGTTTACAGTTTTTATTATTTTATCAAAATATCATATCTGTTAGATTGTTTATGTAAGTCATTAATAATAAGAATAAAGTTCACCAAAAATATTGCACTTAAGGTTTTCTACAATTATCTACCAAGATGGTCATATTTTTCGGCAACCACATAGTATATGACTTAGCATTTTAATGAGGTCTACAAATTCTGTCACTGGTATAGTATGTAGTCTAACTTACAAAGCGTATTATAAGAAATAATTACAACTGCTTGGCAAGGGTTGGGTTTAGGCCAGGGTTAAAGCAGGGTAGCGTTAGCTTTAAGAAAAATAATCAGTTTCAATAAATAGCCGAATACTTATATTTATAAATATAATCTTACTGAAGTGTGACACATTCAGACAGTGTAAACCACATATAATAAAATAATCAAAGAGGTAGGCCACATACTATACCGGCACCCATCTTTCAGTATAAGGTTGATCGAAATGTTGGAATATATTTCGTTGAATATACTGGCCACTTCTCAGGGTGATGTTTGTATTCCTTCGATTTCAATGTATAGGGCAACTTTATTTAACAGTTTCAAGATGTGCAAATAAATTATACAGTGGCCTGACTACCTTTTTTTATGTTTGCTTTGAATCTTTGGTGAATATGCTTCGTTTCTTTGCAACTATTTCTGATTTTAAAACTCGGTAGTATTACCACTTATGCATTTTATGCATATACACACCAGATCCATTACTTTGTAATCTTTATGTAACTATTTTGTTTCTGTTTATTTAAACGCTTCAAAATAATCTTTTAGCTTCATTTATTAAAATTTTTAGTTTCATTTATTTATTACTTGAAGCAGTATTATTATTAATATTAGCTATAGTAGTCACTTAACCCAAAATTTATTCTGATATTTCTTCAATAATGACATATTCAGGTTAATTTTACATTATCTTTATTCATGGATTGACTAAATAAGAAAATGTCCTTTAGTCCATTATTGTCTGTTGTAGAATTTCTGCTAGGATTCGTCATTGGCGGCCACAATCTAAACAATATAAGATACGCAGATGGTACAGGGCTGATAGCAGACACGGAAAGGAAACTACAAAACTTGTTACACGAAGTAGTTACAGAAAGTGAAAAAAAAGTCTACATTTAAATTACAAGAAAACTGAATGCATGTTCATCAGTAAAAAAGAAGCTTAAAATGCCAACCACAGGCCAGGAATACTATATCAAGCAGGTACAGTATTTAAATATCTGGGAGGTTTTCTAACAGAGGACGGACAGTGAGACTCTGAGATCCGATGGCGAATTGGCATGGCCAAAGATACATTCCAGAAGGTGAGTAAAGTATTGAGAGACAGGACATTTTCTCTGGAAACAAAGAAGTGAGTACGGGATTGTTCTGTGATATCTGTCCTTCACTACGGCAGTAGATGCTGGACTTTATCTTCAAAGATGAGAAAAATGTGGAAGTAACCGAAATGAGGTACTAAACAAATGCAGAGGATAAAATGAACCGAACATGTAAGCAATGACGAGGTTTGGGAGAGGATGAGAAAAAGGAAACTGATACTTAACATCAGGAGGAGACAGCTGGTGTTTCTAGGACATGTAATGAGAATTGAGGGCTTGGAGAATTCCATACTCGCAGGCTAATTAAATATAAAGAGAGACAGAGAAAAACAACGCGTGATATATTTGATGGACTTGAATAATTGGATGCCAGAATAGGGTTTGGGAAGGAAAAAAGATAATTGTTTGTAATAATTACAAAAGATAGGGAGATTTGGAGGGTTATGGTCGCGAATGTCATGAAAATAAAACGACACATATAAGATAAAGCAAAGTCAGAAATCAACTTCGGTATTTATTATTCTGATAATTAATTCTTGTTCAAATGCTATTTCGTTTTTATTAAAATATCATTTCAAAATGGGCATAATTAATAAAATCAGTACAGGGAGGATAAAAAATATGAAAAAATTAAGTATTATAGTTGTGGTTCTAGAATATGGTTATTACTATACTTCATTTAATTCAGTAAAATCATTTTAATATTTTTATGTTTAACATTTTTATTATAGTACATTCATTAATTTTTGAAAAATAATAATAATGTTTGCAGTAAAATAATGTGTGTCAGTGACGCGGGCAAACTCTTTGAACATGTTAGGTATTGATATTTTTATTATGGATATGTTTCTAAAATACATATATAACGTTTCCTGAGCATGCATTTTTTAATATTGTATAACTACATTTACCACAGGAATTTGTTGACACGCTCGTTTCATCAAATCAAAATCGTTGTTGATATTTAAAAATACCTTTTCAATGCTTTTTTATTTTAATAAAATCTGGTTTTATTTCCTTTATCCTTCTCAAATATGCATAAGTACTTTACTCTCAAATAGAGATTTCTAACTTGAGCAAAATGTCTGGTGAAATAATTGATGAATATGAATAATTGCCGAGACATCTATTCTCAGTAATTCTCAGAAAAATTTTAATTAATAACGAATAAAACATGGTTAGACATTTTCTTGTAATTAGTCAGTTAAATTCCATCAGTAAAATACGTTTGTTTAAAATGTTTTTTTTTTAAACTTGACTGAATTGGTTACCATTATTTCTGGTGTAGACCGGTTGCCAACAAAGTCTATAAAACCCAATCTGTCCTGCTACTTAATTCATAATTAGAGGGAGAACAGATTGACTCATAAATTTTCCAAGATTACTTATGCGTAAGTGACTGCAACGAATTTGACTCGAATTTGAACTCGGATATCTAACTGCTTATTCGAAGCCGATATACATTACTCCGCAAATACTACTCTAAAATAACCAGAACATATCTACTCTAAGTGCATAAACCAGACATCGGCTATGTTATACTACATCGTGCACTCGTGACAGAGATGTTTATTGCCTGGATCGACTTATGAGGTTGATTGTCATAATGCGTATACTAGGTTATTATATTGAAATCCAAATTTATTTTTCTTGCCACGGTGCTGTCTTACTCAATAGAATTATAGCGTTGGAAAATACGTATATCTTTTAAACCTTTCATTTCAACGTGTCTTTATATACGATTCCAGAATCTAAACTTATTTATAAATGGAACTTTGTCTGTGTGTGTCTGTGTGGGTGTATCAGTTACCTATAGACTCCGAAACGGCTGAACCGATTTTTATGAAAATTTACACATTGCCAGTATTTATAATTATTTCATCACGTATGCAAATCTTACTTGCATAATTTTAAAGTGCCTAAAAATTATTTGAAAAACTATCGAAATGTAAGTACCTGGAAATTGAAATAGAAAAATTTGCAAACTGAAAACAAAAATAATACCAATCATAGCAGAAGCGCTTGAAATGAGAAATATGAAACACAACATATTGAACAAATTCCTGTAAATTCCATCTTAATTTTCTTTTCATCATTTTACTCCAAGCAAGGCTAGACTGCCACTAGTGTGCAAGGGGTTATAGTGAGAGAAACGACTGAGCACAGGAAGTGTTAAAGAAAAGAAACAAGATGAAGAGATTTCAGGGTAATAGAGGATACCAATTGACGTTTTATTTCATTTTTTGGAGATTGTGATTATCAGTGAAAGAAGTAAACTGTATAAACAGTAAAAGAGTGGCACATAGATGTCAGCCTATTTGCATGCATTTAAGCATGCAAATAGTCTGACATCTTACGTAGAAAGAGCACCAGGAGAAATGCTCTTCAGTTTAGTGGCCATGCAAATATTTGTAGAAAAGACAAAGGATAGCCACATCAGGTTGATGGGAAAGTGACTGAAGTCATGTTGCCGGGTAAAGACCGATTACATTGCAAATACTACTTTGGATTTTGTCGAGAACCTCAAGATGAATAGCAAGATCATTCTAGCAGATACGGTAACAGTATTCAATGCAATAACGGATGGTAGATTTAAAAAATGTCTTGATAATTACTGCACACAAACTAAGAAGGTTTTTATTCTCGAAACTTTAGTGATGCTAGGGCAGTTAGAAAACAAATCATGAAATGTAGCAATATCAACATACCACTTGTTGCATTAGGTCTTCACGCAAACTTGTTAAATAGTGTGACCAAAACAGAAAGGAAAATAAAATAATAATCATGGTATTCGTCTCCTTCTTCTTGTTCTCATTATTATTAATATTATTATTATAATTATTATTATTAGTAGTAGTAGTTTTAGTAGTAGTAGTAATATCGTTGTTGTGGAATATTAAGCGTAAAAACGTTTTCGACTACGAGCGAGAAGACGGTCATCGTCTTGATGATAGAAATGCCAAACTTGAAGTCAACCTCTCTAAAGAATTGTAAGGATTTTTCAACACACAAGGCAGAAGATTTGATAGACGAAAATTGATAAAGGATCCTACCTTTTTTGGAATGAAAACTGACGGTAAATGAAGTTTTGTTTTGCTGTCAAGATTTGAAACTTTTCAACAGAAGAAGAATTTGAGTGCAGTTGTTAAAAACGAATTCCTGACGAAGAAAATAAGTAATGGTGTCTATAAACGGGAGAATCATGATCTTGTAAATTGTGCTACAAGAAATACCTGATGAAGTTGCAAAAATGCAAATGGAAAATCTTGAGACGAAGATAAAAGTAAGCCATTGATTTTATCTTTATCTTTTTGTCCCTATGCATTGAAAGGTTAAAAGACACAGTTTAAGCAAAATAGAGAAACAGAATAAGCATTTTTATCTTCATACGAAGGTTTTTGGAAAATTTTCAGTCGGATCATTCAGAAGGTATAAATGAACGTTGGTCTAAACTAATCTACTGTGAAACATTATTTGACAAGGAAAGTGCATATGTATGATTGAGGGAAGATATATTTCTTTTTGGATGTAATATTAAATTGGCATGATAAAGAAAATACATTTTGAAATTGGCATTCTAATTCTTTTGAATTTTATTATAGTTGTGATCTAAAGAATCCTAAGTATCGCTTCCGAAAATAATTTCAAACCTGGGTTTTAAATGCAGACCGCTAGAAAGTATGGCTGTCTGTCTTCCGTGTTTTGTATTTTTAAATGAAGTTGCTTAGTCCTATAAGAATTAACATAACTTTATAATATCATGTTTAAAATATATTATCATTAATATATTGTTTTCTTTTCATTAAGAATTAACATAAGTCAATTTCTTAAAATAGCTTAAAATCTGCTCACATACTAGCGTCAAATGTAAATATACACCACCTTTTATGTTTTTTATAATCATATCTCCCCAAGCAAGGCATTTTACTGCCACTGTTTTGCAGAGGGTTACATTGGAGAACAGTTATGAGAAACAGTGACAGGTTATACGGGGTGTCAGGTAGTGAGTAAGAGAAGGATGAGAACATTGATGAGAGTGAAGTGGACGTAGAAAGAAGCATGAGAGAGAGATGATGCAGGCTAGTGAGATAGGAGATGACTATTGACTTTACGTTTAATTCTTGGAGAATGTAACTGTCGGGGAAGCAAGTAAATGGAAGGGAATTCCACTGGCGGGAAGTGCGAGAAAAGAAGCTACTGGAGTAGAATTTATGTTTACATTTTCTTGTATTCTTTTAAATTTAATCTCGAACAGCGACCTATCACAACTTCCGAGAAATATACATTTTGATATTAATTATATATGATAATTTGAGACGAGGATGATATTATGAAATATTTTTATTTTTATTTTCAAGAAACACGCTCTTCCCAATTGTTATACTCATGAACTTTCCACATTTGTACCATTAGGTTTCTTCAGAATTCCCTCTTCTCATTCAGTATTCTTACTGGAATTTCGAACTTAATTCTTTTATTCAATTCAATTTAGAAAAAATAGCCATAATGTGTAACAATAATAACACGCCACTACCTGCCCTAGCTCATCCCACCGGTGTTTTAACAAAAATCAAAATAATAATAATAATAATAATAACAATAATAATAATAATAATAACTTTTTAATGTTATTATGAGTAGCAGTTGCAGATTGTTCTTCTGTTTTTACCATTTTGAGTAGACATTTTTTTCGTAAAATCTTATACTCAGTAATTTTATTCACCTTTCTTTCGATTGTCTATTTTTTTAATGAAACAAAGTCAGCCATTTTCTCTCTAGCTGACCCTAGAATGGAACTCACAACTTTCCCTGAAGCAGTTATTATCTAACCGAAGTAGGTTTAGCATAGGCATGAATAACATTTGGGAGCGTTTGAATTAGAAAAGATAGCATATTTAGAAGAATTTCACTGAGTATAGACTCTCGATCAACTCTAACACCTGGGAGAAAAAACGCAACAGCCCAGTCACCTGAGTCAAGTCAATCAAATATTTACACCACCTAGATATATACCTAGGTATATATCCCGAGAGAGATGTGGTAATAAAATAGCCAAATCATATCTCCGCTCTAGCTTTGAAATATTCATCAGAATAAGATAAATGGTTTTTTCAGCGCTCAAACGCTAGTAAAGCACACCTTCATAGGATTCTACTTAGAGTTGTTGCTATATTATAAAACACAGAGTCAGATCGATAAAATCGTTGTGTAAGATATGCTTAATTCCATGGCTTTTTCTATAGAACTCACAACAGCCAATATAATTCCTAACATGTTGAGTGGTTAAGTCATATGACAAGGGCCAGTAGAATAAACTCATAAGAAGACAAAATATAATAAAATTAATGTTTATCAAGTCATATATTCTGTTGTGGATTTCCGGTGAGTAACCGCACAAATCAGATATTTGAGATAGAAAATAAGTTATATTAAACTTGAACGCAGGTAAGTAATCCAGGACTACGATTAGTAAGGAATATATATATATATATATATATATATATATATATATATCTTGACATGAAGCCGTGCTAGAATTGCTATGTACACCTCGGATCTGACGGGTGCTCTCTAATACTATTCTGACTGAGTGGTGCTCAGAGCGATTATGACTACTGACGCGGTATTCTCTTGTGAAACTTCGGTATCTTTTGGTATCTTACAGATCTCTTCTGGTAACTCACTATGGCAGAAATATATGTGTACTCAAGTCGAGTCCATTATCATTAAAAAAGGGGAGATGCCACAACATATTCTAATCAGTAAATCGAAATAATATAATAGTAATGAATGGAATATTTTGTTTTAATTTCTAAAGGCACAGGGGCAATAGGCAAGAAATCATAATGGATTTAAAATATTAGTTTATTTTAAACATAAAATATGGTATTAGAAATCGTAAATAAATCAAGGATAAATTAATCTTTCCCATATTGTCAATCTACCAAAGGTTATATTTTATTCTTATTATGATGCGAAATTTCCTTCAAATATTTTTATTTTGTTTTAAGTACCTAGGAAGTGTTCTAACAGGAGAAGGAAAGTGCAACACAGAGATCCGAAGGCGAATTGGCATGGCAAAGGACGCGTTCCAGAAGATGAGCAAAATACTAACACACAGGAAAATCTCAATAGAAACGAAGAAAAGAGTGCTAGACTGCCACGTGATGTCAGTTCTTCAATACGGCTGTGAATGCTGGACGATATAATCGAAAATGAGGACAAAACTGGAAGCGGCCGAAATGTGGTTCTACAGAAGGATGCTACGGATATCGTGGACTGAGCATACAAGCAACGACGAGGTGTTAGAAAGAATGGCAACAAAAAGGAAATTGATGCTGAGCATCAGGAAGAGACAACTGAAGTTCCTGGGACATGCAATGAGGAAGGAGAGCCTGGAGAACCTGATACTGACTGGACAGATAGAAGGAAGGAGAGACAGAGGAAGGCAGCGGATAACATATTTGCAGGGACTGATCAGGTGGATGACGGAACGGGGGTTGCCAGGAGCAACAGGAGCAAACATACTAAGAGCCACAAGGGATAGGGAGACGTGGAGGGCCATGATCGCCTACGTCCCGAAGGGACAGGGCACATAGAAGAAGAAGAAGAATCTTGAAAAATAAATGTTTGCTTCTCCTGTACTTTGCATTTGTTATTGCTGTTATTTAAAGAGTTCAAGTGATAAGTTTTTGAGTTTTTGATAAAGCTCTTAGTTTGAAACACTATTTCATATGACTTGATAGATGATCTTCTCCGGTAAGATATGGTAATTATCTAAGATAGGCTTAGATTTAGCACAATGCCAGAAGGTTGCAGCCCGCAGTTAGGATTGAATTCACCAGTCAGTCTTAATTGCTCTAGTTAGACATGATTCCTAACTATTTAAAAAAACGTTGAGTGGCCGTTTCGATAAGATGCGTGGGGGTGATTCGTTTTAAACTAGTGAATCGCTGGCCTATGAAATGAATTACATACAGAACATAAGTTAATCATGCTCCAAGCTGTTTCAGGAATTAACGACGCAATAGGATTTTGTAATTGATTTTAAATTTAACACACAAATTACAGATTTACTGTTAAGAACGACAGACTATCACAACCAACTTTGGGATGCACAGTCACTGATATTGCTTGCGATTGAATCAGTATATTTCAAGAATACATGAATCACAGAACGCAAAACGAAATATTGCTTCTTAAAATAATTCTTCAACGTTATGTATTGATACCACACATTGGTCTAAATATCAGATACCTGTTTCTAAATGGCATGATCATATTAAGATGTTAAGTATAGTAAATAATCCCTCGACAGTCCCCTGCTGAAGGAATAGTGTATTTAGAAAATTATTAGAAAGACTTTCGCCAAATGTATAAGAAGAGCAATTGGAAATGCATATACACAAAACTTCTAAAATAGGAGGAATATTATAATGAGGAAATTAATATTCGACAAATGAAAACATTCTTCTTTAAGAAAAGACTTTGTATTGTTATTTCTGAGATGAGTAATTTTCAATAATCTTGGAATTATTTCGAACTGTTGTTCTCATCTTGGTTGATAGAGGTGTTAGAATAGACACAACGATTCGACCAAGTACCCTCTGGACGACATAAGGTGTCCATAGGTTAGCTGATATGAATTATCTCGTTGATTATTGCGAGATATCCTGTGAAATCAGTTATTGTACTTTCATGTTGTATTTGGTTCGTTACCACCAGATCGAATGATTGAACACATGATCACTAAATGAGACTAAAACATGTATAACCAACTACTATATCCACTACGCTACCGTCCCGAACGACTTAGTGCTGTATGTTTGGAGTCGTTTATACGTAGTGTCAGATGGATTATGACAACTGGACTATGTTAGTGCGTGCGTGCCACGTGTCATAATTTGTATTTTCATTTCTGAGATTAGTAACTGTCAATAATCTTGGAATTTTTTCTAACTGTTGTTATAATCTTGTTTGATATAGTTGTTATAATAGTTACAATGTTTCGACCAATTACTCTCTGGATATCATCAGGTGTCCATATATCGGCAATGGCATTGGCAATCCATGAACACCAGATAATAACCAGAGGGTACATGGTCAAAACTAGTGTCCATTATAACATCTATACCAACCAAGATGAAACCAAAATTCGAAATAATCCCAAGATTATTAAAGAAAAACTATCGCATAATCCAAGTAAAATACTATCCTGCTAAACCTATTAGCTTTTCAGAACGACGAGGAATGAGAATGATTTAGGTTTGTCATGAATGAAAAAAAAACGTTTTGTTACCCTCGTTTCATTGTAACATTATGATTTCAAATTGAAATAAGCGAGTTCACATATTAATCCGCGCAATATTGAACCTTGAACTTTTTTGTCTGAGTTCGTAAAAATATTCAGAGATTCCGTTTTCCTTCATCTTGTATTCGATCTATGATTTTCTGAGGGCATAACTACAGACTCTTTATTGGAACCTTTCAGCCAGTAATTGTCTGCCTCTTCAGAAACCCAAAGAGCATAAAAGAAGAAGAAGAAGAAGAAGAAAGGGAATTTAAAGCAAATTAGTTATAAATATTAATTGAAAATGGCGTCTTTCAATATGATAAATAAAAATTTTAAAAATATTTAACAGTGTTTGACATCTTGTCAGTTCACTCTCAGTGGTAATTATCGCTACATTCATGTCCTTAAAAGTTACTGAACTAACTAAATGTTCCAATATTAGGCATATCGATTAATATTCGTAAGGACACATTTCTGAATATACTTAGAATATTTAAATAACAAGTGAATATGTTAAATTATTTTATTTCTAAGAAAACGTCGCAGTACCACACTGAATACTGTTATAATCTTCATTTCTTTTTCACATATTAAAATCAGTATATATGAAATATATAATAAATTTTGCGCATCTGTCTCTATCTCCTTTTCTCTATAACTCAATTTCTCTCTCTCTATCTCTCTCTCTCTCTCTCTATATATATATATATATATATATATATATATATGTATGTATATATATATATATATATATATATAAATAAATGTATGTATATATATATATATATATATATATATATATATATATACATTATAGTAGAAGTAGATATATTGAAATAAAAACTGAATATTTTAAAGTTAGTTTATTCTTAAGATTAGGCATCATTAGTACTTTATATTCTATGTCTCTATTTATTTGGGTTTATACACATTAATTTTAACGTATATTAATTTTTAATAGATATTATGCATTTGTCTTTATTCCCTCTCTTCCTCCTCCTCCTCTCTCCCCCCACCCCGATATATGTTGTATACTATTCTGGGACGGACGATTATTAAATCTGCAGCAAAATTATGCTGAAGCGACCGTGAATGTGACGACGACGATTATTAAAATTTTGCAACTCAAATTTCATAATTTCGCTCTTCAACATGTCGACGAAAAAATAAATTTCTTTTTCGTAAACAACTTCAATCCATTGAACGGGGAACAAATGTTATATACCGTCTCTAGTACATTCATCTTTAATCAAACCTTCGGGGACAAACTGCTTCTTCTTACCCGATATTAATAATCTGCTATTTCTTCCTCGCAGGGTAAATGCGACTGTATCTCCAATTTCATTTTCGTCGAGCATACCACCGAACCGAATATCGGTTATCTTTTTCACACACAATAAATCGAAACAAACTGCAACCAAAATGACTTGCTTATCCAATTCAAAATGACTGACATCAACACTTGAGCTTAAAAATATATCATTGTATTTTATTCTTCTTTTTAAAAAGATAATGATATATAGTGTGATGGAGAATGGTCTTTTTGTCTAAGTTGTCAACACACACGCATTCTAGACGGACCAGCAAAAAACCAGTCTGTTTCTGAGATGCACTCAAGTCAACCGCTCTCTCTAACTCCCGAAATACAACTCACAATAAATACTAAAACTTCAACTCAAAACGCATTGACTCTCCGGATCAGTTGACGTCATTTCCTGTGACTTACAGTACATATGCCTAAAGGCGCCGACCCTTGTTAACCTCACTAGTTATAACAAAATCTTTAGAGCCACACGTGAATTTTCGCACTTATTGAACATTTTAAATATCATACCAATCATACATACCAATTTTTGCAATTCTTACAATGATTTAGAGCTCAAAATACATTTCATGACAAAATTTCATACAGACCAAGTAACGTATCTATAATATATATATATATATATATATATATATATATATATATATATATACAGTACTGTGCAAAAGTATTAGGACTAGAATCATCTTATCATTTATGACGCATGGGTACAGAACGAAGTAAGAATTTTTTTCCGTTCAAAACATTAATTTATAAGAGTGCTCGATATATGATGTATAGAGCTGTGAATATTTATTATAAATTATATTTTAGAACATGTACATTATTTGTGTGTTGTGGTGCATTGGATATCGGCTCGGAACGAGAAACCGGGGAGCAATGTTTGAATTCCAGTTGAATCCATTGTATTCACTTACGCTCAAATAACCTTGGGAAAGGTATTAATCCGTCTCTTCATTCCAGCTATGGGTTAAATAGCAGGACAGACTGGGTTCTATAGCCTTGGTCGGCAACCACTCTACCGCAGACAGCAATGGCAACCTACTGCGGGATAATATTCTGCCCAGTCAGTCATGTCTCTTTCGAAACATGATCGCCCAAGTGTGTATCACGTATGACACTTAACTGAACTGACATTATTTTTTAATATGTCCTCGACAATCACATGTTTGTTTCAACGTTGGGTGGCCAACGTTTCTTCGGGAGGTAAAAGCAAAACTGAATTCGTCTGCTCCCTATATTTGGTTCATTGTTGTTGTGGAAGGTTGGTTGGGGTTATTATTAATGAAGGGAATGTGTCTTGTCTTGTCTTTTTAGAGTTTTGAAGAGCCAGGTGTGTAAGTGATAAATTGTTGATTAATGGTATTATCCGTTGGAGTGTACGTTTTTATCGGTCGGGTATATCTTTTGGTTAGAATTTTGCAGAGATTGGTGTGTGGAGGGGTTTGATTACTTGATCAGTTTTGTGTGTTTGCATGGGGTTTTTTTGTGTGTGATTGGGAACTTATCTTGTTTGTTAACCTTAAGAATTTTTAGGCGTCTTGCTTAGCTAGTGTTTGATTTATTTGTGTCTGTTGTTACCATACAAATTTTATTTATTCTCTTTCATTTAGTGGCGAGGTTGTTTTTCTTAGGGTTGCTTAGATAGACGTGATAGGGGTGGGGTGTTTTTTCTTTTTAATTTTAATTTTTTCAGTACGGAATATTTTGTGTTTTATTTTTGTTTTTTATATTTTTATATTTTTTATTTTAGCGGGATCGGGGTGTTTATTCAGGTATTATTGTATTCAGGCAAAGTTGTTTCGAAAAAGTTTAAACTTGCATTTTTTCGGAAGTAAATGCAAATTTCTATTTTGTCAGCTTTTATAGTGTTTCTAAATTTGTATATTTAATCTTAATATTGAATTTAGAGGACCGATATTTTCCTTTTAATTTTTTTTATCCTTTTTTAATTTGGGAGCAATTTGTTTATTCTTTTTTAATTTGGGAGCTATTTTTTTTCCTTTGGAATATTAAACTTTGTTGTAGACTTTCGTAATTTGATCTATTTAAGTGTGGATTGTTTTGTATTTAGGCGAGGTCATTTATAAAAATCAAAAATTGTATTTTTTAGAGGGCAAATGTAAATTTCTATTTTATCAGTTTTTTCTAATTTATCTAAACTTGTATATTTAAATCTTGATTTTTACTTTAGGGGATCGATTTGTTTTCCTTTAATTTTTAATTATTCCTAGATTATAGTTTGGGAGTCTGTTTATTTCTTTTAATTGTACATTTTATTTATTTAGATGTTGTTGTGGATATTAGACCTTACTGTAAGGGTCTATTAGATCGATTTTTCTGTAGCACCTTTAGTCTTTTATAATAAGAATATCTAGTCAAACTCCTAGTATTTCCTAGCATGATTGTAGGGTTAGGTCCCTAATGTGTTTACAGTTTACTGTGGTTTCGTGCCTCTGGTTTAAAAGCTTGTTACTATTTATATATTTAAGGATCACTATTTTTTCTTGAAGGCAAAGAAAACATGGTTCTTTTATATATATATATATATATATATATACATATATATATATATATATATATCGCCTGGCCTTAATGATTCCTACCTGAGATAAACCCCAATTTCTTATTCTGGATCACGTTATTTGATTTAGATTACGTTTTAAAAGAAATGTTTATTCCGGGAATTTATTCGTACCAAATGGAACAAATATTGTGTGATCTGAATAAATTAACTAATTTTGTTCATTAAAATGAATTATAATTAATAACCACTTTAAATGGTGTGTTGTGTATATATATATATATAATAGACCACATTTATTTTTCTGCATATAACATATGATAGCTAATTTTGTTGTTGTTTATAGTCTGCAAATGTTATGACTTCTCTTTTTTGGTAATGACTCGAGAATTTAATACTAACAGGACGGAAAGAATAAAAGCGAAACAGGCGAAAGCAACTCGAGATCTACTTGACAGTTCTGGGCAAATGGATGGCGGAGCGAATTTTGGAAAAGGTACTAAAAGAACAATTATTGAAAGCGACATGGGATAGAGAAGTTCATGATCGCATCCGTCGTGGATGGACACAGCACATGAAGGAGAGGAATCTGGAAAATATTTTAAAAGATTACGGAAAATGTGACACCGAAATCTGAAGGAGCAAAATATGACCCTCAAAAATTAACAAAATATCAACAAATGAAATTAAAAAGGGCCATAAGACAAGGTTATTTTTTACGTCGGAACCATTAAACTCTTGTCAGTAATATGAGAAATAGAAGTTCAACTAGGATTTATTACTGATGGGAACAATGTTAACATAAAATGTACAGATGACATAGTATTGCAGACAGGGAAATAAATTGTAGCTGAGAAAAGAAAGTAAAGAAAACTGGGAGTGAGTAGATACGAATCAATTGCTAAACAAAGAATTGAAGATGCAAAACTAAACAAGTACGAAGTGTAAGCATCCAGAGATGATGGAAAATATGACAAGGAAAATCGAACAAGAAAGTATTCTTCCTAAATAAAAAAAGTATGAAAAAACAGAAGACAAATACAGCTTCAGAACCAAAAAAAAAATACGAATAGCTAACTGCTATGTAATTGGAATCTTCTCATATATCTGTAAGAAAAACCCTTCAACATTATCGTAGTTTTATGCATTGACGACGCAAAACACTGAGTGGAAAATAGAATCTTTCTACTCTTTAATAAACAATGTCAAGTCTCAACATAAAGCATAAGAAATTAAAATAATCATGTGAGATCTGAATGCCAAAATAAATAAAAAGAGGGAAGGTATATCAATTGGCAACTTTGGAATAGAGAACGGCAATGAGAGAAACGAAATGGAGTCCAATTGTGCACCGCAAACATTCAAGGTTTTGGAAAATTAAAAAGCATAGTGCAGACTGCAATACAACAGAATCGTGACCTAAAGCTGAACAAAAGTACACGTAAAATGTGAAGAAATATACGAGCTACAACTTTCGATACGAAGATTCGAAATGTGACGCCCTAGAATAAAGCATTAGAATTATCAGTAAACAACATTATCCCAAAAAACAAGCGTAGAAAGAGAAATGAGTAGATCACATAAGAGATTCTCAAAATGATACAAAAAATGAAAGACAACCATACCAAGACATAGAACGGAATAAAGGAAAATACACAATGAAATACGGAGTAAATGCAGACAGGTTAAAGTGGAATGACTCAACGATAAATGTGCAGAAATAGAGAGGTTGGGCACGACTAATAAATAAACACTTGCAAAAAGTTGAAATTTTATTCACCAAGTAATCTAATGTTACCAGAAAACTCTTGTCAAAAATTGAAATTTTACTCGCAGAAACAACAAAAATTATTGCTCAAAATACTGACCATCATTTTCCAAGACTTTCTGCCATCGATCTGCAAGCTTTCGGATCTGGTCAAAGTACTATTCAACCGGCTTCGAATCAAAACATTCTTGACACACTTCCTCGACTTCATCAACAGAGTCGAATCGGCGTCCCTTCAGAAAGTGCTGCATTGAGCGGAAAAGTCCGTAATCCGATGGTGCACAGTTTTTCAAACATGTCTTTGGTCCTCTTGGCGGTGTGTGGCTTAGCAGTGTCCTGCTGCACCAAAGCGTGCTTTCGGTTGATCAGAGCCGGGTACTTTTGCTTCAACTTTTCGTAGACCCGCTCAAGTTGCTGACAATAAAGTTCGGCACTGATAGCACGACCTTTCGGAACCAACTCAAAATGCACGATTCCTTTAAAGTTCCACCAAATCCCACAACATGACTTTCTTGCCGAATCGATCTTGTTTTTGAACCGACGGTGCCTCTTGTCCTTTTAGAACCCATCGCTTGTCTCGATTATGCTGGACAAGATAGATCCATTTCTCGTCGGATGTCACAATGCGCTTCCAAAAACGCTCGTCCAATGGATTGCTGAGCAATTGACGGTAAATTTCAACTGGTCTGTTGGCTTGTGCTTCGGTGAGTTCGTGCTGATATTAGCGCGGCGTTTTGTGAACAAAATCAAGTTTCTTCAAATGTCGGTGCATTGTCGATTTGCCAAATCCAAGCTCATCAGCCAATTCTCGAGTACTCGACGAAGGCTCAATATCCAATCCGGTTTGCAAGTCTCCATCATCCAACTTTAACGGCCGTCCCGAACGAGGCTTATCTTCCAGACTCATGTCGCCAGAATTGAAATGCTTGTACCACTTTGAGATCGTCGCATATGCATTTGTTCCTTCACCTTCGGCAGCACAAATCTCTTCTGCAGCTTTTCTGGTGGAAAGATTTCGCTTCCAGCAGTAACGAATCAAAACTTGCAGCTCAATTTTATCAATTGCCATCTGGAATACAAGGATGAAGATCACTATAACAATATGAGCTCAAAATTGCATGAAAATTCATTTTTTCGCAAGTGTCTACGAACTTTTGGGACAACTTAATAAAAGAATTAAAAGAACAAAAGAAATGCTGTTCAAAATGTTCTATAAAATTCAAGTATGGAACGCACATTTTGGAGAAAGAGGAAATACTTCAGCGGTAGGACGAATATATTGTAAATCTTTTCCACGACAAGAAAGAGTAACCGACAATACACAAAAACACTGACGGCCCAGTAATATCAAAATCTAAAGTTGGTGCGGCACGGGTCACACTGAATATAAACAAAGAATCAGAACCAAACGGCATTCTAATAGAGATGCTAGCAACTTTAGACGATTTTGCAGTAGAAAAAGATCACAGAAAAAATAAATGAAATGTACAACAGCAGCGATATACCGGAAGACATACGCAGATGGAATCTTATAACACTGTCTATAGAAACAAGTGCAAACTAATGTGAACATTAGCGAACAATATAAACTCATTTATAAATGGACCTTTGTGTGTGTGTGTGTGTGTGTGTGTGTGTGTGTGTCGTTACCTCTTCACTCCGAAACGGCTGAACCGATTTTCATGAAAATTTACACAGTTTTACTATAATCGTCTGCGAGTGTTCTTAGCTAGGTAAATAATTGAAAAGCTCGTCTTTTAATAAGATAAATAAAAATTAAAAAATATATTTAAAAGTGTTTGACATCTTGTCAGTTCACTTTTGCTGATAATTATCGACACATTCATGTCCTTAAAAGCTACTGAACTAACAAGATGTTCCAATGTTAGGCATATCGATTAATATTCGTAAGGACACATTTCTGAATATTCTTAGAATATTTAAATAACAAGTGAATATGTTAAATTATTTTATTTCTAAGAAAACGTCGCAATACTAGACTGAATTCTGTTATAATCTTTATTTCTTTTACACATATAAAAATCAGTATATATGAATTATATAATAATTATTACGCATTTGTCTCTATCTCCTTTTCTCTATATTACAATTTCTCTCTCTCTATATATATATATATCAATATCTATCTATCTATCTATCTATCTATCTATCTATCTCTCTCTCTCTCTCTATATATATATATATAAATATATATATATATATATATATATTGTAGTAGATGTAGATATATTAAAATAAAAACTGAATATTTTAAAGTTACTTTATTCTTAAGATAACGCAGCATTAGTACTTTATATTCTATGTCTCTATTTATTTAGGTTCATTCACATTAATTTTAAAGTATATTAATTATTTAATAGGTATTATGCATTTGTCTCTGTTCACCCTCTTCCTCCCCTCTTTCTCTCTCACTCTCTCTCTATTGACTCCGAAACGGCTGAACAGATTTTCATAAGAATTTACACAGTTGTACTATATGCGTCTGCGAGTGTTTTAGCTAGGTTTGTGTCGAGGTATCCCTGATAAATATCGGAAAACGTGTTATAGAAGGAGTAGTTTGATTTTAATCAAATTTGACACACTCATTGACAAAGACATCAGAAAAGATATTCAGAAGTTTCAAGGTTGCTGTTCTTACAATAGTGCTGAACATCGATAATATATATATATATATATATATATAAGGCAAGATGCTTGTGTGTGTGTCCTTTTATCTGTCTGTATACCCTTTATACAGATCCGCAATTTTTATCCGATTCTTCACAAATATTCTTTAGGCTGAGTCTAAGCTCCAAGACCATGGATTAGTTTTGAAGCTTTCATTACACCCGAGCATCGCCTGGCTATACTGCTAGTCATCTTAATAAGTCAAGCAACACAACTCATCGTTCGAATTCTGATGAATAGAACGCAAAGTAAAATCAGGCCAGGGATAGGACAAAAACAGAGCGGTTTTGTAAAGGAGACTGGAATAAGGAACGGGATATTTATAGTAAGAACCTTATCAGAAAAGGCAAATAAAAATGCGGAAAGATGTGTACATGTCTTTCAAAGACCGCGTAGAATTATTCGACAAAGTACGCAACAAATGCCTGATAGAGACGCTCGGCAACTTTGACATATTTGGGAAAGACATTAAAGTAATCAAGAACCTGTGTTGGCATCAAATTGTCTGCATACAGCCAGGAAACAAGATCATTAGATATACAAGGATAGAAAGCAGTGTAAGACAAGGATATGTCTTCTTACCAGATCTATTAAACCTACGCGGCGAGACAATTTTAAGAGCGCTAGGATTCGTTAATGCCGACAGCAATTTTAACAGTAAAAGATACGCAGATGATTCAGTGCTGATAGCAGACACAGAAACGGAAGCTATAAAACATCCTAGTGACGGTAGCTAAGTAAACGGAAAGGACTACATATAAGTTACTAGAACATCGAATGCACGTTCATCGGTAAAAAGAGAAGTCCAAAGTGCCAACTACAAGTCGGAGGTACTACAAAATAAGCAAGTTCGGAAACTTTAAATACCTCAGAATTGCTCTAACATACGACGAAAAGTGCAACATTGACATCCGACGGCGTATTGGCATTACCAACAATGCATTCCAGATGCCGAATTGAGAGACAGGAATATTTCTCTAGAAACAAAGAAAAGAGTAATGAACTGTTAATGTGATATTTGTCATCCGTATGACAGCGAATGCTGGATATGTTAATCAAAGAAATAGGAAAGAATTGAATCATCCGAAATGTGATGCAATTGAAGGATGCTGGGAATGCAATAGACAAAACATGTGAGCAACTATGTGATTTTGGAGGAGATGGACACAAAAAGGCGACTGATACTTAACTTCAGGAAAAGATAGCTGAAATTTCTAGGACATGTAGAGAGAAAGAAAGGCTTGATGAATCTGATGCTCACAGGACGGTTAAAGCGAAAGAGAGACAAGGAAAAGCAACGCGTGGCATACGGAATGGACTCGAGCAGATTGATAGCATAGCGGTGGTTTCTTAGAATAACAAAATTCGTGTTAATTGATAGAAGGGATAAGGACACGTGGAAGTATACGATCGCCTATGTCCTGAAGGAACACATTACATAGAAGATGTTGATATGGCTTTAAATGCTTGACATTTTTTTCTTACAGAGGAAGCAGAGGTAATGAAATAAAGATGTAGTTCTACAAACATGCTGGGAATACTTAAGATATTAATGGAATACTGAACGAAAAAGTACACTGGCAGGAGATGAAAACAGAGGTTAATAAGCTTTCGTAATGGGTTAGCTAAAAGGAAAATGGAGGGGTAGCAATACATTTTCTATATCTTCTGAACACAGAAGTTAGTACAAAACCCCTTATTCTTATATTTGTTACGTTGTAATTATCGATTTTACCTCTGAGTCAAGTGATTCAAAATTACACTCACTGACTACATTGAATAAACTAGCAATCTGAAATAAAGACAAATAAGTTATTTTTTGAGGAGAACACGTAAAATATACCGCTGCAGCTTAAATAAGGCGTTAAGTTCTCAAAATCCTTAAGGGTATCCTGCTCTTCAGATAGATGAAGATGTCCGGACGGTACAACCACGAAAAAGGATAGATAATCAAAACAGAAAAATGAAGATATTAGTCAGTTAAGTGCCATACGTGATGTACGCTTTGGGCGATCATGTCTAAAAAGAGACATGACTGACTGGGTAGAAGAATATCCGTAAGTAATTTGCCATTAATATCTGCGGTAGGCCGGTTGCCGACAAAGGCTCTAGAACCCAATCTGTCTCATTATTTAACCCATAACTAGAGGGTAGAGGTGGATTAATACTTTTTGAAGGCTATTTATGTGTAAGTGAATGCAAGGAATTCAACTGAAATTCGAACTCGACTCCCCGATTTGTCGTTGCGAGTCGATAACCACTGCACCACAACGTACATCCACGACGATATTAAACCGAATGTAAATTGCCTAAACAATGTCTCTGCTATGTGATCATTTGATAATATATAATCTTCTTATGCTTTTTTCCAGTTTTCGAGGAGGTACTATTAATTAAATTTGATAAAACCCTTAGAAATGCTACTAGTTTTCAGGGCATTGGCGACACACATATTCTACATTATTTTATCTAAATCTTCAAATCTCTAGGTGTAATAATTGCATTGACTTACTGTTGCTTTCTGAAAGGTTTTTAAGTCAGATTATTCTTTCTTCTAGACTATCTTCCACACATGGATCAAGTTCTTGTTTGTTCTAGAGCAAGTTCTCCCAAAACTTAATTCAAATCATTAATAAAATAGAGAAATGTAGAACCACTAATAAAAAAGACAGGAAAATAAAAGTCTTTAAGAGGATGTATAAAATTCCAAGTATTGAACACTCATATTGGAGAAAGAAGAAATGCTTAACTGGTGGGAATAAAATTACTGTAGATCTTTTCCACGACAAGAAAGAGTAACCGAAAATACAGAAAAACACTGACGGGCCAGTAATATTAAAATCAGAAGTTGGAGCTGCACTGACCACATTGAATAGAAACAAAGTATCATGACTATAAGACCATAGAAATGCTAACAGCTTTAGACGATTTGGGCGTAAAATAACATATGAAAAATAAATGAAATTTACGAAAGCGTTGATATAACGGAAGACCTAGGCAGATAGATTTATATCACTGCGTAAGAAGCCAGGTACCAACGAATGAGAACTCCACCGATAATTCAGCTTAATGAGTCACCTAAACAACTTCATGTCCGAATTCTGATGAATAGTGTGCACAGCAAAATCAAGTGTTGGGTCAAGAACGGTGCAAATTAACTTTCGATGTTATCCTTATTTAAAAGCGATTGGACCCTTCTACGTTATGTAATGATTCGCTACTTGTCTCGCTAGATCTATTACGAGTGATTAGTGAGTGCCATCTTCACAGGAAGCCCCATACTTTAGGCGTTGGGCCCCATATAAGCTTTTCCTTTGAAAACCACCATTAAAAACGCATATATCAATTGGTTTTATCATTAGTTATCCCGTGAATATCTTTTGTATGCTTCTAAGCAAAAAAAAAAACTGTTCATTGTGACTTTTAACATGTCGGAAGAATGAAAACCAAAACAAGAGAATATATATTAAGAACAATCAACAACAATAGGTCAAATATCTTCTTGAAATGCCATGTCATGAATGGGCAAGGGTGATCATGCAACTTTACATCATTCCTGGTACTAGTTCATTACACAGTTAAATATAGCACAGGCTTGATTTTGATACGAAATATAATATCTTCCTCCAGATTGATTCGTAGCTTGCCAACTGAGATTTCTGACACTGATCTTATAGGATATATTATACCAGCCATAAACCTTTGCAGAAACTCCGGCAAATAATATAAAGCAGTTAAATATCTTGAAGAGAAAAAAATGCAAAAGAAAAATGGGGGACACAGTTTTATTTGAATCTGATGCCTAAACTTCTTTTAAAAAACTGCATTTAGTGGGGACATTAAATTACTTTTCTAATATTTAACATTTAACAAAATGCATATAACCTATATATAGTCATTTATCATCGAATCATCAATGAATGAAAGGACGCATTTATTGTCGGAATAAAGTTTAAAGTTTAAATCATAAATTGATGAAATTTTTAAATCTCCAGTGAAGGATTAATTTATGATGCCCGATAGTTAAGATTTTAAGCTGATCCACAGGATCTGAATGTACATGATTGGTTGTGTGACACTATCTCCACCGGTGATGCTTCCCTTTGTCCCGCGGGGATACTTCCCTTTGGTTGGTTTAAAACAACGGAGAGAGAAATTGATATTGCTGATATTAGTAGTGTTTTATTGCGTCACGCGATGTGAGCTTAGGAAAAAATAATAATTTTAGTAGCATCAAGTGCTTCTAAAAACAAAGGAGCATAAAATTTGTTTATTTTGGGAAAATAATCATTTCTCGTCTTTCATGATTGTATAAATTTCGAATCTTTTCATGTTCATATAAATTTCCCTTAGATTTGAAATGTTGATTCCGCTAATCTGAAAACGCGTAGACAAAACAAGTGTCAGAGTGATTTGATAAGGTCAGCCGAGGGCCAAGGCCGCTGTTTAGCACAACAGTCCGAAGTGACCCGAGCTGGTTTCGGTTTGGTGTGAGTTGGCATGATCTCATTGGTCGAGCTAAGACATCAGCAAATCGAGTGGGCAGAGACCGATTTTCATTGGCCGAAGGCTGTGAGCTGGCCGGATCTCCAAAGACGATCGAAATTGGTTATAAAATAGATGCTCGACATGAAAAAATTCACTTGGTGAGTTGGGGAGAGAGTTGGGGAGCAGTTTGTTGAGTTGGAACTGCTATCAGTTGAAATGTAGCGACTGGGGGAAAATGGCCCCACCTGGGAAGCCATGACCCACGGCTTGTCGCCCACCATAGAACTTATGGCTAAAGAGTTAATTTCGACTGAAGCCTGCCGCAAATTAACTCAAAGAAGTTGATTTGGGAAAATGCGCCATTGACATGAATCCCGAAAGAACGTTATAGTTATTCTTTTTAGTCACGGGAGAATCGAAAAATCTGATTCTTCGTTCGCTCAACTTCGGCAAACTCCGTTAAGAACACGAAAGAACTTTGCTGTTTTAGAAGTTACATAGGAAAATTGACAATCCTGATTATAGAGAATTAATGAAAAGACTTTAACGAAATACGAGAAGAGACTTTGGCGAAAAATTGAAGAGATCTGTTTATTCCAACGCTAAAGAAACTTAGACAAAACATATCGTTTAACAATTAGAAGCTAATCGTTGTAAATATCATCTTCTACGATTGTATATCATTTTCGATAACTGTATTCTTGGGGAAAGAAAGACATTGTTTTTACTCTATATAAAGACATTCTACGTAGCTCTCCAGGTGTGTTCGACTTCGTTCATTTATTTAATTAATTTTTTTTTTTTTGTGCCGTGTTTAGTTTTTTTTTTTTTCCAAACCACGAGTGTACACCAGTGTCCGGACTGGCTAAAAAGGACGACTATTAAGATTGCAAGACGAAACCTCTGGGATCTAATCACAACTTAGGACAGTGGCCCGCTGTTGCAAAAGACGTCTTGTAACCCAGCTTTTGTGGCGACATCATCGGACAGGATCTTCCCAACCAGCGACAGCAACCAAACCAACCGAGTGGCAGTGTCACAACTGGGATCGTCACGACCGTCAGCGAGAACGAGCATTACATTAGACAGACGGCCAGCCCGGCGTGAGCCATCACATCTAGTGACGTTTCGACCAGGATCTGGCCTGCGGGCGGCAGTCCGGCCTGCGGTAGTGTCACAGTTGGCTGTTTTGTTTTTATGGCATATCAAACTCGGCGGGTCATTTATTGCCAACTAAATTATATTTATTTAATGCTGGTAATATCATTTTCTTTCAGCAATTTATTGTTGTTTTTATATAATTTTTGTGTCAAGTAATACTTTTTTCTTTTCGAGTATCAAGATTCATTGGGATTTGTCTTTAAGGGTAGGGTCAGCAAATCCTACCCTTGTTATTTAACCCATAACTGGAGGGATGGGACGGATTAATACCTTTCGTAAGGGTACCAGTTTTTAAGTGAATGCAGCGTATTCAACTGAAATTCGAACTCGGCTCGCCGATTTCTCTTTCCGAGCCGATATCCACTGTACCACAACGCACATCCAGATGTACATGAAGGTAATGAAATAAAATCACTTATTTTATAATGATAGCGGGATTTTTAAGTTGAAACAGCTAAATTACTGTGCATTATACTGCAAACATCTCTAGCATACTGATCTAAACATCATTCAAAGAAGAAAAACAACCCTAAAACGTTGACGGCTGTAAAATAGCAAAATATAATAAAGAATCCGTCTGCAGATATAATGTATGGAAAACACAGATCACTAAATTAGATATAGTAATTTAAAAAAAATGAAATCATTGTTTCTCGTTAAAATTGTACTCACATTAAATGACAAACTGCCGCGGTAATTACTGGTGCATTCAAGAATTGAAAAGACAAATGAATAAGCAAGAAAAACAAACTCTTCTTTTCAAAATGAAGTATTCAAAGTTGAAAACTGTTTATAATTACACCGTTACGCTCGAATTGATTTCTTGCGAGCTTATATTGCTGTTGTGGTGTATGTGTGTCCATATGTCTGGGTGTGTAATGTTCAGGTTCGAATTTGTTTGTGATGCATGTGGGTGTGCGTGTGTGTATGAGTGTGGTGGTTATTTTCGCTAAAATAGAAATTTCAGAAGTTTTCATGCGAACATTTGGCTGTCATGCCGACGCGGTTTTTCTGTGGCAAATGGTTTCCACTTCAGCCCTGATGTGAAGAAAGCAGAAAAGTTAAATGCGTGATGATTACGATCGTAAGAAGTAATTAGCTTTGTAGATCTTTGTGATAACACATTTTCCTCGGAGTGAAATAGTTTTTACTTTGCACTGACTGAAGTATGAGCGACGGTTAAAGAGGAGAATGATTGAAAAAAACACTTTCCATGTTCACTAGATTTTTGCATGAAAATTGCTATCAGTCTTTCACATAGAACTGGCAAAGAATTTTTTTCTAGGAGAGAACATGGATTGTAATTCTGATTTTAATTTTCGCTTTGCATTTTCTAAAATTAATTTTTAATTATGGCTCTTTTTAAAATTTCTTCTTCTCATATTCTGCGACATTTTCTAATTTTCGTTCCTCTAGTATGTGCTTTTTACATAATATTTACCATTTCTCACTTTTAATGTATTTAGCTTTAGTTTTGATTAGCAAATAGCCAATGCGTACAAATTAAAGCTTTCTGCAATGCTGTAATCATAGATATTTTGACTGGAATACTATTTTCTTCTCCAGCATTGCTACTCGGTTCCAAACATGCCCGTTTAATAAGACTCGTTTATAATTCTTCAACTCCTACAGAGCCAAACTATAGCATAGGGCTGCAACCATATATTTTTTGTTCAAGTGTGTTCCTCACTACAATCCATGCGGCTTGAGAGGTTTGTTTGATTTGCTATTTAGCCAACATTTGGGACGAAACGTAATGCGTTCATATGTAGGATGCGAGGGTTAAATTGCCGCTATTCCTTTGAAGACTTTGCGCATTAATGTCGCTTGTTTTTGAGTGTTACCTGCACCGTATAGTAAATATAACTAGCAACCATCTGCAAAATAAATAAAACAACATGACGAATTTGAATTTGCCAAAGATTTTGGAGCAGCATGATGAACTACTTGATATTCAAGCCGTGATCTCCAATAAAAATTTTTAAGAGTGTCTGGGTGCCAAAGGAACTATGACAGTATAGTAAATTTAACTGGCAACCGTTTGTGAAAAACAAGAGCAAAACGACGCATTTCTCTTTGCCAAACATTTCGGAGCGGCATGATGCTCTACTTGGCATTCACTCCGTGACCTTCAATACAAACTTTTCAGATAGTCCTGGTGTCAGAGGAATTTTGATCGTGTAGAGGATTCGAACAGAATGTGATAATATCTCCAGTCAATATTATGATATTTCGTGTGATCAGCAGTGATGAAGACGTTATGCCTCGATTCATCTTCCAAAATACTAAAACACAACACGGATGCGTACATCAAGTGGCTTGAAGAGTTAGTGCTGCCCTTCGTCAAGAAGGTGACATCTAGAACATATGTCTGACAACAAAACTCTGCATCATGCTAAATAAGAAGAAGATTCCAGTCCTGTCTCTCAGGCATTTCTTCGACTATATTATATGTTTAGCCACTTAAGTCCTCAAACTGCAACCCCTTGATTGTTATGCGTGGGGCGTAAATGAGTGAGAGTTCAACATAACGTCTTGTAAAACCAAAGAAGGACAGAATGCAATGTTTATAATAGCATTCACCATCTCAAACACAGAAATCATTCAGAAGAGTTGCTAGGGATTCCGAAGTAGTCTGAGACCGTGGTTGAAGCTAATAGCCATTTTGTTAAACAAATTTTATTCTTTAGTTTTTCAAGATAGTTTTTTGTTATTTTTAGTGAATATATCTTAAAATGAGATGTCGGTCATATATCTATTCATGCAGCATGACAATTTATCCATCGCATGCTTTCTATTCAACATTACTTTGTGCGAAAGTAAATGTGATGATATTGTTCACACTTCAGAATCTGCTGCTAGATTTCTCCTTCCAAGCCTCTAAGCATAACAGCCACAAAAATAATAGCTATGAAAGTAAAGATCAAGTGTTTATCTAAATGTTTAGTTTACTAAAACGCATGATCTGATATTAGTCTGATTATGCGTATCATATATATTAACAAATTGTTATTTGAGACAAAAAATATGATTTCTTCCTTTATGTGCCGTGTCAATTAAGGACGAAGGCGCTCATGGATTCCACCGACTCTTAACCCTTGTCGCCTTTAACATTTTTCCTCTTGTCATCTCTTCCTAACCCCACTCCACCATCCACTTACTGAAACACATCAAGTGTGACTTGCAATACGTTCACGTGTCTCTCTTTCCCTCTATCCGTCTTGAGAGTATCAGATTCTTCAAACAATCCTTCCTTATTTCGTGTCTTAGACATCTCAGCCTTCACTTCTTGATGCTTTCATTTTCATTTGCATCCTCTTCAACTCCTTGTCTTTTCTCAAATGCGCGGTCCATGGTGTCTCCAGCATCCGTCTGTAGAATCACAATTGTGTTGATTCGAGTCTTTGCTACATTTCTGAAGAGATCGCCCAGTATTCTTTGCCATATAGAACGACAGATATCGCATGACAGTCTAGTACTCTTTTCTTTGTTTCCAACGAAATATTCCTGCCTCTAATAAGTCTGCTTAGCTTTTGAAATGCGTCCTTGACCATGTTAATGCGTCTTTGGATAGAAGAATCAAACTTTACATTCTCTGTCAAAACAATTCCTAGGTATTCAAATTTCTGCACCTGTTTGATGTGAAGACCTTTCTTTCTCGTTTTCCCTCCTTACATTTTTTGGATATCCTGTATTTACGTTTCCGTAACTGGTATTAGCACTGTATTATCTGCGTACTATCAAAATATCCGGGCGTTCCTTGGGTGTAATGAAAGCTTTAAAACTAATTCATAGTCCTGAAGCTCAGACTCAGCATAAAGAATATTTGTGTGAAGTTTGGTGAGAATCGGAAAAAATTGTGGATTTGTATAAAGGACATACAGAGAGATAAACAGACACACACACAAACATCTTGCCTTTTATATATATATATATTATCGATTTTCTGCACTATTGTAAGGACTGCAACTTTGAAATTTCTGAATATCATTTCTTATGTCTTTGACTATGAGTGTATCAAATTTGATTAAAATCAGACCACTCCTTCTATAACCCAATTTTTTCGATTATCCATTTTCGATATTTATCGGGGGTAACTCGACACAAAACCTAGCTAAGAACACCCGTAGACGCTTATAGTACAACTGTGTAAATTTTCAAGAAAATCGGTCCAGCCGTTTCGGAGCCTCTACGTAACGGAGACACATACACAGACACACAGACACACACATACACACACACAGACAAAGTTCAATAAATTCAAATAAGTATTCCAGCAAGTGTTCTAGCTCTTTCGGTATTTTTTTAGCTTTGAACCTTAATGAGAACCAGTAAGAAGTCATACACTCTTTTATTTTTGTATATCTGCTGTAGTCAATTCCTGTCCGTATGCAAGCATTTGCTTTTAGTATAAGTTTTTGAATATTCTAATGTCTTTCCCGAAGATGTCGCGGTATCAAGCCTTTGCATAATATATTGCCGAACTCCTTTGCGTAGTGTATAAAAACTGGTACACGTTCTTCTGAATTTGTAACCTTCTTGGCATAGATATTGCGTATGTCTTCTAAAAGGTCGAGTAATTATTTAAAACTTGATTCAGTCAGTTAAGTGCCAAACGTGATGCACGCTTGGGGGATCATGTCTCGAAAGAGACATGACTGACTGAGCAGAAGATTATCCCGCAGTAAGTTGCCATTGCTTTCTGCGGTAGACTGGTAGCCGACCAGGCTACAGAACCCAATTTGTCCTATTATTTAAACCATAACTGGAGGGAAGAGATGGATTAATACCTTTCCCAAGGGTATTAGCGCGTAAGTGAATGCAAGGAATTCGACTGGAATTCGAACTCGGCTTCCCGATTTCTCGTTTCGAACCAATATCCATTGCAACACGACGCCCATCCGAATAACATACATCTTGATTGGTATGCATCAAAGGTGGATGTTAATCTGGTACAAGGCTACATAAGCTCGTCACTTCACGGTACTAGACATCACTACTGCGTCTTATAATATCAGCTAAAATACATTTATTACGACACTTTTTGAGCATAATATTTTACCATATGAAACCAGGAAAAATGAGTATATTTTTGCTTGACAAGGTTTAATACTAATAATATTTGTATTCAAGGGAGCTCTTCTTGCAACGCCAGCAATCAGCGAACCATTTGAGTTCTACTCAAGAAGAAAACTGCCGGTAAATGGATGGTATTCCAGTCTCTTTGGGGGAACCATAAAATGTCACTATTCAGTATCTTCTACAGCACTAAAATTTCTGTATAAAAAAGCATTCAATGAAAGCACGATACTTCAATTTCGGATATTAATTTTCTTCGGTCATCACCAATTGTTTCAATTACTGCTACTTTCGAAAGTCATATAATTAAAAATACAGCATATAATGAAAATGCTCAAGCTATTTGAAAAATATTAATCAGTTAAAACACGATTTTGCACTCAATGAAAATGGCGACAAGACATAAAAACTCTTATTTATCGCATGCGTTTAATTCATTTTTCATCTTATTTGTGACATCGAATCTATTCGGTGTAAAACTGTAAAGAGAGAAAAAAAGTGAAAATTGATAACTGAAAAGTAGCTCATTGCATTGCTAACGTGTAAAAAGACACTGACGAAATCTTGTCTCGAATTATCAAGTGAACAATAATCTCATCAGGAATTAATATATGTGATCAGTCTATATTTCTGAGAAGAGGTAATATAAATATTTGCACTGTTTAAACAGTTCGAACCATTGTCCTCATCTTTGTTGTCATATTCACGCCGTTTCGGCTGTTGTACGCTCCAAACTTCTTCAGGTGATGTGCGTTGGAATTTAGAACACAACATTGAGAATTCCGAACCGAAAACCTGTGGACGAAATGAAGAGTTGTTTTCAAAATTCGAAAGGATTTAATCTGAAATTAGCCGGACCGTACAACAGCTGAGGCGTGGTGAATAGGACATTATGGAAAGGGATAATAATTAAAACTGTAAATAGTTAAAATATATTAGATTTTCTTTTTGGATGCTATTCATATTCAGGACTGGAGTTATCAAACACCAGCAGTATAGCCCGGCGTTGCTCGGGTGTAATGAAAGCTTTAAGACTAATACATGGTTCTGGAGCTCAGGCTCTCAGGACGTTGGCACTAAAGACTATAAAGCAATAGTTGTTTCCAGTTAAAGCGAAACCGTAGACTGAAAGAAAAATGAATGGATGTAAGTCAAATTTTGATTTCCTGGTATCAATATCTAATTATCTGCATTATTGTAAGAACTGCAAGCTTGAAACTTCCGAATATCTTTTATGTCTTTGTCTATGAGTGTATCAAATTTGATTAAAATCGGACCACTCGTTCTATAACCCGATTTTTTCGATTATGGATTTTCAATATTTATCGGGAGTATCTCGACACAAAACCTAGCTAAGAATACTCGCAGACGCTTATAGTAAAACTGTGCAAATTTTCAAGAACATCAGTTCAGCCGTTTCGGAGTCTATAGGTAACGGACACACACACAGATACACACACACACACACACACAGATAAACACACACAGACAAAGTTCCATTTATAAATAAGTTTAGATTTTCCTAGCTTCCTCTCATTTGTTACTCTGTACGGATTGCCGTGGTCTTTTCACAAATATAATAAGATGGTTTGTGGCTGCATTCATTTGCTTATTCACAGTAGTGATGGCGTAATGGATATCTACATAAAATGCAAAATCAAAGAGTTGAGTATAAATTAGAGTCGGGTTACATTCACTTACGTAAATATACTCTTTGAAAATGTATGATTCCTTTTTTTCTTTATGTCTTGTATCTAAAAACAATCATTTATATACAAATATTCTTAATGCAATATTTCCTCCGAACTAGAAAATATTTTATATACATATATATATATATATATATATATATATAAGACAAACATGTTATTCCATGGTTAAGTGGAAGTGTGGGCCTATTTCAGGCTATCTTCAGCTTCCGTCATTATTGTACAATAAAGACGGAAGCTAAAAATGGTTCTCCTGAAATAGGCCAAGACTTCCACTTAATCATGGAATAACGTATCTGTTTTATTTTTACGTATAATTCCTCTATATGTATATATATATATATATATATATATATATATATAGAGAGAGAGAGAGAGAGAGAGAGCTTACTAAGTTATCCTACCACTTTATATACAGGATACTGCTTTTGATTCTTCTATATCTACACCGCATATATATATATATATATATATATATATATATATATATATATATATATATATATATATAAGCGACAATGAATGTCTATTATGTTTAATCATGACCCGTTCTAAACGTCGTATCTTTGCTTTAATTTCAGTTGAAAATAAAGACAAAAATGCTCCAACATTTGCATTTATTGATTTTCTTCTAAGCTTTCGGCTCACATGAACCATCTTCAGTGAGGTTGTTTAAACTGAAATATTATAACATCCACCATCACCGACGATTTTATTTTGTGTTGACATAAAACTCCGCTTGGCAACGGCAATAGTTACCAAAAATAATAAACGCATCTCCTTAAATTTGCGATGCGGTTTTATGACGTCACACCGCGTGATAGCGCAAAATGACAACAAAACCATGTAGTAAAATGCAATGTAATATGTTGCTTCCGGTTTTAAAGTTGATTTTATTGAGTGTTGATTGTTTAGATTGGATGTACATGGCCTTCAATATCTGCAGTTTCCTCTTACTGTGTGTATGAGTAAGGATCACCGTATGGTTGACCAAAATCTGTCTGATTTTACCTACATGTTTATGTTTCTCAGAGAAAAGTTGTTTAATCGTACTCTGATCAGAGTACTATTAAACAACATCGAAACATATTCGCCCAGTCACGTATCACGTATGGCACTTAACTTACTGAATGACCACACAGCATGTCCGAGCAATCGAAGTGCCAGACTCAAGGTAGTAATTATACCTAATCAGCACATATAATTTTCGGCTAGACGAATGTGTGCATGGGTTCCATTTCCATACCCGACATTATTTGGATGTGCTTTGTGTTGCAGTGGATATCGACCTGGAACGACAAATCGGGGAGCCGTGTTCGAATTCCAGCTGAATTCTTCGCATTCACTTACGCACAAATACCTTTGGGAAAAGTACTTATCCGTATCTTTCCTCCAGTTATGGGTTAAATAATAGGACAGACTGGGTTCTTTAGCCTTGGCTGGCAACCAGTCTACCGCAGAAAGCAATGACAACCTACTGCGGAATAACCCTTTGCCTAGTCAGTCATGTCTTTTTCGAGACATGATCGCCCAAATCGTGTATCACGTATGGCATTTAACTGACTGAATGATCACACTGCTACTGCTTGTTACGTTTTACTGCATCCACAATGGCTTCTCTTTTCTTACTGCTTGTATTGAACGTTTGTTATAATTTTTCTTTCCTTGTTTTTTTATTCGCCGTCATATTCCTTTCATTTTTAGGTTGAGGAGGGTCTTATAGCCTGGCATATGAACAATTTCTCCAGACGTCTGACTCTGTAAGGCTTTACACAATGTACTAATTATACTTAATTCTACAGTAATAGGTGTGTACACGTTGAATAATCCATTCCTAATATTATAATCTCCAGAGTAATAGTGAAACTAGAATTTAGAGGAAAGCAATGTCTATAATGTAAATAATGATAACTTCTCGTCCCTCAGTGGTTATACATACGATTTCAAGACTTTATATCATGCACACAAAATATAGTGTTACATCGTACATTGCTACTTACACATCTGTTCCAATATCAGCTTAAGTTAGAAGTTTATAATTTAATATCATATATGATACGCTAGCATATCAGACGTATCCCTCGTTTCAAGATGGGCAATTTTAAAAGTATTATTTTTCAAAAAACCCATACATCACGCTATTGAGTTTATATAAAATATTGTAAAATCAGAAAATATCACTGTATATAAAATATAAACTAGCATTAGAATTATTAAAAAATGTTACCTTGTAACAAATTTCAATAACACATTTGTTAGAAAAGGTTTATTGCTGATTTGTTAAACCATTACCATATTCTAATAATTATATTAATTTCTGTTACAAAATGAATTCTTTCAAAAAATTCAATTATAATTGTTACAAAATTAGAGTACAGTGGAATATTAAAATTTTTTAATTATTTTACAAAATTCAATTTAAAATATATAACAAATTTTATTACAATTCTGTTAGAAAATTCTATTAACATTCAGTTTGAATTTTGTATAAACATCGTTAAAATTTTCTTAATTCTGTCGCAAATTTATATTGTCATTTCTAAAATTATTCATTTTGTTATATAATTACTTATTCCTTGTGAAAATCATATTATATTACTGAAACATATATTTTTCAATCTTTAAGAGAATATATTTTCAATTCTGTTACAAAATTATATTAGAATA